>CAAE01014620.1:10476-24160 GCA_000180735.1 Tetraodon nigroviridis | reverse complement strand
TTGCAACGTGTGCTTTTAGTTTAATTCAATTAAATAGCCAACTACATATATACGTATATGCTATAAAACACTTTTTTTTTCCCTTATTAAAGGCGGGCAAACTGAGGCCCAGGGGGCTACATGTGGCCCAATGAACTATGAAAGCTGGCCCACTGGGCTTTGACAATAATTGCCCCCGACCCTGCCCTATATCAAGATTCAAGATGTTATCGTTGTCAAACACAGTCTAATATGGACTGTAAACAGTAGATGGGGGTTTGTTTTATAGTGTCCTGATGTCATTTTACCATGATAACACCATCTCCACTGTGAAGAAACAAGCTGGCAATTATTACGCTTTTTAACGTGTGTGGAAAGTAGAAGAACATTAATCGCAACTCAGTATGCCAACAAGCTTGTGCGGAGGTTGTTACAAAAATAAACTGGCATCATGTCTTATTCAAACACATCTGAGGGAATGTTGCTCATGCTTCACACAGCCATGCATTCAAGCCAGATCTGTGGGGAAAACCAGAGAGGATAAAAACTCTATTTCCGGAACCAGAATTAAAGCAGAATTATATAAAAAAAAGATCCCTCAAAGGTGTTGTCTGTAAAGTGGACAAAAGCAGCAGACGGTGGCAGACGGAGAGGCTCCACCGTCCATCAGTCTGAGTTAACCAGCTGTGACGGGAGCACCTGCTGCTGATTAATAAAGAATCGCTGCACGTGTAAAAACTATTGCACCGATTGTGAAATTCAACTCGTGACAAAGTCACGGTTGTTTCTCTGATATGGCTGAGTAGGATTACAGTTCGAGATAAGAGTATAAAGTAGATTGCTGATACACTGATAATGTTTTAATCTTTCCTGATGCTAAAAATAAGAAACATCACAGATATTAAGCCTAAAGCCTGAGGTTTGGCTGAACTTTGACAGTCTCAAACTAAAGGTCAAACAGCTCCTACCAAGGGATCCTCCCCTGCTTCCATTAACCTGGTCAGGCTCCATAAACCTGCCTTTACGCCCTCCTTCTCCTTGACGCCGTTTCATTGCAGCCGTGTGCCTCTAGCACCTGATACAAATGCAGATGGCTCTGGGATCTGCATGAAAACTTGTTGTCGCAAGCGTTTCCCCAAAATGATGGCCCAAGTCCACACTTGTGCCAACCTTCTGGCAGACTTATCTCTTCTGCGAATTGCAGCAGAGGCTGCCCTGAACTAAGTCGGGATAATTTAGAGCACACGTGGGGCGCGTTTCCAGTGCTGACCTAGGAGCCGCTTACAGACACTCTCAGCAGAAAAACTAGGCCCACCAGAACTAAAACTGCTGCCCCTGAGGTCCAGATCTGGTTTGCAAAGTCAGCAAACCTGAGCTTTGAAACTTAGAAATACTGCTGTGGTGAAAAAAAAGCCCAAAAGGAACAACTGAAACAGGCCACAGTCGCAAACCGCTGAGCTACACGGGCAGAGATGAACAGAATAAAACGTACAAACAAATTACAGAGTAACCAGAAAAGTTTTTTTGTGGGTGTAATTACTGTATTTAGGCAACACATATAGATACTATATAGTGATTTACGTAATATTTAAAATTTAAATGTGGTATTTATTTATTTAAATACCAGAATTGGAACAGGGAAGAACATGGATGGTTCCTCACTTCAGGCATCTTAGACGTCTAGAAAGTAAACATCATCAAATAACTCCTAAAGCATCGCAGGTCCTTAGATATTATACTTATATATTCATTTCTGTCTCTCTGCGTCTTGTTTTTTACTTTGATGTCTTTGTAGATTTGGATCAGTTTAACCACTGCCACGAGAGTTATTTCAGTTTTATTGTTGCTGGGTTTATGGCAGCTAATATTATTTACAAAGACACGTGTTGTAATGAAAATGAAACTGATACATCAGACCAGCTGGTGATTCTCCACCAACGGAAGCGACACAACAATGTTTATCCAATTAAATCAGTTTTCGTGTGCAGAGCATTGATTTCCACCACACCCGACATGTCTTTAAGTGGGAGTGGGCTTTTTACCCGTCAGAACAAGGTCAAAGGTTAGCAGAGGGAGCTCTCGTTCATTCAAGCTAATTAAAGTAGCTTCACAGCTACTTTAAGGAGACAGTCACGACTGTCTCCTACGTATTCCGCTTCTCAGAGGTCTGACCTCTTGGTGAGGGTTAGACGATGGATTTTGTCCATGAAAGTGTCCCCTGTGTCCAAGTTCTCCAGTTATATGCCCTTATGGAAGGAAAATATATGATTATGATCATTTCTAATTAAACCTCAGGGATCTGAACCAGCGCAGTGACAGTGTAGCCGAGTTTGAGCCAGAAATGAAAGCGTATTTGTAAAATAACTGCTTTTTGACAGAGCAAAGGAGTAAATCTAAATTAAAATGAAGCATGAGGTACTTTATCTAATACTTTTCACAGCTGAAGGGCGTCCGAAAAGTGAAAACTGGATGGAATAAAATGCGCCATTGAATGACTGCTGCAACACTATGCTGCGTGAAGGACAATTATGCATGCTCGGCTAACCCTCCCCCCGGATAAGTGGGGGTTATTAGGACGTATCGGACATTGAGGCAGATGAACTTGACACATGACAATTATGTACTCAACACTGCTGCTACTGCAGTCGTGCCGCCCTCTGATGTTTTCTTAAACACCTAATGAGTAAAAAGTGGATCTGACGGGTGTGTTTGACACTAAAACACAGCTCTTCTGGAGATGGTTAATTTCCTATTTATCTCCCATTTGTGGACATATTACCATCACTGCTATTTGTTACAGTCATTTTTCTTTTTTGCTTTTGTGTGCACTGATTTAGATGCAGGAAGAGCTCAACCAGTAAATACATATCTAAATATTTTTTTGTGTCACAAAAAGCTATCAATAAAACAACTGCATCACATTTGGCTCAACAAAAATAATGAATTTGACATTACAAAACATAATAATAAACCCTCCCAATGGGTAAACATGAATCCCTGACACAGCTTCCAGTAAACCACATAATTACATTTCTCACTCCAGTAGCTTTAAAGTTGTGTTTAATGAGTGGCAGGGCCTGTGTGGAACACACTCTTTCCTGCATTTGCATGCTGACATTTACAGATGTGGTGAAATGACGATGCTGAACGCAGGACAGAACGGACCAGAACTGGTTCCAGCTGAGTTTCAGACCAAGCACCTTTGGTATTTCACCCGAGCCTTTCTAGGCTTCCTTGCCCTGACCTTTCCTGCCATCGAGCATCACTTTGTATAATTATTGGTCCTTTTCTTGCAGGGTGCGTTGCACACTTGCGTTGGCTGAGCACCCAGAGGCCAGAGAAAGATGACACTGTCAGAACGATGTTGACGCAGCAGCTGTGTGACTGCTGATGCCACACTGCCGACGTGTCACTGACTCACCACGGAGATGACTTTGCTCAGACCGTCAGGGAGTCTTCTACACTCTCACCCAAACTGAGGGCAGATTTCCCTTTGCACGCACTCACAAGTCACCTCCATTTGTTCCAATGGAGATCAAAGGGTACAATCTTAGAAAAAATAGATAAAAATGAAATTAATACAAAAGGAATATTAGAGAAAAAAAAAAAAACTGTCATTAATGTCAAAGTGCAGAAAAGACATAAAAACCTAAAATCTACCTACAGGCAAATCTTTATACTGAATTGCCTCTGAGAAAATAAATAGCATTATGACTAAATGATATGACTAAATTGCATCTTTAGCATATATGGATTTTCCTTTGCAACATGAAAAAAAATCACAAACAAAGATGCCAATTAGGATAATTTACCTACTTCTTTACCATATAAATATTGATCAACATTCTGCAGGCTGTAGGAAACATTCCTTTACTGGACTTAACCAACAAGACTTTGAAAAGAAGGGCGCTGAGGAAAAGCTGAGGTGGGTCAGCCAATATAATGAGCCCCGGTGGGGATTGCCACATTATATGTGGAAATAGCTGCAATTTGGCTGTCCAGCTGCACCGTCGCCCGTACGGTGTGGATAACAATGGTTATTAGGGAAATAAAACACCCTGAACAACAGTCAGCGGTAAAATGTCATGTTCAAAGCACAGGCTATGACACCTCTGCCTCTTAAAATAGGAGTAAGGTTCAGGTTTTAAGGCTGAAGTGAATCATTTTCTTCCATAAAACATTGATTACTTCCACTTGGCCGACTCAGGCTCAAATGTGGATGTCTCGCTCGACTGCAAGTCTTCCCGACTGATTTGACCGACCAATTACATCCAATGTCTCATCACTTTGATGAGTAATCTGCGACCTTTTACTTTGAAAACAGAACAAACGCTCGACGTGATTAAAATTTGGATAGGTTATCAGTTTAACACATTTGGCCATCACAGAACCAATTACACACATCCATCCCATGTGATAAGACAACAAAGAAGACAAAAGCAAAGTGCAGGGGTTGCATATCTTAGTCTTATCTATGTTTGATGTCCTAAATGTTTCATTTAAAATTAAAGAGGTCTTAAACATAAAAAAAAAAAAAAACAAACAAAAAAAATCTAAAGGACCAAATTAAAATGCGATAGGACAAAGTTTCCTTGGAACATGGAACTGGCTGCAAGAAAACAGAACCTGATGATCTTTTAAAGACATGGAGGACAAAGACACATACTGTATTGGGGACAGTAATAAGATGTATATTCTCGGGAGCAGATAAGCTTGGAAACATAACACAAGGCCACTGTAGTACGAAGATCCCACAGACGGAACGCAAACCCTGGAGTTGGGCGTTTCATCTGGACTCGACACAGTTTGCTTGGCGTCTTTAGGTTATTGTTGTGTCAGCAGGAGTTCTGCTGTGCTGTACCGGGCTCCCTGTGCAGTGCTCGGCTGTGGTGCGTTGGGTGGGCCGCATGCTGGACCGGAAAATAGAGCAATACGATTTCCTCACAGGAATTGGAAGCTTCCATCGGAATGGCAGGGAATATGCAGATTTACTTCCCTGTGGAGATTCTGCGGTGGAGGGGGGGACTTGGATAAAACTGTTGTCCTGTTCTTTGTGTACTGACCTGAGGCAAGCATATCAGCTATAAAAGAAAATAAAATAAAAAAAGAAAACGACTCATCATCATCTTTCTCAAAACCTCTGAGCAGTCTTTGATGTCTTATCTCGGTGGGGGTGACTGTAGAGGTAGTATGTGAAGCCCAAAATGTCTGCATGCCTAAACCTTCGATTTAGGACATCACAGGGTAGGTGGCAGAAAGCCGTTCCGAGGCTGAACTTGTGGCATTCCGCTGTGCTCATCTTGGCTTGTCTTGCGTTAGCACCATGTGCTGGTGTTGTTTGCTTGTTACCGAAACTGTGTCATCCAACTCCATCGCGGAGGCTTCACACAAAGTAATGAGGTTGCAGTGTGCTCAATAATTCAGGGTTGAGGAGGGAACTTTTAGAGGCTTTTCTCAGGATAACAATGAAATTTCCGAGAATTGCGTTATTAAACAACATTTCTGAACGTCCACTCCTGCATTCTGCTGATCTAAGGCAAACCTCTATCTCGGCAGCTGTTCATCGTTTAGTTCAGAGGTCAGAAAATATTAAAATGTCAAAAAATATTAAAGGAAAAATACCACGGGGTCAAATATATGTGGTAAATAAAAGTAGAACATTCATGGTGTAAATATTCAACAGCTCATTAGTCTAAGTAAAGAATAATTAAATGATAAAACAATTATTCTTAATTCGTTCTATTATTTGTGAAAGGCTGTGCAGGTTTTCTTGGTAAATGTTGTGATTTTTTTTCTTTTAAACCATCACAGAGCTACAATATGAGCAGGATGGTAAAGGCATAATAAATACAACATTTGGGCCTTTTTGTTCCTAGTATCGAGTATTCGTTTCTCTTATTCATCATCCAGGCAGGGACGCACAGGCTGCTAGCAGAGGAAAAGCACCCAAAGGTGGGGGATCAGATCTAAAAAATGATGACCTATTCTAAATCTGCTCTGCAGCCTCAGGTGAAAATATATTTTCCTGCATTATATTCTAAATATAGACTGCACTGTTCTATATGTGTGTGGCTCTATAGAGATTTTACCAGTGTGCCACACCTTGGAAGGTTAATCCCAAAGCTGCAGCAGCTGCTACATTAAAGGCTGCAGCAGTCTAGCATTTAGCATAGCATTCTCCTCTCGACATGCAGTCGATGCTGAATTACTTGTAATTGCTGAATGTTATCTTCAATATCTTCAATAACAATACAACAACAGGCATTAAAATTGCAGAGCTGCTTCCAAATTGGCCTGGATGACCGGTGTAATCTAGCCCCAGCTTCAGCACCAGCGCCATAATTCTAAAGATGCCTCTGACTGTGCGACTGCTGCTGGTTCACTGCATATTTCTTTTGTGTATTTCTGCAGTTCTTTCCACAAGAACATGAGCTATGTTACAGTTAGGTGAGCAAAATGTTACACAACAAAGTGTTGCACAAGATAAAACCGGAATAGAAATGTAACTATAGGCATATCAGCAAAAGGTTATATCTTAATTTTTGAAGTGTGATCCCAGAGGCAGCAGCTACGAAAGGCAGACTAGCGGTGTACGGAAAGAAAGACCTCTAAGGGAACAAGAAAACAAGCAGAGGTGCAGCTTGTACCAACCTAGTGAAAGGAGAGGAAACAAAGAAGTGCTGTTTTTCAGTTGCAGTACCTGTACTTGTTATGTGATCATTCAAGCAGCCATCACGGTTGTCAGGGCCTGCCACAAGGTTCTCTGCTTTCTGTTTGCAGATTTCACATTTTCTTTACTTCCAATCATACAACTGTTCCTCATTCTCTGTATGTGTGTGTGTGTGTGTGTGTGTGTGTGTGTGTGTGTGGAATGAGATATGTAGTTGCAGCATATAACTGTTACATTATGTTTATAGGATTTTTTTTCCCTTCTTTTGGGCTTGGCAGAACAATTGTACCAGTAACATTCACAGAGGTTTAAAAATAGCAATTTTATTGTGTGTGTGTGTGTGTGTGTGTGTGTGTGTGTGTGTGTGTGTGTGTGTGTGAGAGAGAGAGAGAGTGTATGTGTGAGCAAGGAAACGAATCTCTCCCCAGCCCATCAGTTTCATTATTTGCTGCCTCCACACGTTCAGATTATTTCTTTGGCTTTGCTATCAGCAGGGCTGACACCTCAGCTTCCTAACCATCTCCCCTAATGTAGCAGAAAGCTATACCTCAGTATATATCGACCTCTAAGTAGATCTGTCAGGCCATTTTGCCTCTGTTGTCCATCTAATCCCAGGACCAGGCTTCCAAGTGAAAACTGAACATCTATCAGGTTGGTAATGACTTAATTACATTTTAGGACAAACTGAATCAAATTCCACCTATGGTAATAAAATTAGCCATTAGACTTAACGGGTGTTCATTAAATAACTCATTTGGATTTCAACGATCAACGGGATACTCACCCCAGTTCTCGTCTAGCGGCAGTAATTCCAAAAAACGCAGCAGTCATCAGATGTTGCCACAAGCCCGCGTCCCACTGCCTGAAAGTGTGGCCCAAAGCAGCCTGATGTCACAGCCTGACATCCACACAGGACGCTAATGGCACCTAAAACAAACGAGCAGAGGCAGAGGATGTGCATGAGAATGGGCCCTCTCTTCAGCGTACAAGGAGACGAGCAGCTCGGCAGCTGGGAGGAGACGCTGTTGTACCATTACAGCCTTTGTGTCACTCTCCGCAGCATCTGGACAGCTGTCAGGGGGGTAATCGTTGTGCTTTTCTGGCCTGGCGGTGAGATTTTTGATTTGCTTGTACTGAGCGTTTCTTTTAGCTCCACGGTTAGATTGTTATTTACAACGCTCTTGCGTAAGTTGAACTTGGGCTGAGGACAAAACATCAAATTTCAAAACACAACATCATAACATGCCTTTTGAAAAAAACAAGATTAGCTGCAGTTTCTGACTGGATGTCAGTAGAGTCACACTCTGAGTTATGCAGGCCATGGTTTTGTTAAAATATTATCTTCTTGTCTTATGTTGCTCCAAAAGTCAACGTAAATCAGATTTATTATTATTCACAAATGTTCACGTTCACAGTAAGTGGAATTCGATCTCTATGCTGATAAAAACCCAGACGACCCCTCTCTAGTTTCATCAAAATGACTTCTTTCAAAAAGTTGTGAAACCACAAACCAGTTTAGCACTTCATTCCAGAGAGCACCAACCTTCCTGTGTCTGCTGTGTACTCAGTTTTCCGTTCTGAAAAGGATGATATCGAACCAGCCATTTGATAACTTATTCAGCCCATTAGCTATTGATAGCTTTAGTCTTCTTGTGCATGTCCTTTGGGGAAATGTCATTTTGGATTTGAAAGAAATGAGCAGCTGTGCTTCTAACTCGCCAACACGGCCCCACTGCATGATGCCCCGGCTCGCGCTCTCAATAAATGATGACTTCCGCTGTAGGCCTTCTTTGCCACCCTGTTGGCTGTACTTGCCTGTACTTGCCACTGCGGTTGTGATCAACTGATGCTAGATGAGCCCAAATGAGACAAAGGTCAAGGCAAATTAGAATCTATGGTTGCACAGCTTAGCCTATAGTTTTCTATACTATAGAAAACTATAGTTGTCTCACCTAAAAAACACAGCAACTGGCCTTTCTTTACATCCAGGGGACATGCAAATATTGAGAGCAGACTCAAAAGCTAAGTATCAGCCCATATTACAGGCAACAGGCTCATAATGAAAGCTAACAGATGTGAGTTTGCTCATTTATTTTGAACAAAAAGAATAAATTTGTTGTGTGCTGTTAGCATAGACCCCCTCTTACTGTGAGAAAAACTGAAAATAGGCCCCTTTTGCCTGAACTGAATGACTCATGCTGTGTTCTGAGAGGCAGAAATGATGCAGAGTTGTTCAGGCGTTCACTGCAGTACCGAGAAACAAAAAAGCCCGAATCAGCAAGGCTCAGCAACTTGGAGTCTGAATCTATCAGGATTTTGAATGTCAAACCTGCGTTAAACTGTTGTTACACAACACAGACTTTTTTTTTTTTTTTTGACAATTCAAACAATTATTTTAAAAGCAGCCATTCCTGCAGTTGCCCCTATGTACGACTTGGTTGTTTTTCGTTGAAATCCATGCTTTTTCCTTCTGGAATAACATTAGAGGAGCTTAAGCCTTTGGGAATAAGCCTTCATCACACTCCGCTTCCCCCTGATGGACCCACTGGGAGCCTTGAGTGAAATGGATCAGTGTGAAAGACTCACAACCTGTTTAAGTGTGTAGATGTACACTTAAACTCAGATGGGCTTTATTCTGACAATAAAAGTACGAAAAAGGGACTGCTTCATTCGGCAGGCTTCACAGGTTTTGATGATTTGCTGGATACCGCTGACATGGCGATGTAATTTTACTCTTGCGTTTAGTGATAATATGCTTTATCCGGCCTATTACCGCTGCGGAGAATGATTTTGACCTGTGTGTCGCGGAACAAAGCCCGTCCTCTGCTGAATCATTGATGGCGCTTCAGATAATGGTAGACCCGGTGGCCTTCTTTCATTCTGGAGACATCTATCATTTCTGAGAAAATTGCCAAGTTTGTGATGAAAGAAGAATTATCGTGCCTTTGACTGTGACTCCATCATTAATTCAGGCACATGTCTCCGTGTGTAAATGCCTCTTTATTCCGGTGAAAGTAGTCAATATCAATAATGCACACAGGGGTCCAAGTTCAGACAGTCTCTTGGCAAAGTTCAACATGAAAGCCGCATTCGCTTTTTGTAATCTCGTTCCTTTCTATCCACCCCTGCCTCTGAATGGCTCTGATAGAGGGATGTGACCTATCAACAGTAATTGGAGGAGCTATGGCGATCGGGTTTCCCTGCGAGGCAGCTCAATCGATCCCAGGGATGGGGGAGCTGGCCAGGCGCTGCTACATCCCCCCGCAGCTCCTGACGGCTCAGTGCAGGCCAAGCTGCAAAAGAACACTCTGTCCTTTCACAAGAACGATCGTCAGGCGTGCAGGTCACCCTTCAGCACTCACAGACAAGCCGTTAAATTATAATTACACATTTCGTCCATTATCGGCTTGAATTCAGTATTAGCATTTCATTCAGTTTAAAGACTCAAGGAAGCGCCAGCGGTTCAGTACTGATGCTGTGTAATCAGTATCTACAAGGCGATTCATTGGAAAGCTTTTACATGAATACGTTTTCCAGGTCTTCATGCATTCAGCAAGGTATACAACTCAACTGTGTGTGTATGATGTGTGTGTGATGCACGCTGGTGTGATGAACTACTGCAGAGATGATGATGGATGGAGCAGAGACTCCACGCTCCGACATCATTTCAGCACGCTCTGGCTCACTGGGCTGACTTTCATCATTACAACATTTCATCTGTTTTTGTTTAAAGGTTTCCTCAGGACCACAACTACGCTAGGCTGAGCTCAACCTGACCATCAGTTGCCATGGAGATACACGGGAGCCTGGACTGCCGGTGCGCTGGCACCAGCGTGTCACAGTCTGAATCAATCATTTGAATTTGTTTTGTTTGCACTCCTCTCCTCTACATCTGCCACTTAGGAGCGACGTGGTGGCTTTCTTTAACTACAAAAGTCCCCAAAAAAGGAAGAAAGAAAGAGGGATGGCCTAAATAAAATTGCCTGGGATACTGGTGTCCTACATATTTTTTGTGTTGAGCTCAGATCTTGTTGTTGTTATTCAGCAGTGACCTACTTTCTTTCTGTTAGATTATGTCGGTTGACATATGACATATAAGATCAGTTCATTTTATGTTCACTAGTCAGTTTTTAAATCCAGGATAATTACAACAGAGAATTCCTCTGACTGTGAGTATTTGGGGCTGTATCTTCCAGCCTTAAGATGGAGGTGTTAAACCCCTGCTGACAGTGCTTCCTAATGGAAAACTGGAAAAAGGAAAACTGCAGCGTTAAAACCTGGATTGCAGTCAAAAATCAATAGTATTTTATATTTACTTAAACCTAAACATAAAAAGGTCAAATTGCTTTCAAATCTGTTCTCGAACAGCAACATTCTGTGTGGAAAAATACAATTCCCGACTGACTGAATTGAATTGTAAACACTGAAGACGGGATAGAAAACAGTCTGAAACATTGCTTTTAAAACAACCAAACCACTTCAATCGGTGTTTAACCTGAAATCAAATGGCACAGCCAATAAAGTCATTTACTCTCATGTAAACCGTGTCAAGAAAACTGTCTTTGTGACCCAGCAGAAGCGTCCTGCTGCTGCTTTTTGGCTGTGGAGATTAAATCAATTGTTCGAATAGTTTTTCTTCGGCACTATGGTCGGCGTAAGGAGCAGCCCTCCAGCTACAGGAATTGGCAAACTCTCTTCCACCATGTCTGCTGGTCCCCAGAAGAGCAGTGAACATCAGGTAAAAGCACCTGAATCCCGGTGCACCTCTGGGTCATGTATTTTTACCTCACAGGAAGTGCCAGTGTTAACAAAGGGGCCATCCCTGGCAGGCATATTGCTTTAAATGAGCTCTTTATTTACTTGTTTGAGATTTGAAGAAACGCCATGTGAGTTTGCTGACCTAGAGTCTGACAGACTGAGGTGCATCACTACAACTCCACCGTCTTTCTCTCTGGAGGTGCCTCTAATGACTGATATTGACAGCTATGACTGTAATAGTGCACTCCCTGCCCAAGTCGGCAGCAATAAACTTCTGCTTCCTCGCAGCTGTTATTTAGCCTTCCACGGTAACTTTCAGCTTCTGTGGTGAGGTGGTCAGCAGGGTTAACCTTTATTGTGGGCTTGTAAGTGCTGCAGGTTTCCTGTCTAGTTGGACGCCTTAAATTGGCAGTAGCAATAAAAACGACACTGTTTTGGAGGCGTGACATGCTGCAGGCGTGCAATTTAGTTGACCTTCTGTGATTAATGTTTATGATCTGCTATTTTACAACCTTTCATGCTTCTTTCACGGAGCAGCCGTGCACCGCATATCTTCTTTAGCACCTTTAGATGTTTATCTGGCATGAGACTTTTGGGATCAGACTGCAATCAGGCACATTAAACTGAAGCACGGCTGTAAATCTTTAGGTGAGTCTGGGACTCACCAATCAAGGATTGGTTTGCAAATCAACCACTCAGCAAAAACATCTCACAATATTGGTTTACAGAATATTATATTCCTATTTAGCACTTTTAGTGCAAGAATCTAAACTCAAACTGATGGCTTTTTTGTGAGCATGTTTTAAATTAAAACGTGTTTTGTTGGCAAACTAAGGTTTAATCTCAAACCAGGCTACACCGGGTTTGATACCAGAACTGTATTTTGTACAAATTAATGTATGCATAAATAGAAAAATGTCAGTAATTAAGTGCCATGTTGATCCAGTCCAGAATGGCAGGCAAACAGTTTCATTTGTACAGTCTTTTCCTGAGAATTTTTTATCTGAGTGTAAGACACCGTAATTGCTATGTGAGCTTAATGAGGTAAATGAATGCTTGTGACTTTGGCAACCTGCCATCATAGGTTCGCCGCTGATGTGACAGCTGTAAAAGCCTCTGCATTAGAAACAACGTCTAATCACTTGTTACAGTGGACACACACACAAGTCACTCCACAGGTTCGCCCTGACAGGCTGAACATACATGAGCATGAGTGGAGGCCGGGACTTTCAGGTATTTTCTCTACGGCCCCTCTATCAGGAACAAAACACTTTGTCCCCCTTGACTATAAATCATCATTTGTCTATAAAGTTTTTGAAAATACACCTCTGCATAACAATATAACAATGAAGCCTTAATAAAAATTAAGAAAAGAAAAAAGAGAAATATAGATCAACTTACACTAAAGAGTAATTTGGTAATTTAACATTGTTTTAGTCTGTGACAGAATAGATTTAAAGTGATTCAGTTTGCCTGAAGTTCCAAAAAGTAAATCCTTTTCAGACTTGAAATATTTTGTGACTGCCATTTGAAATTGAAAATACACTTACCAGTAAATCAATGAATAATATTTGGTAGTAAGAACAATTCAAACTGATTCGCAACAATAACCCAGAAGCAGGGAACACATTTGAACCTACAAAACAAAAATAAAACAAAACAGTTTGTGCCGTCTTTTTTTTTTTTTTTTTGTACTGAGCAATTTGGTGTGCCACCTTGTATGGTGCCCACGCTGGTTGGTTTACTGGATTAGAATTCAAAAAGCAGGATGATTTCTGGCAAAATTCTACACATTTCCACTGAAAAAAAAAAAACCCCAAGCAGCTGATTGGCGTGATTTACGTGCAATGTACTTAAGTGAATCCCTAATTTATTTGGCTTTATTTGGCTTCATGCTGTCCGCTGCCAACATTTTAAGCAAATGTTTCGATGTCGCCCACCATATAACAGTAAAGCCAAGCTCTACTTGCACTTCAACATATTTTTTTTGTCATTTCTTTTGGGTGACTTTCATTCATCTAATTATTTCCATCTCTCTCTGCCTTTGTGTTCATACCTTAAATAAAGCACTCCACGCTTCACTATTTGAGAAAGACTAGTGTAGGCAAATCATAGGAAAATACCTCATGATCTTAAACCCTGTGTGACAGCTTAGATTTGTAATATACTTTCTGTCTGTTATGGGGAATTATGGATTAACGAGGTTTTCTACCCAATATAAGAGACTGCCCAATTCATCCTCAAGACTGGATCTATCAAAGAGATCATGCTCTGGTT
>CAAE01014619.1:233430-274844 GCA_000180735.1 Tetraodon nigroviridis | reverse complement strand
GATCAGCTCCTCCGTTTACTCAGCTTGCAGGAGCAAAGGCAGCGGACGCTGTGGCCGATCGGCTGCACGAGTAAGCAAAAAAAAAAAAAGAAGAGCTCTTAACTTCGGCCCGACCTTGAGGAAGATGCCATTCAATCAGCCGGCTTGCTGCAGTAAAGGCCCTATCATTGCTCTAATAGACTGGATCTTCCTCGCCGCTTGGATCGCCGACCAGGTATGGATAGCTCCCTCCTGCCTGGCCAGTTAAAGGAGCCACCGAATCAATGAATTAAACACGGAACAAAAACCTGCCGATGAAAGAAATCCGGCTGATAGGGCTGGAAAAGTTTGAGCCTGTGTAACTATCTGGGGATTGAATAAATCTGAAAAAGACATAACAAAATTAGATAACAGCGGTTCGCAACATGGGCAAAAGTCAAGACGGAACAGACCAGAGTGCAGTAAAGGGTGCCAAGGATGGAGATTAGACACAATCAATATGATACATAAAAAAATTGCAAAAGCAAGTCGGTGTCACTTGGATGTCTTGTTTTTTTTTCAGTGGGGGGGGGCAGGGGGTCCTGAAACTCTCTTTACTGGCTGCTGCAGATGGAAAAAACTGGGGATTTATTGCTGCGCTAACCTTCCGGATCCCTTCGGCTCGTGCTGTATGCTAGACGACGCCGCCAGAGTTGTGCATCATTAATCCACCAGCAACACAGTGATAAATAACGCTGGGCGTTTGAAAAATAAGGCAGTTATTACCAAACCATAAAGAATAGTTTTCTTATCATCACTTCCAGTAGATGATAACAGCTGCTCCTAATGTTTCGAAGATTGAAAAGCACACGCGGTGACAGTGAGCATTATATTTCTGCTTCATCTGCAGTCTATGCCGCTGAAAAAAAGAACTGCTAATAAATAACAGCACTTAGGTGCAATGGATTAAAGATCTTTTTATCTAATGCTTGCAGTGGGAAGCAGGCACTCAAGTGATTAAATGCCGTTTCATATATAATAAACCCAGGTGAATAATGACTGGCGGAGATGCAGACGTGACGAGCGCGGACTAGCTAAGGCGGCTAACAACCTGTTGCTTTAGCGCTGCGCAGAAAGCAGTTTGTTTTACACGTCTCGTCGTTTTTTTTGGGGGGGCCAGACTTGAATTTGGTCCAATTAACACAGTTATACGATATCCCCTACACGGTGTAAATTCTTGGCGGTTTAAGCAGTTCTGAGAGGAGCGAGGGAGAACTCTGCAGAGACGGTTTTGGGCCCACTCCTAGGAGAAGGCAGTTGAAGATCGGTTACTTTCCTATAGAGCGCTGGAATATAAATTTGAACCCTGCAATAAATCAAATCCGAATTTTCAGCTCTGCTCACTTCCCGGGGAACGGCTGCAATAACAATGTCATTCGATTCTGCCTGGTTGCTATTAAAGTTCTGGATTCCGTCCATGCTAACGATTTGGCCTTGCATCCTGTGCGTTTCACAACAAAAAGAAGGGAAATGGTCCCGACCTATTTCAACATTTTGCAGGTTAGGAGACAAACCGAATGTCTGCGACGGATGCTCTCTGTACAGAAAGTATTTCCGAACTCTCTCCAAGTGGATTCTTCCTGCCAGATATAACACCGCGCCTGCCAATAACGTTAATATAGCGAAACTCTGCGGCTGCAACTTTCACATTTGTAGTCAGCTGAGTTTCTGAGCCAAAAAGGAGGACAATGCACTTTAGTCAAGTCTAACTGGACTGAAAAACATGATTTTCTATTTGGATATTGTTCTGTGTGCCAACAAACCTCCTCTTCTGCCAAAAAAATGAACTTGATCTCATTCAGTCTATTTTCTCTTTGAAATCACAGTCTCATAATAGTGTATATAAACACAATGTGGGCCAAAGCTGATTCACCTAACTCCCGTTCCTACACAGTATTTACAGGAAAGGCCACTTATCACTGCCCGGGTGGCGTTTGTACCCTTAAACGTGTACAGGTGAATGCAAAAATTCAATCCACTCTGTGTGTTTATTCACCAGTGTCAACATACATATTAATTCCAGCAAAACGAAAACCCCCATAACCGCTTTAGAGAGAGTCATTCTGGGTGAAGCGTGCTTTACTTTTTAACGCACAAGGAAAACCTATTTGAGTGTGCCGCCTGCACCTTCCTGCCCTGTTGGCTTTGGCAAGGAGGATTCAATGAGTTTGCAGCCAATTCGGAGCAGCTGGAAGAATCCGTACCGACAGAGGGCTTTCAGAGACGAAGCAAGGTCACCGCCGCCACTACAACAACACGGCACGGAGGATGTTCTCACAGCTGGTGGGGGAAGTGCTTTTTGCCTCCCACCCTTGAAATAAAAAACCCGGAGAGCGCCGAGTAAGACTGGCTTCAACAAACTTCATCTCTTTTCGTCAACTTTGACTTCCTTAAGAGTCGGCTAATTGTTAACCAAAGAGACAAAAATTCAAGCAAAGATGTAAAAGAAAAAAAAAAACATGATAAAAGTTGTTTTTCCCAATTTTAGACCACAAAGCTTTTCCAAAATGGCAAAAATACACTGATATCTAATGAAAAATGATGCTCAATAATCAATATTAGCCAGACACGATATTATAGATATTAAAAATGGAGGGTGTTCAACAACAATATTTCAAACACTAGAGAAAAAAAAAAAAAAACATCATTTTTTTTGTGATATTTGCTGTGTGCCCGTCTGATTCTAGCTGCTTGTATGCATTTTGAAGATGATTGACTGAAAATCTCTAAAGCACCCGTAATCACCCAAAGACAGTCCATGTTCTCGCAGCGGTTGTCAAAGCGCAGCAGAACATTTGCTGAGCAGAGAGGAACAGTAAGACGCTGCTGCTAATTCAAGAGAACGCCAAGCGCAACTGGATGGTGGTTCTGGAATACACAGAATAAGCTACCTTTGTGTCACTTGGAACGGCTGCTGCTCTTATGACTGAAGACCTTCATTAGGCTACAAGTGAGCAATGAACACTGAAAATATTAAAGCCAATATTCTTAATTTATCAATTTTAGTTAATTGCTGACAATATTACAAGCATTACCGCATTACACAGCAAGACTTAAAAAGATTTATTTATGTTTTTTAATGGAAATACTGTTTACTAACACAGTCAACATGTATCATTAAACCGCCTGCTTAAAACCATTGTTTTGAACTGTCTGTGATTTGATAATAAGATTAGGAATTGGTAAATGAGTGCAATCCCCCCCCGCCTCCAATCGTTAAAGACAGGAAAGCCCCAGCTCGGTAGGTGCAGAAATCGCTAACAGCTGGCAGCCGCAAGAATTCCAAAATGCCAAACCAGCGCTTTGTGATTGGCATAAGGAAGTTACACCCACTTTGTAATAATATGTTTCTCTTTCGCGAGTTGCCAGATGGGTTGCTGCCAATCTAGACACGACAGGCTGATCAAACATTCGGTGCAAAAGGAAAAACATCAGGACAGGCAACACTGCAATTATCCGTCTGAGGCTGAGCTCAGGTAGCGCTCATAAATACAAACGAGATGTGGAGCAAACATAGCAAAGAGTCAGTCGCTTGAAGAATTTAGCTCCACGCCGAGGCCTTAAGATGAAACGTCAGTTGCCGCTTTTACGCACTTCCTTGCCCCTGTTAACAGCGTGATAATAACCTGCAAAATAACAGTGTAAATATTTGATGTTAAAGCTGCGAAAGGGTAATTCTATGCAGTCTTAAGAGACTAATAAGTAGCTTTAGCACACTTGCTCTGCATGATGCTGCACCGCTGGGAAAGCCAAGCAAACAAAAGCACTAAAAAAAAAAAAAAGAAAGGGGAAAGAGAAACAGGCTGCAGTCGTACATCTTTACTCCACCACACCTGCTCCCGTGTGTCTGGAATCACTTCCTGTCTGCTCTGCGAGTGTATTTACTCATCGACACACACACACACGTCCATATCGAGATAAAGATAAATAATCTGAATTCAGTGTGCAGTGTACTTTTGCGGGGGTGAGCAGCAGAGGTGGGGAGAGGCGGGGCTATTGCGTCATCATTATCACAAAATGATCGTATAGAGGCGATCACACGGAGCGAATTCCCACAGCCAAGCAAACAAAAGCACTAAAAAAAAAAAAAGAAAGGGGAAAAAAAAACAGGCTGCAGTCGTACATCTTTACTCCACCACACCTGCTCCCGTGTGTCTGGAACCACTTCCTGTCTGCTCTGCAGGTGTATTTACTCATCGACACACACACAAAAAAAAAGATAATGGCTTCTTCTTATTCTTCCTGTCTCCTCACCATCAATCCGCTCGTCTCCAGCTCCCAGCCCTGCTCTTGATGATACATTTACTTTCCATAAATCAATTTTTCAAACTCAGCAATTACCCTCCCTTCCCCACTCCCCCCTCCACGTGTGCTGCAGGGCATTGGTGGGGGGAAAAAAAATCAATAAGTCAGAGGTCTTGAAGGTGCTCAATAACTAGTTTTGTCGTTTCCCGTCAGTCTGTTTTAAGACGCGGTGATGGACCTCGGCGGTAAAGCAAACACAGGTCAATAAGAACCGTCTAAACTGACGGGGGCAAAAGAGCAGCGAGGTGGCACGAGACAAGAAACAAGAGGTTCGCACCGAAGCTCCAGCTTTTTCCTTTTATTTCTTATTGGCAGTCTGGTGAAAAAAAAATACTGCTTATACGACTTTAAATTTAATACAACCTCATGAAATATGTAATACACAGTTTTGGTTTCTGCTTTTTGCACTAGAAAGATAAAACTTGCTTAGACATCTGTCAATCAAACCACAAATTTGGAAGGGTTAAAAAAAAAAAAATCTGGCACCAAATAAACTTTCCTGTGAGAAAAAGCAAAGCTTAATTAAATGCCTTGGTTTTTTTTGTTTTGTTTTGTTTTCTGAAATGTCCCTGTAGCTGTCACACTGCCATCTGAATCTGATTAGCATAGCATCTTTTTAAGCTGTGAACCCTTTGGAGCTCAGTATTTGTTCTTTGCCTGCTAGAGCAAATGTGTTAACAAGAACACCCAAAATTAAGGCACATACTAGCATTCTGCTAATTATTATGATTTTTTTTATTAACATTGTCATGGAGGTAGATCCCATGTCACAGGCTAGCTGCTTCCGTGACCCTTTTGGCAGGACTCCCAGCGACGAAGAGGTGTCGTGACGCTCCGATACGGTTCCGCTGCTACGTTCAAAAGTGGAAATTTAATTCCCATACATGTTTACCTTTGTTCCATCCCCGCCTTTCTCTCCCCTCAAACGTTTCCTCACTCTCTCTCTTTCTCTCCCTTCCTTCCCAGGAGACAAAGCAGGCAGACGGCTCTAATAAACGATGGTGTGAAGCCTCACGCTGACGGCGAACGCCGAGGCAACTGATGTGATCAATTATCGAGTGGCCGATTCTCTTTAATTAGAGGGCTTAAGTATTGAGTGAGTCTGGGTGGGAAGCTGAGAAGCAGCATGTAAACCAACCTCATTACACTGCAGTGATTCGCCTCCCAGGAGCTGTGATCCGCGCAGTGTTTACACCATACATTTGTTTCTGTGGTAACATATCGAGTGGAGGAATGGCTCGGTGACAGACCCAGTCCCCCCGCTCCCCCTTTTTCTTCTTCTTCTTCTTCTCCTTCTCTCTCCGTTTTCTTTCTTTCACTCTCCCTCCCACTCGTTGCTGAAGAGGCTGTCGCACTGGTTTGCCTTTTGTTGTGGAGAGTCTAGAGAGGTAGCACAATGTGTCCTAGTTAAAGCGGTGCCCCATCTGCCCGGCATAATTAGACAATTATGCTGCAAGGATCCGTCATTAATTCCTTTGAGGTGGCCAATTCCGCACCACAAAGAGGTCCCAGGTTTAGTTTCCCTTTCGCGAATATCTGTTCATTTACATTGGCCCCTGTTATCACACTGTAGTGATACTTTGGCAACTCGAGGCAGGAGAATATTCTCCTGCCAGAATGGAGGGTTTTTGTACTCTGGTGGTGAAAAGGCCAAAAGGGAATATCGCCTGCTGCCTTGTGCTGAATCAAAACAAGCAGCAAGAATCAGACGGGCACACAACAAACATCCTCAGTTAACTATTGAGGGTTGATGAAATATCAATTATGTATTGTATAGCAGGACTGTGTGGCTGATGCAAGCAGGAGGAAACCTTCACATCGATTTTGGCTTCATAAAAACGAAACAGTTAAATGTAAAGGTTTGTTTTTTTTAGAAGTCACACTTTGGCTGTTGATGTGGACAGTTCCAATAAAATATATAATTACATATATATAAATAATCTTATGCCAGCCTGCTATATTTACCATCCCTGTTAACGTTAGCATGGTCGAGTAGAGACTAGCTGAGGAAAGGAGGGCTGTCACTGTTGCTAAAGGAAGGTAGAAAAACACACTCGTACTAAAAATTTTGCATCAAAAGCGGTAAAAAGCAGACTTTTGCTGAGCAGCAGAGGAACCTCACATCGAGTTGGCTCATAAACCGGACAGATTAATGTAAAGTTTGTTTCTTTTAGAGTCACACTTGGCTGTGAATTGTGGACAGTGCGAATCAAATATATAATCACAAATATATAAATAATCTTATGCCAGCCTGCTATATTTACCATCCCTGCTAACATTAGCATGGTCGAGTAGAGACTAGCTGAGGAAAGGAGGGCTGTCACTGTTGCTAAAGGAAGGTAGAAAACAACACTCGTACTAAAAATTTTGCATCAAAAGCCTAAATAAGTAAGTATAATCAGTAACTTAACGCATTTCCTTTCAAAAAGAACAGGAGGGAACTCAGCTGATTCATATGATGTTTTCAGCTACGGAAAAATCCTGTTTATTGTTACTAGATTGGAACAACTGATTTAATAATTTATTCTTAAATATTTGAAGTTACTGCAGAGTGCAGCCAGCTTGACTAGGTATCTCAAACTGAGGATCTACTGCATTAAATGTTTTATCATGTAAAATCACCAGTACCAGTAAGGAAAAATGAAAAGTGAAAAGTGCAAAAACAGCACTCAAAATGGAGGAAGATATTTTCAGACACAGCAGCACTTCAACTCTTTGGACTGACTTGTGGTGGACTCGAAGGTAGACCAAAGCGTCCACCTTGCTCTAAAAGTCAAATTTGTCAACTGCCCGTGAACATATGTGTTGTCGCAGCAACAGTTCCACAGTTACAGAGTAACTCAGCTTGACAGAGACATGTGGAAAACACATCTTACAACCGAGCTCAAATCTGATTAGAGTGGTGATCTAATCAGCCGTGAATTCATCCGCGAAGACAAGCAGGCGAGAGAAAATCACTGCGGAGAATTCTGTATAATTATCAAAAATCTCACAGCGGTATATTAAAATTCTAATTATGACATATTATCTTAATTGCTAAGGAGATGCAAATCAAAACAAGGTTAACGTGGCTCCCTTAGCGTGCGGGAAAACGTGTGGTGGGAAACTGTTCAATATTCACTGAATCAGCTTGACTTGTTCAACATGAAGAGGCTGTCATTTTGTAATGCTTCCCCCTCTCAGGGGTGATAATCCCAGCTAAGAGCACGGGCGGCAGTGGCACAGTCATGCAACAATAAGACAGAACAAACATCTAATTGCTGTGCATTCATTTCCTTTATTGTATCAAACAAAGCTGGTGACAGCTCATCACAAGCCGACTAATGTTGCTTTCTCCGGAGGGCAGCGAGGGGAAAAAAAAAAAAAGAAAAACACACACACTCGTACAACCCTAATATTCGGATAAACAGCCTTGTCTCGTGCTTCGTGACAGTGCAGTCAGTCGCCATCGTGTAATAGAAAGTTGTAACCCACTGACATAACACGGCAATAAAAAGCAAATACTTAATTTGTCACGTAATAGGTTCTAAAGCATCCCTGCCTAATATGCAACAAATAGGGAAAGATAGATTTCTCCAGAAAACGCGCCATTCCCGTGGCACACAACAAATTGCTCGCCATAAATTGTGTCTGACAGGTGCACACTGTAACTCTGCAGACGGGAGACAGCCAGATGACAGAAGGCACAAGGGGTAATGGTGAAAGGAGAAGAAGGCGTCGTTGAACGCGGATTTACGAGCTGGTCAGGCTCAAACCATCCATCAGTTTTGTCACAAAGTCTCAGACGTGGTCACTTTTACAACAAGCTTACGCTAGCTTTAGCAAGGCTGTAGATAACCAAAAATAAATAAATAACTGGAAATATATTTTTAGTGGCCTACAAATTTGCTATGAGACAGGCGGTTTCTGACGTTCGCTGGTTTGGAATAACATACTGACTACCAACTGTAGCCATGACTTTATATGGCAGCTTTTTGCTAACTGTTTTTAAACCATCACATTTCTGACAGGAAAAAAATAAACTGGAGGTAGCCAGTGTTTTTGTTAAAAGATACTGGAGTTTCTCTACCAACAGGCATTGGCATAGTGGTTACCCACAAACTGTAAATTGAGCCTCACTTTCTCACATTTTCCTCCACACACACACACACACGTACACACAGTGCAAACACTTTTCCCAGACGCACAGTCTTTCATTTGCTTGACAGAAATAAACGCAGACCCCAGGAGCTCCCTTCAGCCCGGGCCCTAGTAGCCTTTAACAGACAGCTCTGATCACTCCTGAGAAAGCAAAAGCTGCCCGGGGATCGCTTTCCAATTCTCAGGGGCTCGAATAACCCGATCTTGAACTGATCCCGAGCACTGATCCCTTTGGAATTGGGTTAGGAACGTGTGAAGGGGCCTGTTGAATGAGCTGGGTGGATATCAACATCCTTGGCCTGGGGTTGCTGCAGTGGGGCAGAGTCTTTGACTCGACTGGCCTCTGCCTGGGTGGGAGCTTACCCAAGGGCCAGCCCGTCCAGACGCTACTGGTGTCGTCCTGTCAGGAGGGGAAAGTGCTCGCCCCCAAACCCACAGTGGAGCCCATTACCCGGAGCACAAGGACTGGAACTTAACAGATATCTTGCCTCCGACTGAGACCGAGCAGTTTTCTGAGGTCGTTACAGATGGACGCACAAAAATAAACGTTCCGTTATTCAACAGATTTAGCCACCCTCCGTAAAAGTCTCCCCAACACCCCCAAGAAGTATTCAAACCTCAGCCCCCCCTCTGTTTTTTCTATCCTTGTTAGAATCTGTTTTTACTGCCAGGGGTTGTTCTCCCCCTCCCTTGTTCTTGTTTTTTTTTTTTCTTCTTCTTCCTTGCAGTCAGTAAAAGTAAAAGGTTGGCACTTTTTTCCCCTCAGAAAAAGCCATTTGTTCAGGTGAAAATGAAACTTGCGCGGTAAGCAGAGCCAGCCCCGTGGTTGGACAGGGAATGGGGGGTTGGGGGTGGGGGGCAGAGGCTATTCCAGATTAATCACATTGACTATACACCATGAGGATATTCATTGAGGAGTAATTGCCGAGAGGCTTTATGTAATGTATTCTCCCCGTGAGGTAAAACCTTGTCGCGAGGAGAAAGGATAATAGAGTAAGAGGATCATATGAAAATGTTTGCTGCTTCAACCTTTAACTCGGAGCTTAACCCCGACCTCGGATAGTAATTACAGAGTTAATTGCCAACTGATCTGGGGAAGGAAACTCCATCCACCAATAGATGTCAATTGGGCTTACAAGCTTCCCGCTCAGGTGCAACAGATCGCTTTAAAGGAAGGATTATTAGTAAAAAGTCAAATGGGGTTTTATCATTTTGGCCACGGCGTGCCTTTGCAGGAACCTTGATAATCAAATGAGATGATCTGAAACACAACAGATTTAAATGACTTGCAATCCAACAAGCGTCCCGCGCAGCCCTGGCGCAGAGCGGCAAGAACGGCCAACCTCGTTGCCTTAACAGGTTTGGCGAAAACTATATTGGCAGAATGATTTCAGCCCTGCGCCTAGACCTTGGAAGCAATCTTCCTACATCACGCGGCATATGTCTGACAACCTAAAATAGAAAATTGATTTAAGTACAGCCATGGAAGTAATAAGCCTCTCTGAGCGGGGGAAGAAAAAAAAAAAAAAAAAAAGCAGAAATCCTCTTGATTTGTTGAAACCTTTAGGAGAGAATCAAACCTTTCTGCACAGGAAACCTGAGCGTTAAATAGTTAAGTTGAGCCGCTGCTGCCATAAACCCAGTGGGAGAGCTTGGAATAATCTAGGCGATGTTAATGATGCAATTTATATGTGAGGGGACCGGTGTTTGGCAGGCTCTTTCCGTTTGAGCGGGCTGCACAACCCAGCGAGCTCCCAGCACCCCCTACTAGATGGAGGGGGTGGAGTAGGAGGAGGATGTCAGAGCCCATGTGAAAAGAGAGAGCGAGTGAAGCACTGATAAGAGCCATTACTATTAGTGTCTGTCTGTCACCTGCTGTGCGTCATCCAGCCTCCCCTCTCCCCACATGGCCCCCCCCCCCCACCCCCACCCCACCGCACCTCCCACCCCCTTCCGCTTTCCTGAGGCGCATCGCTTCAAATTCGCACTCACTTACACATTTTCCACCCTGTCACAGGCGCGGGGTTGGCTTTGAAAACAGAGCCCGCTGCACTCTGAAAACCACAGTCAGCTTTGTTTCAAAACATGGGTGAATTAGTGAGACAGCTGCCAGAAATTCATTCGATAAACCTAATGCCTGGATGGATGAATAACCGTATTGGCACAGGAGGAGGCAATATTCTTCTCGTACTCTTTCTCGCTTTTTTTTTTTTTTTTTCCTCCAGAAGAAAACACAAAGCCTAATTTGGTATTTCGCTTTATGACTTGGCACAGCGCTACGGCTCCTTAAACTTATGAACTCCACAGAAATGAGCAGTAATTGCAGGCTGTTCTTTATTTTCTTACAATCTTTTTTAACCAAAATATTTAAAGCTGTTTTTTCCCCTCAGTTGCTATGCAACACTTCCAACCGCAGGAGTGTGGAGTATGCTGAGAATGCGCAAAATAAATACAACTGCCACAGACCTTTAGCAAGGAAATATGAGATGGGGGGGGGCATCTTTCAGTCGTAATCGGGTAATAAACGTGGACTCGTCTTTGTTCTCCTTCGCCACTCAGCGTGTGAAGCAAGTGACTGCTGTCTTTTTTGAATTTTACTCACAACCCGGGCCACTGTGCAGCTGCCAAAGCGAAAGACGAGCGAGCCAACGGTGCAGCCTTTCTTCCTGGGCCTGGAAGTGATGGCCCGGAGCGAGGACACGTTGCGCAAGATATCGCGTTTGGTGCCCGCTGCCAGCCTCTGAGGCCAGATGAGACGTGTTGAGGGAGTGTCTCCTGAGCCCCAAATGTTAATTAACACCCTTTCCAATGCATTACTTATGAGTTAGGGCCTACTCCCCTCGTCTTCCCCTTTGGCAGCTTAAATGACGTTGCAAATTACCATCAACCAGGAGAGGGTTATGTCACCTAAGCAGGGATCCGGGATCATTGTCTCGCTGGGGCATCGGGGATCCTGTGAATCCGAGAGCGATGTTAGCAAACTGTTTTCACAAATTTTGTGCCAAACTGCGAGGCCGTTGCATAATTCCGCACGCTCTGCCGCCAGTATGGGTTCGGTCGCAATACCGCCAAGGTGGGAGGACACATTGGTCGCATGCAAATGGGGCTGGAGAAGAGCTGGATGTGGACCCGACCGTGCGCTCTCCACTTCATCATGGAGTAAATGGCATCACAGAAGTGCGACTTCACAGCTGCCTCATGGCGGGTGACAGCGGAGCCCACGCGTGAACACGTCGCTCATCAAAGTGAATGAGCCGTTCTTTGCTTCCTCCGCTTGTGTCGAGAAAAACAATGGCCGCCGTCTCCCCCCTACGGGTTCACACTCTGCACACCTGGAATGCCTATAGAGTGAGCAGGGACGGCGAAGAAAAAGAGAGGGAGCAAAGGAAAAAAAAAATCCATTTGGTTTCATTCGTCTCTCACAAGAAGCTTAACAGACTGTGACCTTCCACCGCTTAATAAAGGAAAGGAAACCGCATGGCCCCAGCATCGTAAAACGGCTCAGAGTGGGTGCTAACGGTGCTTCTGCAATTAACCTGTCTTAAAACAAACAAGAGTCTTTCGCTTTAACAACAGGCGCACACTTGAACGGTTTGATTTGTGTGCCGAGGAACTCGAAGGCCCGCTGGGGTTCAGGTTTTAATCGGTCATTAACGTGCTCGTTGTGGCGCAGCTGCGCTGAGATCCATGAACCAACAACAACAGGCCATGTGATCAAAAAAAACCTCGAAAAGCTCTTAAGTAAATGCCTGCTACTAAACAAGTGACTCAAAAGCCATACGAGCGTCTCCACAGACAAAGAATGTTGAATGTAAGCGTAAAATACAGCAGAATTATGAAGGCGCGCTACAGCTAGCTAAAAGTTTAGCAACACGTCTGAATACAAAAGCTCCAGTCTTTCTCCTCAGCTGTCCTCTTTTCTCTAAGTGGAACCAGACGTAGGCATTTCTTCTCATTTAGCCCATTTCGATGGAGGCAAGTTGCTGTTCTTTATTTATTTAACAAAATGAGCTGGAAAAGCCAAACATTAGCTCATGGAATATTTTCGGCCAGAGAAATAAGTCAAAGTCTTCAGATGACGGAGCTAACCCAGTTTTAAGCATCTCCCACCATTTCACCATTTGGGCTCGTCAGGACCTTTTTCAAAGTCGAGTTTCTTTAATAAAGAAACTTTTAACAGTGTGGCGCACATGCGTTTCCAATTAAGACTGCAGAGCCGACATGCGAGTGAGGGCCCCATTCACCCTGCCCGTGATTGACCAAGTCTGACGAAATGTTAAACAGGCATCATAACCAAAACAGAGAGGGGAGACTTTTTAAAAGGCCTCACGGGGGACTGATAACCTGCACTGCAGACCGCATCAACTCCAAATTTAAAAAGCGAATGTGCTTAGGTCTTTTCCCCCTGCCAGGGCACTTCAACCTAAAAATATACCCACCTGGTGAACGGGAATAAAGTATTTGCTGTCGCTTTGTAAGGATGGTGGTTAGGCACTCGGAGTAGGATCCACCTCCCCGGCGGTGGCGGCGAGAACTCCCTATGAGCCTGGCTCTGCTCAGACTTCAATCTCGGGACCCTAAGGAGCTGTTGGAGGACTTTGATGTTCTGTCTAAATGAATTGACTGTGCTTCTCGATGCTGCCCTCCAGTCGATTAGCTACCCCCCCTCCACCTGGGATAATCACCATGCATGCCCCCACCATAGCGGCTCGCACGCTTGGAAATGCAACAATATTTGTCAAATTGCAGCAGAATTGTTGTTGTTTCCCCCGCAACAGTGCGTCTGAGAAGAGGCTCTTTGATACGTGGGGCTGTGTGCGAGCAGGCAGTGTTGGACCAGGCTTTGCTACCTTACAGCCATGCAACATCCACAAGACGAAGCCTTTATGTTGAATGCACCTTCGGAGCATGGTGTTCATTAGAGTCTGGGCACGGCAACAACCTCCAAACTACTTCTTTTGCTGCTGCTTCTTCTTTTTTTTCCCTTCTTACGAATCAAAGGTCTGCATAAAGCACGAGCTGGCAACTTTACCAAGTTGCTCTGAACAAAAGCTGGCGCTACGTCGGGAAAACAGCGGAAAAGGTGCAATTGTGTTGACAGATCCAACTGGAGACTTGGATTTATTTGTCAACATATCGGTAGCGAAAAGACCGACCCGAGTATTAAGGTATGGGAAAGGAAACAATTAGCCGTGTGAGCTAAAGACGGGACAGAGCAGAAGCAGTCATCGACCGGTGAACAGTGCAAAAGCTAATTCTGATCAGAGCGCAGGGCTGACAGTGTTTAGGAGGAAACGATACTTATCCATCTAAGCTCCAGCTTGGTCAATTCTCATTTGACTAAATCCAGTTACCATTGATTCTGCATCTTCTTAAACCAGAGCTTTAGGTTTTCCTTGATAGTGCAGAAATCCTAACTGGGATGAAGCGGCAGTATTTAACCTATTACAGCCTCCAATGAAGCGGCTGCTCTTTTAGAGGAACGATTGCCTTCTACATGCGAAAGGCATTGATCCTCCCACATCCTGGGCTTTCCCAGCATGTGCAGCGGTTCCTGTGCAAAGCCTCAGAAAGCAGCTCGCTCTCCTCCAGCAGCGACGCCGCTCCTGAGCAAACCTGCTCTGGATCGAGCATCTCATTTAGTCGCTGTGGTCTTTGATGTGGTTTTGCCGCTGCGGTGCATATCATCCCCGTTTGAAGGCTTGACTTCCACAATGCAGCGAGGCTTGAAGTTTTCACATATTGCGAGGGCTACAATGTAATAATCTAGGAGCCGGTTATGCATTATACATTTTTCATAAAAGAACACCAGCGCCTGAAAGTGAAATGTGGAAAAAGTCAGTCTGTCAAGACATATATTGATAGAAACAGTCAGGAAACTTGGTCTGGGATAAAAACAGTAGTTTTCTCCATGTTCGGCTCTGCATCTTTTCCCAGAAGAGGGTGAACGTCCAAACAAGTGCGGCGGGATAACATCTGACAAAGGTTTGCAATTATAGGGCGTAATTGTTAAGTCGGGAACATTAAGTGGTTCTTTCTCCTGCCAGTGTCAGGCGTAAGCCTCTTCATCTGATTTCACAATTTGGAATTAATAAACGACTTTGTCAAGGTCTTTGTCGGCGCGAGATAATTCCTTTCGCTCATGCGACGACAAGAAAAGACGAGAATGTCGCAAAGGACAAACTTCAAGGTCAGCGCCGATAAACAGAAACCCGAGCTCGTGTTTTGTTTTTTTGTTTTTTTTAATGTTCCTGCAAAAAGCACACAAGACTTTAAAGAAGCAAGTTATCGAGGTGTTATCCACATGAATAAAATAAAGTTGCCACTTAATGCCTAAGAGCACCTGAGGTTTATGTTAAAGCTTCTTATCCTGATAATTAGAGAGTGTTTGCATGGAGGTGTACTGCTCTGAGTGTCTTTTTAATGGATGCTTACTGTCTCAAAAGCATTAAGATGGTGCTTGCCTGAAGGCCTCCCTGCTCTCGCTCCCTCTCTCCAAACAAGCACAAGCACGTGCGCACAAACGCGAACCCCACACAGTGTACTTAAATGTTTAGAACAAAAAAAAAAAAACAAAACCCACACACGCAAGAAAGTCTTTCACAAACATCTGCCTCTCGATTAGTTCCTGCTCTTGGAAGAAGATTCTGTCTTGGCAGGATGCTTTTTTCTTTGTTTATTGTGAACAGACCAAAGGCTTATCAGCAGCTAATCACTGCGAGGCAAACACAAAAAGTGCTGCCACTCGAAACCAAAGATTCCATAAAACAATTTTCCCCATCCAGCTAGCCACTTTGAGACAACCTAGCGCTATTGTTTTTACCCGCGTATAAAAAAAAATTAATTGCATCTACTACTAATTCTCTCTAATTGATGTTTGATATGTCTGAGGAAATTAGGGCGGCTTGATAACACTTGCAAATATTATGGATCTTCCCCGCCTTCCTCTTTCCGTGACAGGTCTGATGAATTCACAACACCTAAAGCTGTAATGTGTCAACATGCTGTGCAGCTATGCTCTCTATTCCCAGAGCTGCCAGCCTGACAAATCTAGAGTTACAGGCAAACCAGTGTGTACAGACAGACAGGGCAGGCAAAGACTAACCTGAGCAATTTTCACAGAGTTCTGCGTGGAACCGCCAGCGTGATATTCAACGTTGCTCTTTTTCGCAATCTCGTCGAACCTGAAATAAGAGAAGTGAGACAAAAATTAGCACCAGAACAGGCGGTGGTATCTTAGTGCTAGCCGCAACTACCAACGTACTGAAGCGCAACAGAAAAACAAATGTTAGATTGTATCCGTAACGATATCCCAAACATTTTGGAAAACAGAATTCTACTGGTTTAATTTATAGGCAGCAGTAACAACCAAAGTTGTTCATCCAAAACTCTCAAATAATTCCTGGAAAGGCTAAAAAATTACTACCGTAATATACTAGAGGTCTGGTGTGCCTGGACTGACTATTCTTTGCCGTAACTGAGCGGTGACAGATCCTGGTGCAACGCATTTGAACATCATTTAGAGTGTTCAAGCAACAGACGGTTAGTCTGAAAAGTAGAGAAAACCTCAGTTGTTGCTTCTACTGATTATTACAATATTTGGAATTTCTGCAAGGATTTCTCAAAACAGGTAATGGAAAACTTGAAAGAAACATACATCTGTGTTGGTATCCACACACACTCCAGGTGAAAGCACTTTACGTTAATGACTTTTAAAAGAACAGAGATGCAAGAAAACGCTGGAATTTGTTAAATGCGATACTTGAACCTGTTAAGGTTTGAATGTCAGTTTGATAAAGGTCAAAAAAAGCCCATTGTCCTCACATGGCTGTGGTTAACCCAGCAGAATTAAAACAACCTGAACGGGAAAAGTTGTTTTTGAAGCTTGTGAAACGTTTCCTTTCAGGGAAATGTGGAAAAGAATCTAGTTTTCTTTCACTTGGCAGGGATATTTTGTATTATATATAGGCGGTGCTTTCAGAACAACTGATAATAAAAAAAGCAAGCTGTGTCATTGCTTTGTGTACAAAAAATAAAATCTAAAAGTCAGAAAAGTTGTTTTCAGAGAGCACATATGATTAAACATTTGATGTATGAACCATACAGTAAATCTTAGAAACAGACTAAACACAGCCATATTAAAAAAAAAAAGACAGTGGGGAATGGGAAATAAACAATTGCCGAGTTTGGAATGGTAAACCACGGGAATACCCCTGGGTCTACACTGTCTATTATATCAGTGTTTTTCTCATTGTGCTGCCATTTCCAACATCAATAGCTGCGCTGCTCTGATGCAAAGCTGGGTGACGCAGTGAGACACACACACGTCAGTGTTCATCGGGGGAGCTGGGAGCTTCAGTAACCCCCCCACCACACACGCACACACACACACACACACACACAAACACTGTAGATGAAAACAATCACCCAGGGGACCGGCTCCACAAACATGTCCAACCTGCTAACAAAATCAGCCCATCTGCAGTAGGATAAGATGAATGTCCACATTAAGGATTTTTTTTGGGGGGGGGGGGGGATTTACTGTAACTTGAAGCTTGTCCATTTCACAAGTGTATCAGAATCAGGGGGGGAGTTAGAAATAAATTCAATGACATGGAAAATAGTTCAAGGTGCAGTCTTTCATTCCCCCCGGCGTCATATTCAAGTCCTACTTTAATTAAGTGCATAAGAGGGGTTGATGGGGAAATGCTAGAGCAAAACTCCCTGAGGGATTTGGTTTATTTAAAGGCTTTGTTGCAGAGGTGTAATGAATGCTTTGGAAGGAGTTGACCATTCCGGAGGAGGGAAAAACTGGATTTTGTCGATTGCTTACTGCAGACAGGGGTAATACATATGCATCGTGGATTACCAACGCGGGAGCCAGAGGTGCTCAATATTTGAGCAAAGCTAGGTTTAAACCGGGCATGGCTGAGTTTTGAACAAGTGTGAAAGTAACCTTAACTGCTTCAAAGAAAAGTCGGCATATCATGTCTTCAGGCAGAGTTGTCTACCCAGGGCAGAATGTTCGCAACAAAAACTTTCCATGCGAGTGGAAAATATGCTAACTGCTGGAAAAAAAAAAAAAAAAAACCCCTTCCCGAGACACCTGTTATGACTCCTTGACAAAGAAGGAATTTGAGTACTGTGGGTGTTTATAACATGAAGGCAGCCGAGGGACTCCAGAGCCCATTTCAAACAGACCTACAGCTTCCAAGGATTTCAGCTTCCCCCCACCCCCTCTCCCCTTTCTAGAAGTATTTGCTCCACCTTTCAGTGCAGACAGCATGGGGCCCTGCTCTTGGATGCCTTGAAAATCCCAACCGAAAAGGAGCAGCTGCCTCTGGACCTTTACACCCTCAAACATCATGTGATCCCATAGTGGTGACACCGTAAACGGCCCCCTTGGCCATTTAGGAAGAGAAAATCCCTTTCCGTCTGCTGCAGTGTAATCTCATGCAGTGAGAGGGAGGAAGCAGGGAAAAAAAAGAAATTGTTCTGAACAAGATGTCCTAAGATGCTAACCTCCACTTTTCACATTTTTAACCCGCTGATGTTGCTCAGCAGCAGAGCTATACCAAGTACGCAACGCCCTCGACTAATGTATGGATAGTCTGCGCTTTAAACCGCTACACAAGCGATTGCCCCTCGACACTCTGGTTAAATGCCACTCCTTAACAGAAGGCGCTATTTTCCAATTTAACTTTAAATCTCCAGTGGAGCCACTTCTTCACTCGGTTTAGGCCAAATTAGCAGATCCAGGCTACCGAAGGGAAATATGATATGAAGGGCCTCCTCTACGACTAATACCTACATATCTGTGGCTTAACCCAGCCAAATTGTTGGGGGAGATCACACAAGTTGGGAAAATGGTGTTGTTTACATTCCTGGGGATGGAGCCCCCGCCGTTGTTTCCCATCAAAGGAAATATGAGAGCTTCCAGAAGACTAGGAGTGTTCTCTGCCACAAGTGACTCATGAGTGCCCCCCACGGAAAGAAAAAAAAAAAAACCCAAACACCCAAGTAGATTATTTACATGAGGCAATAACTCAAGATTTGCTCCTCCAAGTCTCTTACGTGGAGGGCAAGGCGAGCCCATTTGCCCAATCCCTCTTCATTCGCCTTTGATGTTAGCCTATCTTGATAAAACCGGATGAGGGCCCTAAAATCCTGGATGAGTGATTTCACAGGAAGAACAAGTCCCTGTTAATCAATGGCTAGATTGGATCAGGATCCTCGGGCGCGGGCACCGTGCAAAAGTCCTTCGTAACGTTTGAGTGCGCACCGGGTAATTCGTTGCTAATGATCACCGTGGTGTACACTCTACTTCGTTTGTCTTTATTTAATTGCCTCATTCGCGTTTAAACAGCTGACAAATCACAAGGATGGGTGGGAAAACGTGATCAAATAGCTCCTATTGCTAATCAGGGGAGGGTGGGAGAAGAAGCGAGAGAAGTGGGGCTGCTTTGCTGCTCTCCTTAGGGAATTAGGACGGAGGAGGCTTGTACAGGACCAGTAAATTATCTCTGCCTCGGCCGTAGCAGGTAGGTCCATTTAAACAGGCAGATCCATCTTTCCCTCCTTCCCACACGGGGCGGGAAAGGGGGAAGGAGGGAAAGGCTGCTGAAAGGCTTCGGTAATCCCAGTTTCAACAGAGGCATCTGGAGCGGACAGGTTCCACCATTGATTAGATTCTCCAATCAGCGTGTGCATCCCACCCTGGACTTCCTCTGTAGTCTGGAGGCTGCACCAACCCAAAGCACAATAATTGTTTCCATAGGTCAGGCAGGGAGGAAAAAAAAAAGAGGAAAAAACAGCTTGGGGACATGATGAAAGGGAGCTGGAACGGATGAGGAATATTGCTGTATTTTCTCCCCCCCAATTAAATTGTTTGTCAAACCCTTCACAACAGGTTACGCAGTTTATCTGTTTAAAATCAATACGCTCCTCTCAGTGTGAAAGCTTGTCGCAACACAAGACGGGCCCATTAATTATTCTGTTCCGCGCGCTATCGCCCGGCTCCTCAAGGTTGAGCCTTATCTTTACTTATTTCCAATCAATAATTATCTCCTCCCCTGCTTGCATTTCCCTTCAGGATTAAAAAAAAAGATGTGCTTTTCATGCCACCTCTCTTTTACTGAGGAAATTGGTGGAGAAAACAAAAAAAGAAGAGGGGATTTTCATGACGAGAACATTAGCATTAGCAAAAGGTGACATCCAATAACTTGAACAGGCACATCAGAGCTGCAAAAAAGGCAAACACATTTGCATGAATGCACAATGACATGGTTACGACGTTTGAGTAATTACATTAGAATGCAGAGACAATCAATGTTTCTCCCTTTAATGATTGCCTGATGCAGCGGCGGTAACGCCCCGCTCGTCGGCCTTAACCGAGGACTGCCCGCGGGCGCGTAACGAAGCTACGCTGGAGGGCGAGGCAACAAAAATCTGGTCGCGGAGGACGAGTTCATAATATTTCCTCTAAAAATGTCACAGGTTTTTGGCTTCACGCTGCAGAGCGTGGCGCCATTTGTCACACGGTACTGTGTGGATGTGGGAAAAAAAAAAAAAAAAAGGAGTGTGAGTGAGTGTGTGAGAGGACATAAAAGAGAGTGAAAGAGGGACATGTTGAGGAAGCCAGTGGGAAGGCAGTGTGTGTGTGTGTGTGTGTGTGTAAGCAGGGATGGGGCTTTTGGTGCTCTCCCAAGATTTGAGATTTAAAGCCCCAAGCACAGGGCCGGAGAGATGTTTCCCTCATCATGGAGGTTGAGAGCTAGATCTTGGTGATTCAGAGAGCTCCACAAGAACGATTCCACCACCGCCGCCGCCACCACCCCCTGCTGTGGGCACCATATGGCCCCGTGCAAACTTTAAACACGCGGGGAGTGCTCCTGCTCACCAGTCTGGCCGCCCAGCTCGACTGGCTTGCAGCTGAGGTGCGGAGAAACGACCGGTGCAGATAATATGCTAACTATGTGTAGCTACACACTGGCTCTTCCTGTGTGCGGCTGCTGGAAATCAAAGGCGACTAAAAATAGCCGCGAGCATGATATTCTGAAATGAGCATGCTGTATGTACTGGCTGAGACGCCCGCATTTTAATTATAAAACGGTCTTTAACAGGGTGGTGGGGAGGAGGAGGAGGAGGAGGAGGAGGAGGAGGAGGAGGAGGAGGAGGAGGAGGGGGTGCAGGCAGCAGGGATTATGTTTGTGGCGCTCTTTGACTTTGGAAATATTCCTTCTGGCACCACCTGCTGTCAACAAAAGGCAGGGCATTTGCGGCAGCGGCCATGGCGAGCCCTGATGATGATTGCGTCAGCCGGTTCTGGTGATGCAGCATGTATGTTTAAACAGGAACAATCATTTTTAAATTCCCCCCCCCCCCCCCCCCCCCCCCCCCTTCCCCCCACGCTTGTGAAGTTTTCATCTTTCATTATTCAAAGGGCCCTGATCCACGTTTGGTACACTTGAGTACAGCTCGAGTGAGCGTGTCAGATCCACGCGAGCGCCCCAAATTGCCAAATTCGAGCAGATTAATAAAACATCAGCCGCGGAGCTCGGTATCGCATGAACGTGCTTCTGATGTCTCAATTAGGAGCTAAGTGCCATTAATCTCTGCTCGGGATTTTCAGCTTAGAGGAGGCCTGATAGGCGCAGGTCCGTGGCCCTTGACCTCCAGGGAATGGGGGAGCCGGATGCTCGGACCCCCCCCCCCTCCGGCGGGATGAAGGAGTTGGGATCGAGTACGGTAGGACAGCGCTCAGCCTCAGCATCAGAACGGGAAGAGGAAAAAAGGGTGTGTGTGTGTGGGGGGGGGGGCTTAATGTGTCTACACACTCAGTCAAGCATGAGTGCATCCACTGAAGTGGCACCATAGCAGGCACATGCCGCGCCTGCACGCATGCATGCATGTGAGCGCACACACAAACATGCACACAAACACTGGGTGGGGGTGTGTGTGTGTGTGTGTGTGTTGGGAGGGCATGATTTTCCCTGTGATACACCTGGATCCTTTCTAGTGCTCCTATTATGTTTAGTTCTGTTTTTTTTTGTTTTTTTTTTTTAAAGAATAAAATAGAGGCATGGAGTCAAGTGTGTTTACAGAGAGGAATCAATCACACACACACACACACACACACACACAGTCTTTAGCATGTACTTTGTGAAAGGGGCCTTTGTTGTTTTCCTCCCAGTAAGCAGATTGAGCTGCACGGCAGCAGCAGCAGCAGGGGTGTGTAAGATGTACACACACAGCGGGGTGTGTGAGTAGAGAGGCACCTCCACTGATCCTCGGTGTCGTGTGATGATGCGTGTGTGTGATGTGCGTCTCAATCCAGAGCTGATCCCCCTGAGTCAGCCCTGTCAGTGATATGAGCCACCTACCCTCCCCGACCCCCACCCTCGCCATCCGGAATGCTAATAACAGCCAGTTACCAACGCCGCAACTCTGAATTATTCATGCGGCAGAGGGTCACACGGCATAATGAGGAGTTTACTCTCTTTCTGGATGTGATTGTGACGCTGCTAATCTGCATTTAGCATGGAGAAAGGGAGAAAAGGAGTGTGTGGGGGGAGTGAACAAGGGAGGGGGAGGAGGGACAGTGAGCGTTGATGAACTTAATTGCTGTGAGCAAACAACCTCTGAAAAGAGTCACGCCATCAGCCAGAGACAAGAAAGTAAACAATTAATTATGATTGGACAGAGGGAATCGTAAAACAAATGTTTGAACCAGACTAATATTCAGGAGCCAGCTGATGTACACTCCCCCGCCTCCCCCCCTTCCGGCATGAGGTGACAATACACTCCCTGTAACAGGGATTCACTCATTTGACACACTAATAATCATTAGCTCTAATAAAATGCGGTTAACAAGCCCGAGAGGGTTTGGGTAGGCGCCATGTTATGAAACGCTGCACTTTCTAAACAAGCTGTAATGCCTCCTTATCCTCAAATAAAAAAAATCGACTTTCCCACATTTTAATCTCTGGCCTAAATAGGTGTGTTTTCATGACCTGACAGTTTGTTGCCTACAGAAACTCCTGGGGGGCGAATGCAGAAGGCCACTGCTGCCCCCTGCTGGACGACCGGCGTACAGTAGGTCGATGAAAAACCACAGGGAAATAAATAAAACTCTCCTGAAATCACAATGAAGCTTTTAAGCAACTCCATTGTTGTTTTAATGGAACTGTATTTTTTTTTCCCCTGCTCACTTAAAAACAAGGAAGCAGTTAAATAATTGGATCATTAAGGATATAAACAGTTTACAGGTCTTTAAATTGAACCACATGATGGCAGCATCCACTAAAATAAATCTCCCAGTGAAACGCAGACCGCCGCAGTTCTGCACAGAGAAAGTTCAACAAAGTCCTTTAGTTTGCCCGTTTTCTCTAAGGTCCCAATTCAAGAAAAGCAACTAATGAAACTGGGATAAAGAAAGAAGCCATTTAATATGAGATGCTGATTGATTCCTGCGTGTATTCCTGCTTCTTTTGTCAGCATTTGGAAGCAGAAATAAAAATATAATAAATATGTGGGGAATTCATCAAATTGTCTGGGCCAGTGTGGTTAAATCAAAGCAACCAACAGACCTACAAAACAATCAAAAGCATCCCATAAAGGCAGATTTGCTGACTATTCTCAGAACCTTTTACAGTGAAAGCATCACTGCCTCATTAAAAAGTCTCCATAATTTAGTCACCTTGGTGATGCGTTGAATAAATTAAAAACAAACAAACAGCTGAGATCTGGCAGTTTTCTGCTTACAAACTGCTCAGCTAATTATTTTATCTTACGACACGTCATAAAAAAAAATAACCCCTTTGAAAGTACAACACAGAACATGGAAAACCACTGTTGGAGGCAGCGCACATTTGAAGTGAAGTAAAAAGGACTCAAACGTCACAGTTTCTACACACACGCACAGACACACTCGCCCTCACACACACACACACACACACACACACACACCAGTTAGCTCGCAGCCAATACTAACAGGGATATTGATAGCTTTCTCCAGCAGGTAATTTCTATCCCACAACAGGATGACACAGGCTCTGCTGTGACTAGATAATTGAATTCCACGATGGCCACAGTGGCCTGCATTAAATGATCTCTGTCTTCCACCAGGGGGATGGAAAAAGAGGAAAAAAAAAAAGAATTTGGTGCATGGTAGGTTCAGATGCGCAGCAGCAGCAGCAGCAGCAGCAGAGCTAGCCGACGGCCGGTCAGTTTCTTGCGGCCTTTCGATTGTTTCCGTTCATTTTCACATCACAGCACTAAAGATTCCACAGAATGTGATCATAAAATAAACCCAGATCTTCACTCGGGACCATCTGATGGACACCAGCGCGCGGATTTGGTGGCAACACGGAGGGTTTGTGCATTGAAATGCATTGTGCTGGCAATAAACCGCCGAAGTCACATGTTAATCCTGCCCTGACCTTGTGCACAATGTGTAGGGAACGGCATCTGTGGGGCTAAAGATAACGCCGCAGCCTTTGTGCTGGCGGAGAACGACACTGCTGATGATGCTGCTTTGTGCCGCCACCGCTGCCGCTGGCACCCGAGGTTACACGTAGTCCCTCTTGTCAAATATAACAACAACCTGACAAGAGAGAGAGTTGTCAAGACAGATCGCAAAATGACCTTATGTTTTTGGGGGGGTTTTTTGTTATTTCCTAATACATTTTTTAAAATATATAGATTTACATTAAATCTGAGCATTTATAACAGCAGTTACCCAGAAGATGCCTTTCTGAGATCCAGTATCATCACTGATTTTGTGGTATAAGCGATCTTCTTAGTCAATTTAGAACTGGGATAAGCGTTTTTTTTAAACTTTTATAATTTTTTTATAATGTTAAGTGCTACCAATTGTTCTACAAGTGTTACTGCAGCTAACAAACAGGTCCTGGAAACTTAGAGAAAAAGCGGAGTTATCCTCTCTTCTCTGCTTGGATCCAGTAAAATTAATAATCCCGTGTTTCAAATACAGAGAATAAGATTTTCTGTCTGTGAAGGTGAATCCTATTATACCAGCAGCTGTTTTACAGATGGCAAATCTCTTTTTTGGCGCAAAAAATAAACGAAGACAACAAATTCTCAGGAACGACACCATCTGCACTTAATTAGAGAATTTAAAAAAAAAAAAAAAAAACAGGTCAAAATATAATGAAGGCTTTGATTTGTTTTAATTGTGACGGTTTTGGGGGAGTTTTGGGCTGGTGTGCAGCACCGTTTTCCAAGGATTCCAAGCTGGAAACGGCGTGCTACCCCCTGCGATGCAGAGAAAAAAAGAACAGAACAACCTTATCTGCAGCTCTTCTGTTACTTTTTTTTCTAATCTGGGGGTGTGGAAACCATAAATAAATGCCAGGTTTTTGTCATGTCAAAAATTACATCAAGAGAAACAATTTTACAACTTTTTCCACCTTTCATGTGACCTATAACCTGTACAAAGCAATTGAAAAACAAACAGAAATCTTTCAGAGAGGTTAAGTAAAAAAAAAAAAAAAAAAAAACCCCAAATGAAATAATGCGGTTGCATCGGTATGCACGCCCTTTTATAGCTGGGGACGTGGCTGTGTTCAAAATTAACCAATTACATTCAAACTCATGTTAAGTGGAGAAAACACGGCACAGTCACATTACCAAGAAGAGGACGTCCGTCCAAAATTTATGATTAGACAAGAAGAAAACTACTCCGGAAACCTGCCAAGAGGCCAATAGCAACACTGAAGGAGCTGCAGGAACTTTTGGCAAGTACCGGCTGTGTAGTACAGGAAAATCTTCCCAACAATGTGTTATGGTCCGATGAAACCAAGCTTGAACTTTTTGGCCATCATTCCAACAACACTGCACATCGCCACCATACTTACAGTAATGCATGGTGGTGGCAGCGTCATGCTTTGGGGCTGTTTCTTTTCAGCTGGAACTGGGACCTTGGTCAGGGTGGAGGGAATTATGAACAGTTCCTAATACCAGCCAGTGTTGGCACAAAACCTTCAGCCTTCTGTTCAAAAGCTGAAGATGAAGAGGAACCTCATCTTTCGGCATGACAACAACCCAAAGCGCACATCTAAGTCGACAAAAGAATTCACCGGAATAAGATGGAGGCTTTGGAATGGCCCAGCCAGAGTTCAGGCCTGAATCCCACTGAACATCTGTGATCTGAAGAGGGCTGCGCACAGGGGATGCCCTCGCGATCTGTCAGAATTGGAGCGGTTTTTGCAAAGAAGAGGAGGCAAATATTGCTGCATCAAGATGTGTCATGCTGATAGGCTCCTACCCACAAAGACTAAGTGCTGTAATAAAAGCCAAAGGTGCTTTTTTTTACACATATTTCTCGTTTAAAGGTTTCAGTTTTTAATTGCATTGTACAGATTATAGGTCACATGAAAGGAGGAAAAAGTTGTGAAACTTTTTCTCTTGATGTAATTTTTTTACATGTCAAAAACCTAGCATTTGAATAGGGGTGTGTAGACTTTTTATATCCACTTTAGGTGTAAGATATAGGTACAGCGCTCATAAATTCTCAGATTGAGAATATAGGCAAGGGTAGGCCTTAGGCTCCCAGCTGAGGTCATTTATAACTTGGCTATTTTAAGAGCAGCTAAGGTGTTCAGATAGCAGCCGCGGCTGTGATTGGCCAGCCCATCCGTATTCGGTTCCACATAGTTTTAATCGTTTGCTTTAGTGTGCAGTTTCCACTCACAGCGCTTTGTGTTTGTCTTCGGCCAGGATCTGGTCATTGGGCTTCAGTCCGAATCTTCAGGACAAGAAACGTTCATTAGATAGAGACATAAGGAAAGGAAAAGAACATGCGCAAACAAACGCGCGGGTTTAAACTTACTTGTCAAGGAAATCTTTGTCCACGACAGCTGAAATATCAAGCAGGGGGTTTCCCATCCCGAAGAGTGTGTTTTCGCTGTAAGGAGACACAAACCCATTGTGTTATTTATCCAAACTGCGGAAAAAAAACCCAAAACATAAGCAATTTGCAGTGGAAGTCATGTTTCTAGCGGGATGAACAAAAATCCAGGAAAGCCGTGAAACTCTGATGAGGCCTAAAGCTGCGATGGCCACGAGACCTGCCCCAGGAACATTGCACAACTGCAAACTCGTGACTTCACATTAGGAAGCATTTCTTACCAAAAGAGTCACTTTAAATGACATATGTGTACATAGGGATTCCAACACTTCAGGCAGATTCAAAAAACCTGCAACCGTCCTGACGACGAGGCGATGCTTTAATACCCCATTTAAAAGGATTACAGTAATGCATGCATATACGTACTTATATCTATAGGGCGTTGCTGGTAATGTTTTAAACACCATAAACCCTGAAATTCTTTTCTGTATGATACCACAGTGCTCAAAGTCCAACCCTGATAGTTTTCATAAAATGTGATGCAATGATTGGAAGTCACAGTATTTTAGATTTATGTTAATTTTAACATTTTTTTTGTTTGTTTGTTGGTGTTTTTGTTGTTTGTATTTTGCAGGTTGTAAAAAAAACCCGACACAAGACAACCAAATTACTCAGAGATATCTTCAAAAATCTAATTTTTTAAGTATTTTTAACAGATCATATACACACACTGGATATATATTGGAACACGTTAGCAAGTAATTGCAATTTTAGAAATGAATAATACCGAAACAACAAAGGACGATGCTCTTACCTTGTTGTTGGCATTATGTCGGGAAAGCAAGCTAAATTAATAAGCAAAAAATAAACAGATTGATTTTATCTGTCAAAGCAATGTGCTTCTCCAGTCCAGGAACTACGGCAGCGCGCTGCTCAACACTCACTGGTTGTTGGAAAAATGGGGCGGGCTCTTGGCCACTCTACCAATATCATTGGACACAGATCATCCAATCACGTGAGGGTTTGTATGCTGCGTTGACGACCAGGAGTAAATCAAACCGAGAGATGACAGCAGAGTTTAGGTTTTAATAATTAATCATACAAATTATTTATGTAACCGTGAGCCCAAATGGAAAATACCAGGTCCTGTCAGGAGAACAAAGTCTAAATATGCTGTTGTTGTTGATTTACATAACTTACACTAAACTAGAACTACAAGCATTAATACCTGTGTTATTCTTCCTTCATAACCACCAAGTTTGCTTTCAATTGTGATTTCTTTTTATGCACCTATATATTTTATGCACCTATGTCACATATGCTTCAAACTGATCGTCTCTTACAGTATATTGAATTGATATTTTTAATGTTAAAATATAATACAATACGAATAAACTAAAAATACCTTTGGCCTTGTATTTTAATCGCTATAGGTTTTATCAAACATTTCCTATAGTCTTTGAAGGCATCACAACTCTCTAAATATTAGGCAAAGTGTCAACAAGACACAAGACGAGCGTTGATCCGCTATTGTTATTATTTGCTTTTGCAAGCGGTAATCGAATTAAAGTAAGCAGATAATATAAACGCTGGCTGTTAGAATTTAAATAATGTGAGTACTTCAAGACATCACCTTAATGTCTATGTCTAATGTCAATTACATTTTAGTCATACCATCTCAGTCGAAAAAAAATAAACGCATTCGTGCTAACATAATATTTGTAGCACATGGCAGGATTTTTTTTTTTTTGTCTTAAACTGACATCTAAAAGATGAAGTCGTATTTTGACTATTGATCCACCCAACCTCAGCTATTAGCCGCGGTTAGCCTCCCTAGAAGGAAACAAACGGTGCCATCGTAGCGCCGTCAGCCGTTTAACCCCCAGCCTCCAGTCGGCGGAACGTCCAGAGCTCCCAGCTGTTCGGCGCCTCGTCGCCCCGCAGCTCACCGCCGACCACGGCTAACCGCGCGGCTACGGATGCTAGCAGGATATGACACCTAGCCCCGGAGGCTAATTTTATGGAGCCAAACGTTTCCGATAATTCGCTTAGTGTCACGCTTCTTACCACAGCACTAGTCTCTTCCCCGTCGACATGTTTGGTTCTCCGTCACACACGTTTTTGAAGCTGTTTGGCGACAAATGTTCTGTTGTAGCTCCGCGGAAGCTACTTCCAGCGCTGGTTCCGAACGGGCTGCTGCTTCTTTGCGGACCGAGCGGCGAATGAACCCCGGATAAAATTAATGAATATATACCTCAGCTGGTGCACATTTGACCCATATTATCATTATCTCGCGTTATCACCTTTTATTTAGCAGATGATAACATGTTCCAACGAGGGGGAAAAAAAGGGAACAGTAGTTACTTTGGTAGTTTGCAGCATAATATGACTTTGTAGTGGAGGAGTAGTGTTTGTTTGTAACTGGTTAACTTAGTTATTTTAGGTTCAACAACCTCCATTAAAGGGTCAGAGAAAGCTGGAACAGCTGCTTCCACCTCCATGGACATGTTGAGGGAGTAAATCGCATTATGTGGGAAAATGAGCCACTAATGATGAACTAGTAATGCTAAGCAGTAAAATAATAAGGAATCAGACATTGGGGTGCTATAAAATGCTTTATTACAAAACGGTGAACATTGCTTCAACAAAATAACATTGATGCCTGTTTGAAGCCAACAGCTGGATACATCTGACATCCTTTAAAGTGTTTGCATAGAACATAATTGGACTTAAATTTACAGTCACAAAGTGGTTGCAGCTGTAGAAAAAACACAATTATACCTTGCAAAAATGAAACAAAAACGCCTAGAAATGAAAAGTATATCAATCGCAAAGAGCTTCTTCAACAAGGCACATCAGTTGGTATCTGAGAGTCACGCCATCGGTCTTCGGGCGTCGCAGATTTCCAATTGTGACCACAAACTGTGGCCAGTTGCATTTTGTTAATCAAGGTAGGTGGAAAAACCCTCCAGCTGCAGGTGAAACATTCCCTTAACTACCTAAAATTGTGAAACTACAGTAAATAATTAAAAGGATTGTGCACGAAAGGACAGCAGGAGACACGGTAAACAACAAAAGTAGTGTTTGAAAGGCCTCTTAAAAAAAAATCTATATTAGTTTTCATACTGTGGCGCGGTAGCCGTTTTAGAGCTTACGTTGAGTAATTAAGGATGAATCTGTCTTAGAGCAGTCCTCGAGACAAAAACATCCTTAAAATGATTGCAACTGTAAAAATATCTGAATTGCAGCAGATATCTTTGGCTAAACTATTACAAATGTAAAGGCTGCTACATTTGTGTTACGGATTGAAAAATACTTTTTGTTGTTGTTGTTTTTTTTGTGATCTACAGCATAGTGTAAACAGGCATAACACCATACTTGTAACAACTCCATAAGGCGATGTGCTTGTGTTTGGTAAACGCATCATTGTGATAATAGCGGTCTAAAAATATAAACATTTTACAAAAATTCCTTAATTTTTAACTTATATTTAGTTTGAAAAAAAAACCCAAAGACACCATTATATGAATTCCAACCTCTACTAAACATACATTCCCGTAATTTGACAGTAATCCTTATATTTAAACACACTTTAGCCCAGTAATAATCTAACCCATAATGCACACTTACTGTAGGGTCCCGCTGTTTCCATCCTACAGGAACAGCAACTGTTACAGACAGGACCTGGGACTAATTTTGGACTCTGATCACTCTGATTAAATACACGTCTGTCCATTTGCTTTTCTTCTCAGGGAGCTGGACAGAACCAGCAGGAGAGAAGGGACCGACGGCCATTCTCTTACTGGTACCAGGGGGTCTTTCGGACCCAGTGAAGGGTGAAGCCCGCGTCCGTTCGGATCTTGATGGAAGCTGCCTCTGCCTCTCTGACTGTCTCCTTAACAGACTGCATCAGGTTCTGAGCATTGTGGACCAACATCTCAGTAGCCTGTTAGAGAGGCAAACGAGCAATAAATACACAGAATAACCCATCCACCTTTGATCATTTCGGAATATCTCGCACTGGAAAAAAAAGACCGTACCTGCTCTGATTCCTCTTCACTGATGTTGGTACGACCCAACATGGTGGCCTTGACAGTGGACAGAATTTTGAGCTGAGTGCTAATGGTGGGAATACGCTCACACACCTGATAGAAAACCAAAAAAATGGAGTCAAATCACCCAATAATTTCATCAACAAAGAAAGTATCTCGTATCCGATGTAAAACCTTCAGACAGACAGGTGAACTGACCTGGAGCAGGTTGGTCCGGATCCGCTTGTCGGTACACTGCTTAGCGACCTCCTTGGCCAACCGCGTGACCTCGTCGGAGGCCTTAGCGATGTCTTTGGCGCACTGGATGAGAGCGCGCTTGTTTCCGCTGCCTCCACGCACCAGGCGTGACATTTCGGCCATGAGCAAGGCCATTCGTTTGGCGGCACCGATGATGTCATTTCCCTAGAAACATAATTTGTCATTTTTAAAAAAAGACACTTGCAGTCAAGTGACGCTGCAGCTTATTTTTAGAAGAATTTCTTCTGAATTGTGAACGCTCACTCACTTTGCTGGACCATTTGCGGGCTTCGTCATGGAGCTGCCTGGCAGCCACCATCATCGGTTCATTCACCACATCTCCAGCCTTCTGCTCTGGGAACTCCTCATCTTTCTCCTCCGGGGGTGGAGGCCTGGGGGGAGGTACCTCGCCCTCAGGAAGAGGAGGTTTGGGTGGTGCTGCTTCGTCATTTAGCTGTCAAGAACATTTTTCGTCTTTTAGCAATGTGCGCAAATTTGATTTTGTCTGTTTTTGTATTTAATTAAAGGATTTACGGTCAGCTGATCCAGTTCTGGAGGAGGAGGTGGTGGAAAGTCTGGTTCCTGGGGCTGGAATGCTTCTCTGACCTTTGCCACCGCACCCAGAATTTTGTACCCTGAGTCAAGAAAGCCTTTCTGCAAACCTGGTGATCACAAAAAACAAAACATTATTCACCCATTAGATATTTTAAATAAAATAAATAGCGCAACAAGATGCAGATCATCAACATACTTGGATCCTGGATATTCCCAGCTACCGCCTTGGCACCCATCACCATAGGAGAAATTGTCTGGCTCAGCTCATCAGAAGCTGCCTTCACCACCTCTCTGAACTTAGGGTCTTCAGAGTTCTCCACCTCTCGCTTTGCCACTAAGAGAATGCGGTTGGCTCTGCGGGCAATGCTGGTGGCTCCAGCCACCAGCATTTGGGGTTGGTGGTTGGCCATGGCCACGCGGCATTTATCCAGGTCCTTCTTGATGGCTTCCTCCGAGGCATCCAGCAGGGACTTGGTGTCGATCGCCTCGTCGACTAGACCTAAAGAGCCGCGTCGCATGGACATAAAATTAGACAAGTTGGTCTCGTCTCATGGGAACAAAAAAGTCCCAGTGGTTCTCCAGCATGTTACCTGTCATTTTCTCCACATTGTCAATCCACTGATTCTTCATGGTTTCAAAGTGATCAAAGGCAGCTTGATTGCCGGGGTTTCTCAACAGAATACGGGCGGCGGATACAACCTTTAGAAAAAGACACTCCATCAGTTGTAGGTCTAATAACTGTTACGGGCTGGCTCAGACAGCGGAAAACAATTGAGCTCAGTGACTTTAAACACTGAGCTGTGACATACTTGTGGTGTTAAGTCTCTTGTTGACTTGACAGCAGCCTGGATTCCCTCCACTGTGCTTTTGTTGGCGGTGCCCACGGCAGCAGCCTTCTCTGCCGTGGCGCCAAGTTTATTGGCGTGGTTCTCAAAGTTGGCAGCCCTTTCCTCGAATACCTAGGAGTAATCACGTGAGACAATAATGCGAAAGGGGAAATGGGAAATAATCAGACATTATAGACAAGAGTCAGGTGATCTTCGCTGACCTCATCTCGGTTGGGGGCGTCCAGAGGGGCAGTAGCAGCCATTGCCAGTAACTTGATAGGGGTGGTGGTGTCGCTGAAATTATCAGACACCTCCTGAGTCATTGCCTCCTGCATCTTTCCTTTTAAGTCCTGGATGGAGAAAACCATCACAAAGTTAATAAGTCCCTACATCGTAGGCCACAAATTCTCTGAAAATATCAGCACACGATTAAAGAAAAAAACGACCTTATACATTATATTTTGCTTTACCTATTTTCCTCATTTAGTACCTGCTTATGTGGGGAAACATAAACCCGAATCTGCCTCTTTACGCCTAACTAAATAGTCGATCAGATATTTTAATTACAAATGTTGTAGCTTTATCATTATAATACTGTACTTCATACTGAACCACGTGGGTAACAGTATTTCTGCTTTTCAGCAGCAGGGGGCGGTGTTGCGCCTTTTTCGCTGGGACTCGTCTATTAAGGCAGCTGCAGATCTAAATGACAGCAAACGTGAGCAGGTCTTACTTTCAAAGCGTCCTGAAGCTGCTGAGCCACGGCACGCGCCTGTGGGGAGTCCCCTTCGCCACGGGCAGCCAGGTCAGCCAGATGGGCCATAAGCTGCTCCACCTGCTCACACTTACCCAGCATCTCCTGCCTGTAGGGGCCAGGCAGGGCATTGGCCAACCTGCGGCCCTCTGCGACCATCCCGCGGATGGCTGCCTGACCTATACAAGCCAAAAAAAAAAATCGAGTTCATGAATAAGTAAAACATTCAGCAAGTAATATAGCAAGTTAAGAACATAAAACCAGCATGTGTTACACTAATGACCTCATCTGACATTTCGAAAATGCGAAGGAGTGTGAGCGAAAGATAAAAATGCCGAGAGGAAGCTGGGGAGGATGGGAGTTCAGCTCACCCACGCCGCTGTCATCTATGGTGGGATTGTCAATCCAGCGCTGCGCCTGCTCAAGCTTGCCTTCCAAGTGCACATCTGCCTTTGCAGGCCTGCTGTTTGCGACCGCTTTGTTGGTCTTGGACTGCAGGTTCTGCAGCGCAGTAGCGATCTGTTTGGCCAGAGCTCTGGCCTCCGGGGAATCGCCTTTCCCGCTTTAGTGTCGAAAAAAAAAAAAGGTATGAAGTCATCATTACTGCTTGACTTATTTTTACTTTAAGCGGCTCGAAATAACAGGATCCAAGGCAGCTCTTCACTTACTGCCTTCTGAGGTCAGACAGTCGGGCAGTCATGGCAGCGATCTCTCCAATTGAACGCAAGATATCTTCCCTTTCTTTGGGATCCTCACACATGTCTGCAATCTCTCTAGCCTCAGTCAGCAGGGCCCTGATGTTTTCCTCTCCCTCTGGGCCACCATTAGGGTCCGCCAACCAGTTCTACAGATTTAGACAAAACACTATTAAATGCTGCGGTCTAGTTCGAATCCATCTTTTCCAGGGTTAATGACCCACCTGTGCAGCGTCAATCCTTTTGGCAATGGCCTGTTTGGAGTTAGTCATTGCTTCCAGCTTGCGAGCAGCATTTTCCACCTTGCCAGTTAGCAGGTCGAGCCCCTGGGAAACCTGCTGGGCCTTCTGCATCGCAGTTGGGGATGCCCCTTGACCTCTGAGGAGGACAGGGAAAACATATGGATGCTATAAAGTTGACCACACATGAATATTTCCTTGATTACTTTAAAGTTCAGTCATATTCCAGTGTTTAAAAAAGTAAGTTTTTATTGAAGCAACCAGTTCTAAAATGCTGCTGGACACTGGCCATTTAGGTAGATAAAATTCCACTAATTTATAAAATAAACGTTTAATGATTTCTAAAACCAAATGAAAATATTGGGTTGGTTTTTTTTTTAGGTCTTACACAAACTTGCTCAAACTATGGCGACAGATAGAGGAAAAGCTTACCTGGCTCTCATTTCAGACACCTGATCGGTCATCTGGCCCAGGGCCTTGGCCGTGCCCAAGATATCTCTCCGCTCCTTCCCAGCACACAGTTCGCCGACTTTTCCGGCTTCATCGAGGATCTGGCGGACAGCCTGCTCGCCTGCATCGCCTGGAGGCGCAACCGTGCAGCGGCAGATTATTTCTGAGCAATTTAGGACAGTAAAGGCACACAAAGGAAAGGCATGTTTAATACCTGGCGGAGCGTTCGGATCCCTGAGCCAGTTTTTAGCCTGGGCCATCTTTGAGTCGATAAGCCCCAGAGCCCTCTTCATTGCCTCGGTGTCCTTTGTGGTTGAAAGACCAAAAAAAATAAATAAATAAATTAAAAATGACCTTAACAGTCAGTGATCTGTAACCTTGTTTTCACATGAATACAAATTTTTACAGAAATGTGATTACAACTCTTTCAAATTGAGTTTTAAAGTTTATAAATATCAATTTCCTCCTAAAAACCTGAGCTTAAACCAAACTGCCATTTTGTTTATTGTTAACTCCAGTATCCGTAAAACTCAAGCACATGAGCATGCCATTTACAGCATTCTTCTATCAAGGTTGAAACGATAACGAACAAGTCGTGTTACAAAAGCCAAACAGTTGTATCTCAATCTGAGCAGATGGAAATACAACAAACTGTCCTGGACAAGTGAGTCCACTCGTTGTCAGAGACGGAGAGACGGAAAGTCTTGGAGGACAGGGAGCAAAGCAGGACTCCAGAGTGGATGAGTGGGAGATTGAGTGATTTCTTCCTTTCTTTTTCCCCCCCAAGTCATCATCAAGTATTCAGTAGTCATTATTCCTCCCAAATATACATTTTCTCACGACACTTTTGTCAATGCAAGAAAACAACATGTCCGTTTTAGTAACAGGAAGGGTGGACGGGCCAAAGCAAACTCTGAAGGTGTGAAGTGATCTCAGCAATGCTGCGCGGGTGGATGCTGAACGCATTCACACCTTGTGTGTCCAACTGCTTCGGTGACAGATGAGGTTAATACACCCCATAATCATACAAACAAGCTTTCATCAAACGCATTGAACAGGTGGTTTCCAACAGGGCGGTGTCAATCAAAGACCTCAACTCAGGAAGTAACCCGTACCATATGTTAGGTTAAAATGATTTGTTAGCCATTGTTAGTTAAAGACACCCTTATCAGGTTTTCTGTGTTCTCTTCTTATGTGGCTGCAAAATACAAGTTTAGTTTAGAAAATAAAATGTTGATAATATAGGGTGGAGGTGAAGACATCTTAATAACTACACAGGTCAATAATGCATGCATTATGTGATGTTTAAATGACACACAAGCAGATCAAGTGTGTTGTTATGCAGCAAAAGGGGAGTAAAAAATACAGCTTTTTAAATATTTTTCAGCGTCTTTAGCCACATGTAAATGTTTAGCAGAACCAAAAAATATCACATTTTGCGTTTCACTAAATCTTTTCAGGTGGTCGCTGCCTCGCTACGGAGGAGCACACAACTGCACAACAAAGCAAACAGCACACACACGACTGTCACACATGCCGCTGCACAATCAAAGGGACGAGAGAGGCAAGGCTTACCTTCTACAAGGGATGAAGGGAGAAAGAAACAGTAAAAAGAAAGGAAGAATGACATAAATACACATGTTCAACTGGACAAAGAAACTAGGTGGAAATGGGAAACGTCCACAAAAGAAAAGAAAAAAAGATTGAAAAGAAAGAAAAAAGAAAAGAAAAAGCCATTTAGAAGAATTTTAAGGAAGCCAAACATGTCCAAAAGGAAAAATAAAAGGGACTTATTGCTAAATGAAGGCAGCGATAAAATGCATGCATTTGTGTGCTGATGAAACAACCTTGAACAATCCCAAACACAAACGAAGCTATTGTAATACAGTAAGATTAAAACAGAAAATCGCCGCAGTCTATGGCGTCCTGTTCATGGACCTTCCAGACGTGTGCAGAAATTTAATTTTTAATCCCTTTATAGGCGTTTCCAGCTGTGACCCAAAGAAGCGTAAAAATACTCCACATAACAGGATTTTATTCCCTGTTTCCCACAAAGACAGCATGTCCCAGAACCTTGTGCATATGAAAAACATGTGTTTAGTGTTTTTACCTTGTTGGCCCATGCGTCCTCGTCCCAGGATGTCAGCTGCAGCACTCTGATGATTTCATTAATCTCTGCGCTCATTTTCTCAAACGTGAAATTTCGGTTTTTCAAGGCCTCTTCCACACCATGGCTGCCAGACGTCTTAGTCGTCACGAAGATTTTGATGCCTGGAAAAATCAAAAACAAAACTTTACTGCAAAGACCAATTAAAATCTTCTAAAATGTGAAATATAACAAGTGAAAAGACACCAAGGAAAGATGAAATGTGAGAAAAGTAGGGGGTGCCCTTTACCTGAGATAAGGATGGGCAGCAGCTCTTTGACGGTGTTCATAGAGTTGACCAGCATCACACGGTGCTCCTGGTGCGTCAGCTCCTGCTGTCGCTCATCGATCATCTTTGCCATCTTTGTCATTCCTGGAAACACGCGACGAAGCAGAAGTGTAACCGATCTATGAATAAATCCAGCTTTCGGTTCTCAACGGGCTGATGACCCAGATGGTAGGCGTTAATGACGCCATCAAGAAGTTGCGACATTGAAGGCGCTACAATATCTGCACTGACCCGGTCCGAGGTTCTTCGTGTACGTCACCAGGTCCTCCATAGTCTCCACCACCTCTGCGACTGTCAGGTACTCCAGGATACCTCTGCACACGCGGATTATCTTGCGAACCTACAAATAATGACAGGATGAATGAACGACGGGTTGCGTTTGAAGAAAGCGATTATGCCAACATAGCCGTCCTCGTCCTCGCGGTCCACTCTAAAGACGCTCTGATAACGCGGCCTGCTGACATTCCAGCCTCTTCATCCTGAAGTCACCATTACAAAGCAAGCCCGATGTGGCCCGTGACGAATGGCTCTGCTGAGCCCTGCTGACTGCTGTAATCGGGGCTGGGGCACCTGAATTTTGCTCCAGGGGAACCGGGCTGCTATTCTCATTCTTTGTGTTAAAGGAAAAGACAGATTATCCTGACATAGGATACCCCTGTCTGGTGTGACATTTAAGGAGCAGTTTGTGTCGAGATAAGTAACTGTGTGTGGCCTATTTCTCTCTCTCTCTCTACTTTAGAAACATTACAGGAGCCCCGGATTGAGGATACTCTGAACTTGCCTTCACCCCATTCACTGTCCATTAAAAAGCACTTTCAACTCCACATTTTCTCAATAAAATTTAAACTGCAGAACCCTAGTGTATCACAAGATAAAGTTACTAGTAATAGAACTTTCTTGCATGAACACAGTTAACAAACTAAATAGGTTATTAGGAGTATTTTCAATAAAATATATAAATATATCCACATTTAACATTAAACCTTTGGCATATATTAAGCTACGGTCTAGCTGACTTTAATTTAGTACTGATTTTTTTTTTTTTGGCTCATCATTGTCAGCTTTTTTGTCCAAAAATCTGCTTTCATGTATAATTACAACCAGACAAATGATATCATTTCTATTCAGTGATACCATTGTCTTATATCAGGTTTGAGGCTAAGCCAATGGATAAATTAAAGCACATGTCAGAGCACAGATTGTCTCCATTCCTTAATAATACAGTGAGGAAAGTCCAGGCCACAAAGGGACAACAATTCCTTTTAATGTAGTGTTGTCTTATTAGACTCCATATGTTTCTGAAAGAAAAATTAAAAAAAAAAAAGCCTTACCTCAGCTTCATCAAAGGTCAGGAGGAGGTCGGAGGTCCCAGAAAGGATGCCCCGGGAACCATCGATGAGGTAATCCCTGGCGGGAACGGAATACGGGTCGGCTTTCAGCATGGTGGCAGCCTGTACCAGCTTGGTGCATGCGTTTTCCACCCTGTTGTATGTGGAAAAGAGAGAATGAATGACTGGGAAGGGCTTAAAGGCATCATGTCACGATGTATTTGTGATGATACTAAGATTTTATAAAGCTGAATGGGAAACGCGGGATACGGTACATGGAAACGGCGCGCATCCAAGAGCAAAACAGATGGAAGCTCTGTCATAAATCTCATCATAAAATACAGCAGCTGCTCTTGGAGCAGTGATTGGGTTGTATTTCTTTTCTTATTCAACATTACTTAATATATTTTTAATAAACAGCCTTTGCTTAAACAAGGCCAGAGCCATTTTATTTTAAAACAGTTAAAAAAAAAAAACCTTGTAACTGAGTTACACCTCCATTAAAGATTAGTACACAGCACACACAGGCAGATTCACACGCTGCCCTTTTTATTCCATTGTGTTCATATTTTAAAGTGGACAGACATGTTTTTCTAGAAAATCTCAAGTGGCTAATTTGGTGCCTGGAATTTTTCTAATACAATTTTAATCCTGCAACATTCTGAAGCGAACTGCCGAATGACAGACAGGCTAATTGGGTTTCACAGAAAAGCTCCGAGCTGACTGGCTCCAAACTAATATGCCCCGTTTCCTCCATTTGTTAGGGCCTGCGTCAGATGCACCCAGTCTAAAAAAACCACTCCATCCTCAGATTCAGATTCCATTCCCGTCTTGTAAGGGTAATATAGATGTATATATGCGTGGCATCAAGGCTCCCATAAGCATAAGTTTGCACATTTGCAGCACCAGCCAGCAGTGCCCTCCAGCGGAAAACAGTCGCGCATTAACTGGACTCCTACGGACGCTATATTTAGTAAAGGAGACACATTCCAGCACATGTGCTGATGGATGATGACAGGGTGACGATGTGACCGCAAGACGCCGAATGTGGGGGAGCCCGATGACCTGCGCCTGTCAATGCATTTCATCCCTGACCTCTGATGTCCCATCCCTGCCTCCCTCCAGTGTTGTCTCCCATGTAACAACGGTCATAAATATCAAGAAATAAACATATTTCTCGTGCAACAGCGCTGTATGAATTATTTTATGTTGAAATGAATAACCTGAGGCGTTCGTACACGATGAACAAATTGGATTTTGTACAAACATTTCAAACCAAGCTGGAACCAATTATCTTATTAGGTTAACACAGTTTTACATTACAAAGGTGTTGACAATCCTAGCGGCGCCTCCATGTTTCAGTGTCGCCACCTATCCTACTCGCTCAGCTTGGGCCGATAATCTTCTTCGCCCTTCAGGCCTCAGATTCGATGCAGGAACCAAATAAATTCCTGCTGTTATGTGCAAATCTCTGGCTGACTGGAGGAATATTTTCTTTCGAAATGGACCTCCAAAATTACTATTTCTGTGTTTAATATATGGCATGTTGTTTGCATGTCCGCTACCGACCAGCTACAAGTGCATATATCATACACCACAATGGGTCAAAAATAAAAATAATAGACCAGAGGGCGTTTTAAACATTCCATTTCTGACCTTTGCTTCAAAACAACCACATTTTGCTGCAACAGAAAAAGCAAAAAAGAGCCTCGGCTGTGCTCAGGGTCCCACGTAATGACTTTACCGCTGCATCTATGATGTAAGGCTCTGGGTCTTACTTGATAAAAGCAGGTGGCATGTCCCTTTTCATGATCTGGTCCTCTGTGGTTTGTACAGTCTCCTTCCCCACCTGGAAAACACAGAAACACATATGTTAAAAAAAAAAAAACCAATGACTACTTCTGCTAATATACAGTAGATGTCATTACAACAGCCTGCTGAAAGCCCACCAGCATCCGGGGGAAACAGCCAGGAGTAGAAGCACGATCTCCCTCCTTGGTGTTCAATATTAATTGTATAATCTGCAACACAACATCACACGCTGACCTGACTGGCTTTTCTGAATTTCATGAACAACGTGTTGTATGATCTTATCACGTCTTATCTTCTTCTAGGTCCAGTTAACGGGCCATTTTCGGGAAAGATTGAAACAATTCGAAAAGCCCTGCTTTATTTATCCTGTCAAGGAGTTAGTAAAAGCACAAACAGCACTGAGTAAAGATAAAACCACCCACACTCATTTGATCCAAAGTGCAGGTTACGTCCAGGAGACAAAGCTCTATCTTTCCAAGTGCTCCCCTTCTGGGAGCTTGGTCTTTAATCGTGACATCGTTTCTCCAGAATGGTGTTCTGTGAATCATTATTCCAGCGAGGCAGTTGCTGGAGGGGGACGGGACACCAGGCTACGCTAAAATGTGTATAGCAGCTGAACGCCAGAATGACTCACCTCCCCCGTCATGACCTCAGCCCTGCAGAGGACCAGGACTCACCCACTGATGGTTACCATGGACGGAAACTCAAATGTGTTCACACCGGGGAGATTCCGGACCGTCCTAATGATAAACAAATGGATGAATCCATCTAAAGATCTGCTCCGGACTTTAAACATTTTAGGATTACTGTCCTAAAGGAAGTATTTTTAGGTAAACAGCATATAGAAAGAAGGAATTTAAATATAATTTGGCCACCTTAACAGAAAAGTTTGGGTAAATATTGAGACGTAGCCCTCACGCCGTGGTGAACGCTTCTTGTCACTGTGCATGGCTACAGGCTGTAAAACGGCCATTCCAGCATGTTGGCATGGAGGCTGTAATGGAGCTGAGCAGACGTAGATCTTCTCCTCTTCAAGAGTTACTGACGGCTGTAAATTAGGCTCCAGGAGTTAGGCTCCACGAGTTGCCAAAATAAAAAAAAAAAAGCCGGAGCTTAGCGCTAGCCGTTCATTGCTGGCCAAAGCGGATGTGCGCACGCACACACACACACACACACACACACCCTGGTGTTCCTCCCATGAAACAGTTCCAAGAGACTTCCCAGGGACTAATCTACAGACCAGGACGGAGCACTGACAAGCGTAGTAAACATAGAGGGAATGAAAGGGGACAGGGAGTACACGTAATATCTTCTAACCTCAACACCACGCGCAGATAACTGACAACCTTCCCCAACCCTTCTGCTTTGTGTGTGCTAATATACGAGCCAGCGATGACTACACAACTTTACAAGCGCTGCTGCACAATATCACGTGTCGGCTTTTGTTGTGTTTTTGGTTTTTTTTTTGGGGTGGCGAGGGCGGGTGTAAATAAACAACCAAGAGTTATTTGAGATTACGTCAAGTACAGACATGATCTAACTAAGCAATATAGGCTACCAATGCCAAACGCTGAGTGGATACTGAGTGCATTTTTTCCCCACAGCGGCGCACAAGAGTGAGCGTGAAAATCATGGAGGCCGCTGCTGTCGTCTTTTCGCCCCCCCACCACCACCACCACCACCACCACCACAGCGGAG
>CAAE01014619.1:194382-212398 GCA_000180735.1 Tetraodon nigroviridis | reverse complement strand
TGTTTGAACCCTTGCATAAACATACACGCGGCTGATATGTTTTCCTGTCGGGCAAAAGAGCATTGAGGAATTTTAAAACATCTCCCCCTTTTATTTTGAAAAAAAAAAAAAAAGAGAGAGAGAGAGAGAATTCTACATTCTACATTTTGCAAAGCAAATACTGATTTTAAATGTAAAATAATGAAGTGATTTGACTAGGAACGCATGAATGAGTTCTTCAGAAATGAAATATGTGGCCAGAAGCGTCTATCTGAACAAGAATTTCCACGTCTCTCTCCAGTTGCTGACAGGGCGTCCGGAATGTCCACGCAGAAATATGAGCTGGGTTGGTCAAGATTGGTAGGATTATATATATATGTGTGTGTGTGTGTGTGTGTGTGTGTGTGTGTGTGTGTGTGTGTGTGTGTGTGTGTGTGTGTGTGTGTGTGTGCGTGTGTAGGTTGATTTATTTTAGGATGATATTGTGATATTGACTGGCCTCAAATATTTTAGTGTAATCAGATTTTTAAAGGATTTTAAATCCGTACAAAATCTATGGGGTTTTGTTTTATTTTATTCAAAAGGTTTTCTGTAAAAATAAAAAAAAAAAAAAGGAAGGAAGATAGAAAAACTACACAACACTTCCTCAACTGGACGAACATAACGCAAAAGGGTTCGGGGTGTGTGGCCTTACGTTAAATCGACCCAAAACAGCAAAATTGGCGCCATCTAAAGGAAATAATACGGTAATGAAACAGTCAAAATCTAAACGTAGATCTAAATCTAATCTAAAAAAAAAAACAACAACAACAGGGTTTGTTTAACCCATCAGGTGAGTCCCAATAGTCATCGACTTTATTTAATTTAGGTTTAATTTAGGCTTGTTTGTTTGTTTTTGTTTAATTAACTCACGACCCAACCTACTGTGGTTAATCCCGGGACTGAATTGATCAAAGAATGTAAAATTTTTGATTAAAAACCTTGAATAAGCTGTATCAAATATTTTACAGTTTTAAATCAGAATGCAAAATAAGAACTGTTCCAATATAGAATAAGACGATGTTTTTGGAAATATATAATATCCTGTCATGCGTCAAATGGCCACAATGAGGCGCTAAAACTCTATAAAACACGAACAATAGGCTTCGACAATTCTGATTTAATCGTAAGCGAGGTTCTTGAAGTTATTGTTGCGTTTCAACAATGTTTGTTTGTATAGAAATTATGTGTAGATATATGCTGCAAAAACTTACAAGGATAATTGGAAATTTTAAATGCATACGCTAATGTATTATTTATTTTTTACATTTTAGAGCTGGCATTTTAAACAAGTAAAGCAATGTCGTGCATGATATTGCTTTTACATGCAAAAGAATGATAGCATCCATGTTTATCTGAAGGTGTGCTACGTCCGGTCTCACGCTGGGCTGCAAATGTTTGACTAATCAGTTCAATTGTTTGACTTGCTGGACTAGTTTCTATTTCTGCAGCTGCATTTGTTATGGCGTCAAACTGGCCTGTCAAAAGGTGTTATTTAGTGCAGCAAAATCCATCAAATGAGTCAGCCAAGTAGGCTATTTAATCACTTCAAACACATATCACACCTACTTAACAAAAATCACACATTTTTTTTTCGCTGAGGTTTTCAGATGGAGGTTTTTGTGCTTCATCAAAAACACCACCACCAACAAAAATGAACTGGTTAAACAATCTCACTCTTAAATGTGGAGTTTTGGTTTTGCTTCTGATCCGATCTTCATTAGTTGGGAAATTATGACAGAGAACAGCTTTGAACTTTGAGCTTTGATTTTTCTGTGGCAACATCATGCTTTTTCTATATTCAGGAGGGTAAACGCACACTTTTGTTTTGCTTCTGTGCCATGCAACTGGTTTTAAGTTAACAAAGTGAGCACAACCACAGTCTAGAATTGATCATTTGGAGTAAAGAATATACAAAAATTCATGAATTCTTTGAACCTTTTGTTTTAAGCATCACAAAGCGCTCTCCTCTGCCCTGACTCAAAGAGCTACTTAGCCCACATTGCCCCTTCCCTCCTTCTGTCTTTTTTCCCTCCTTCTGCCGTCCTCCTCTTCTCTAACTCTCCACCCTATCTCTCTCTTTTCATCACTTCTGGTCCCCTGCTTCACTCCCTCTCCCTTACTCTTGCGCCGCTTTGTCAGTCACTTAGACCGGCTCTCCCCGCGCGCTGCCGGAGATACTCAGTGTGTCTGCGTTTTACCAGGTGGACGCACTCCTCGCTGTCACCATTTCTCCCCCGGAGAGTTCCACGGTGGCTGCGCAGCCCCTTCCCCGGCTGAGCATTGGGCGGAAGACCCTGGTGGCGGCTGCTGTGGGGGTCATGCTGGTCCTGGTCCTGGTGGTTCTAATTCCTGTGCTGGTGAGTTCCGTTGGCACAGGTGGCGCAGCTGACAGCGGCAGTCACTTCGAGATGCTGGGCACCTGCCGGCATGGTCTGCGACCCCTTCCCCAGCTCGAGCCCGGTGGGTACAGAATTAGATACGGTAACCTCCGGTCCACAGGTCAGTGAAAATGCAGACCTGAGCGATCACAGTTTTGGCCCACCCCTGCCGACTTACAGCGATTACGGTCCACAAGGAAGGCCAGGACGTCCGGGCAAGCCTGGACCCCCAGGGCCACCTGGAGAGCCAGGCCCACCAGGTCCCAAGGGACCACCGGGAGATAGTGTGGACGTTGTAAGGACTGGCATTCTGGGTTTAGGAGGCAAAGGGCAAGTTAGCACGACCACGTACAACACCTCGCCTCGGGTGGCTTTTTACGCAGGACTACGGAACCCTCAAGAGGGCTACGATATTTTACGTTTTGACGACGTGGTGACGAATATTGGCGGCAACTACGAGGGCGCAACAGGAAAGTTCACCTGTAAGATTCCAGGGACCTACTTTTTCATCTACAACGTGCTGATGAGAGGCGGAGATGGTACCAGTATGTGGGCTGACCTGATCAAGAACGGTCTGGTGGGTAGCGCTTTTCATTTACAGTGAAAACAATACTTACTGACACAGTAGTGCTATGATAGAAGCAAGGAACATCTTTCTTCCACGAATGGGTGAATTACAATGAATCACACACATCAAAATGTTCTGGGAGGGCTGCAGCCAGTCTGCTGGCACCCAGCCACGAGCATCCGTGCGTTCACGTGCACACTGATTGTAGGTTCATGGTAATGCGGTGTTACCATCTCGCGTAATGACAACGCAAAGTGGCATGCTGCCAGATCATGTATCTGGGCATCTCACACGTCCCATGACGTACACGTCAGAGCGGCGGGTGCAAGGAGTGGAGCGCTATCTCCACTCTACACACATCATAACACAGCCCGGGGTAGTGGCTAGTTCAAAGCCGGTGCCCTTTGAAATACAACAAACTTTGCGGAGCCGTGATGAGCCTGTGTGCATTATCAGACTGCCTGTCGGGCTCAGATGTTTTCAGAATCAAATCCTGATATTTACCACGTTCATGGACAAATTTGTTATGTCTCTAAAGCCCCAAAGTGTTGATGTTGATCAAACACCATGTAAATCTGAACCTCTTACAAGCAGATGGGTCAGGCTGCAGCATGTGCTGCGGAACACCTGCACGCTGTCATTAATGCAGAAAGGCTGCAGCTCAAAACTGAGGTCAAAGCCTAGTTTTAGCATGTAGCATTAGTGTTATCAGTTAAATACTATAAGTTGGGTATTTTCAACAAAACAAGTCACGCATTGAAGATATCCTGTACAATCTCAGACAGAGCTGCCCAAAGATTAAACACAAAAAAACAACAAAGACGTGCAGAATTTATGCAGGAAGCCAGACCTGGAGATCCAAACCGGTACACATTAGCTAAACAATCTGGATGAAGTCGCAGAGCCACTTGTAACACCCTCAGTCATCACTTGTATTTGGGAAGACGTGACCTTTTCGTAGCTGTAGCCAAAGGTGCACTGCAAGAGTAGAAGATGGGGAGGGGAGGGTGGGAGCTGCTATCCTTTCTCAAAGGCGCAGCGAATCGCGCCCGACCCTCTCGACTGAGTCACGAGAAAATATTGAGATACTCGAGGACATGCTTTAAATCAGCTCGCAAATTCCCTCCACAAAATACGCAGAAAGAAGTGTGCATCACTGGGCTCATCAGTCTTGTCTTTTTTTTTTTTTTTCCTTGTCTTGTGTGTGCATATTCTTCCAGGTCAGGGCCAGTGCCATCGCCCAAGACCAAGACCAGAGTTACGACTACGCCAGCAACAGTGTCATCCTTCATTTGGATGCAGGTGATGAGGTTTTCATTAAGCTTGACGGGGGCAAAGCTCACGGAGGCAACAGCAACAAATACAGCACCTTCTCAGGGTTCATCCTCTACGCTGACTGAAGGCGGGCCCCGGAGTGTAAGGTCTCAGCCCGAGGACATTTGGTTTTTTGGCTCCTGCCGTTGGGTTTACGTTGCCCATAGCCGCGGATCCCCGGTCAGGGTTTTTCTTGATGGTCAAACACAGAAGTGGTGACTAACAACCGTGGATCCGCAGCTATTGGTAACTGTCTACCTCCTCATCACACATCCATTGTGTACAGGGTGCCTATGCCACCATTCAGACGGAAGCGAGCGACACGTCAGTCATGCTATGCGTCATGCCGAGATGCACTTTGACACGACACGGGCCTCGCCGTCATTTCTTTCAAGCTGTCGTTTCACATAAAAATTCTGGGAGGCCAGCTGTTTGCGGCCGCGCCGGTGTTAGTAAATGTGCTGTTACGTTTTCTTCACGCTGTTCATATTTTAGGACATTGTGCTTCAGTGACTGGAGAGACGTTTTCTGTCTCACAACATGCTAATTGGAGTGCCAAAATGACATGAGTCTTGTGTTGAGCGCCAGTGTTAAGTCTTGTGATGAGAAAAATTATATCATACATGCCTATTATATTTGTACTATTGTTAGTGTACAAAATGTATATTTAACACCGATTCGTGATGTCTCATCGAATTTGTGACATGCAGCCTTCAGTGTGTCTATTAGCTGCTGAAAGATGTGGATCATGTTACTCTGCTTTGATTTGTGCATGCAACAACTGTGCAAAGTGTTCTATGTTCAAACAAATTACGGAAACAAACAAAAAAAATATGTTGTAATTACTATTATTTTTGCAGCATTTCCTGTGAAATTAAAGTCTTTTATTCCCCCAGTTACACCAGTGTTCTGCAAACAGGTGGAAGGTTAAACATTTTGCTTTTCATTGTCAAAAAATGACACCGTGTTTTGTTTTTTTTTACCCTCAAAGGGGGCCGTGGCAAAATGCTGAATTGTAGCGGGGGGAGGACGTCAAAGGACGGGTGTTGGAGCACTTCATGAGAAAGCTTAGATCAGTGCTGTAAGGTAATCCGGGCAAATTAGGGTCTGCTGTGATAGCAGTGACACCAGTGTCAGAGGCAGGAAAACAGCTTCTGGGGACTAACTGTAAAAACCAATTTATTTCTTCACTTTTCATAAGTAGTCACATCGGTATTGTTAAATTCTTTGGACACAACTTGCCTTTGACATGGGTCAAAACTGTCTGAGAGCTTGGGAACGAAAGTTCCGACAGGGGGACAAAGTGGAGAAGAAGAAAGTCTACAAATATGCATCTTCGCATGTTTACCAGAGCTGCTGAAGCCAAATGTCATCCGTGCTCAGGGTTACCTCTTGGAAAAAAACAACAACAACAACAAAAAACCGCTCAATTATATTCAGCATTTATGTTGTGTGATGGAAAATGGTGTACGGCTGATTAGTCTGCCACACAGACATCCTGCCTTTTTTAACTGCTCGGTGCAGCAACCCCGCTAGTCTAAACTTAAGCTTAAAACAGCAGAATTCCTCCAGATACAATTAAGACTGAAGGTCTGTGCCCGAGCAGAGGGTCACTCCAGCCACGGGGCAGCGGAGCACTGGCACAGGCCGTCTTCTTCAGGGGCATGAGCACATCGTCAGATTAGAAACTTCATGTCACAATGTCAAAGACAAACGCCTCAGGACCACAAGGAACAGCTTTTGCCGCTGTAGCCGCGGCGGTTGGAGGCCGCCTGCAAGTCTGCAACATCTGTACTTTTCTGAAAGTCCTCAGAGGAAAATACATTCTCACGTGATGAAGAAAAAAAAAAAAAAATAAGACAACAAGCGGACTCCCTCCTCTCCTCTTTACAGTTTAATTAGCACTTTAGCTGCGTTCACGCTTGTGGATAACACTGATTATTGCGTCACGTCGCGGGGATACAGAGGAAACGACGACTTTGTCAGCGAGCCATTGTTTTCGATCAAGGTCGGAGACAAACCGAAGGCGCGTAAGCCGCAAACCCCAGCTTTTAACGTCAAATAATTCTCCTGGCGTAAACCATCACCTCCTACTGCAAAATCTTGCTTAAGCTATTGTGTGTGACACAACCATCCCCCCACCCTGACTCCCACCCCCACCCCGGGGGTGTTTGTCTGTGATGATGACTTAGCTGAACAACCTACCCGAAAGGACTCTGTTGAGCACTTTTATTATATGATGAAACTGCATCTGGACTATGCAGCACTTGAACCTTTGACTCATATTTCATCTAATGTCCTCTATGACTTAAAGCCAGGTCCAGGGTTTGAAGATAAGTAAATCTCTGAGAAGTGCTTTAAGCTTCTTTTTGTTGACGTAAGCTTCGTTTCTTGGACTTGGCTGTAGGGATATTTGGAGATTTACTACTGTACCTCTTTTCATCGTGCCCTAAGTAGAAGGATTTGAAAGATTATGTCTCCGCCTCTATTTTGTTAATCTCCAGTCGATGTGAACGTATAAGTGAAAGGAAAAATTCCCACCTTTCCTCTATCAGTTTACTGAGTGGGCTTTAGCCTGACATTTTCAGGGGCCAGTTGCTGAGGCTGGAGTTTGTTCTTTTGCGCATCGCTACGTGTGTCTTTAAACAAGACAGGAGAATATCGGGCTTGCAGAAAAGCCATGTCTGATGTGACGTTAATGAGCGGTTGCTGCTGTTATCTTGAGCGTCCTCACTTTACTCTGCAGGGGATCCAAACTCATGCACTAGTGAGCTGAATTACCCTTTGTGCTGACGTACAACACTTGCAATATCCTCTAAGTGTTTGGTAACTGTTTTAGCATAGGACTGCATTACCAATTACATACAGAACTCAGAATTTTGTATTTTTTTTTCATCCAGAAATGTGCTCATTTTATTATTTAGTTTATATTATAGTGTGCGGACTGTTGCTATATCAGGCTAAGAATGGCACATTTCATTTTCTTTAAACTGGAGCAAAGTGGAGGACACAGAAACTGAAGTGGTTTTGTTCTGCTTTGGTAATAACACGAAGAACTAAATGAGAACCTCCAGAGAAGCTTCAGCTCATCTGTTAGCATTGGTAGCTAACACCAGTCTACCCCATGCAAACATTTTTTTTATTTGAAAAACAATAAAAAGTAACTACATTTCCATCTCTGACTTTACAGCTGACCACAGACTGAAATGGAAAACAAATCGACAGCTATTAAAACAAACAAACAAAAAAAAAACCCAACAGCAGTAAAACAGTAAATCTAGCATGAAACAAAAAATTGGTAATGTTAGCATCCAATATTAAGGTGGATCAAATTTAGGTGTTGTAAATTTAAATGGTAGAGATTTATTTTAAAATAAATCAAATATTACCTTATATATGGACAGACTACAAAAATATTTGGCAGTATAGTCATAGCAAAACAAATTCATGAGAAAACTCATTCAGTTTTTATTCTAATGCTAGCCTGCTAATGTAAACAGGTATCAGTGTTGGAGCTGCCAGAGCATTTTCAGGGTTTTATTTAGAGACAAATTATCAGTAAAAGTGAAATAAGTAGAAGAGATTTAATAAATTAGGATTATTACTGCTCGACAAGACAAGGTCATTCTGTTTAATTAGCGCTGCCACCAACACTCAGAAGATGCTTTAGGAAAAAATGATGTGTAAACAATAAGTGTGAGTCTAAATGGATTTTATCAAACATGATGGATAAAATCCAATTTTCAATAGGCCCATTATCAATAGGTCTTTTTTTAATGTTGTAAAGAGAAAAGAAATGGTTGTTTCCCCCAACAGAAGGCAGCATAGAGCAGAGCAGGACAGAAGAAAAGTTTCTCAAGAACTGTTGCCTCCTTCGTTTCGTTGCCTCGGTACTTGTGAGACCAGCTTATGTGCACGTCAAGCACTTTATTCCGTGTTGAGGCTCTCTTTGTAAGACATCACAACACATCCACACTTTCTATGCCTGCGCTCTGCTCTGGGTCTGGGGACTGTCCAGCGCGTCAGTTACTCAAGACCGCCCTCCTCGCCCTCTTGTGGCTCTGACTGGGTCGGGGCTAACGCAGAGGGACAGGTTGAGTCATGCAGCCGGGGACGCTCCACCGGCGTGTCGCCTGTCTCTTTACCTCAGCACAGTCTTGTGGATGCAGCCTGACAAGAGGCTGCAGAGGCTCTGGCCTTTTCTTCCCCTGACACCAGATGTCAGAGTTCAAAAGCACTATGGTAGCTCGGGCCAGTTTCTCCTCTCTGTGTTAGTGACCTGTTGTACTAGAGGAAAGGAGGTCATGAGTGCCATTTCAAGTGTTACTCTAATCCAAGGGTCCCCAAACTATTCCACAAAGGGCCGTGTGGCTGCAGGTTTTCGTTTCAACAATCAAGCACACAAATTTCAACCAATCAGCTGTCCGAAAACAGATCAGCTGATTAAATGACTTCAGTCAGGTCTGCTGTTGCTTGATAGGAACAAAAACTTGCAGCCACACGGCCCTCTGTGGAATAGTTTGGGGACCCCTGCTCTAATCTGTTCCGCATGGTTTACTGACTGAAGAATTTTTCCTCACCATTCTGTTCTGTCGTTTGCTAAACGTAACCTTTCATGCTTGAATAATAATAAAAAAAATGTTAAGGGGGGTTCTCTGTGCTGTAGCATCCTTATTTCACTTTATCACACTTGGATGGAGGGTGTTTTGGATTTTAGGTGGTTTGACACATGGGTTAAAGAGAAGGGGGATTATCACATCAGCAGGGGGTACGTGAATGTTTTGTTCATAAATTTGATGTGTTAGAAAAAAGGAAAGTGGGGGAGCGTAAAGATGTGGAGAACTGCAGCTCTCGTGAGGTGTTCCCAATCTTCGGTGGTCAAAGGTGTTGAACCAATAAGAGCGTGATGAGTGGCCAAGGTGATCTGATGCACTTGAGGATGTGGATGTTACTACCTGCCTAGGTGTTGCTGCAGACCACAGTTTATGGAAAAATTGTTCAGGAATGTGGATGTTCTGGAATAACTTTCCAAATCTATGGAAGCCTCACCGCCCACTTTTCCAGGACCTCATAGTTGCCTTGTTGCCGCACAAATTCAGGGATCCAGTGGATGTCTGAATGTTTGGTGCCTCGATGGGTAAGCACAGTTTGAGCAGCAAAAAGGAAGAAAACTTAATATTTGACCTTTGGTTATATTTATTTTACCTGAAAAACTACACCTATGCTACTGGTGTGCATATGACATAAACCCAACGCAACGCTGTCGGGAATTCTAACCCATCCATGATGAGCTACAGTCAGACAGGACAGTGAAAGGAAAGCTAGTCAAGCGTGGCATGTACACACCCACACAGATTAGTCAAGTGAAAAGAAAGCATACAGATAAGCGGTGAGCCACATTTGGAACGCAACACTTCCCGACACAAACCCACCCTGACAAAAATGTAATTTGTTTTAAACTACTTGGAAAAAAAACCATAAAGAACATTTTATATAAAGTTCCCTACAGAGTATTTAAAGTTGGCCACCCCGTGGCAAAACATGAACTTTCCTTTCTGGAGATAAACATTAGACCCTAGAGTAAAATGAAAGAATACAGCTGTTGTTGCAAATTAACTCAGGGCCGCTTAGCGTCCAAAAACCCCGTCCTCAGCCAGGCTGGTACCTGTCCTGGTGGCGCTGGGGGAGGATAGGGGAAACAATGAAAACCCAGAAAATGTCGACACGCCGCGGCGCCACGGGCTATCCGTCTGAAATCTCTCAGCGCCGGTTCAGAGTCTTAACGAGGCAGGACTTTTACCTTTTACCCTCAGAATTAAACTCAATTTAAATTCAGACTGAGGCTTGGCTGCCGCTCTGGGCCTGAGGTGCCATGCATGCTGGTACAGATAGTCTTCAGTCCACACTTTGCATCTGTTCTCCACCTGTGTGTGTGTGTGTGTGTGTGTGTGTGGGCAGTGGGTGGGGTACAATATGAAATCTCTGTTGAACAGCTGGCTGCCCAGTAAAGCATGTCACCCCCTGGATCACCACTGATTTGTGGGTTTCTTCGTTGTGGCACCACAATCCCCGGACGGATCGTGTGCGATTGTGTGTGCAATTGGGACAGATTGGCATTATGAGCGTGGCCCTGATTTTGTGCGTTGCATATGCATTAAGACGTAGCCACGTGATCTTGCTAACCCCAACCCCCCCCGATTCATGTCGCTTTGCATTACTCCATGGTGGCTTGACAAAAATGAAGGAGCAGACCAGCAGGGCTTTCAGATGGAGCCGAGTGAGCCACGCAGGCTGCCGGGACCTCGGCACCAGGATGATGTCACCTTGCCTGCCCACAGGCCTGAATTCTTATTGGGTGGGAGCGAGGCCATCGTAGATGTCCATATATGCAAGATTATCATGTCGTCTTACTGTCCAGTAACAGTCAGTGGTCAAAACGTTTGATTTCATGACAACAACTTTCTGATTTAAGCATTAAATCTTGGTTTTGTTTAGCAGATTTCTATTACCATGTTGTTATGGTGAACTTGGCCACTTAGGAAAATCAACAAACCCATTTGCATTGTGGGAAATGTAGAATTCAGAGAGGTAACTTTCGAGGGTAATAAAAAAAAACCCAGGTGGTGGTGGCGCAGGGGTTAGTGCTGTTGCCTCACAGCAAGAAAGTCGTTGGTTCGCTTCCCACTGCTGCCGGCCTTTCTGTGCGGCGTTTGCATGTTCTCCCTGTTTGTGCGTGGGTTCCCACCGGGTATTCCGGCTTCCTCCCACAGTCCAAAAACATGAGAGGCTAATTGGAGACTCTAAATTGTCCAAAGAGTGTGAATGTGAGAGTGAATAGTGTGTGTGCCTTGCGACCAGCAGACCCCCACGACACCACAGGGTATAAAGCGGGTAGGATGATGGATGGATGGATAAAAAAAACTCCTCTAAATAAATTTCTCAATTAGTATGGATAGTTTTCCTAAATAAGGGAGGACAAAAAAAGTCCACTCCTTTTTAGTAATTTTAACTGTTCAAGCAGCACTCTCCTGTAACAGAAATTAGGAAGCCCAATTAGAGAAGCACATTTACAATGCAAGACATTTATCGTTAGGCAAGTAGAGTCGCAAGAAACCGTAGGTTCCTTGAGGTTGTAATATTTGGGCTCCGTTTTTAGTCCAGGTTCCTTTCTTAGCCGTTGAGTTCCCATCGTTGGATGTTTGTCTGTCTGTGTGTCTATTTGTGTTATGTTTTTGTATTCTTTTGTTATTTGGGGTTTTTTTTTGTTATTTGGGGGTTTTTTATTCCCTTAACTGAGCCTGGGGACACCAGGTCAGCTATGAGACACATCGTCAGTTGTGAGCCTTGAGATCATCGAGCGTTTTGGCCGCTTACCACAATACACTCTCACTCAAGGAGACCCCGCCGAAGATGCGCTTTCTTAGGGTTAGGTGTTGGGGTTTATATTATTAATGTGAAGCAGCTCTGTGTCGCTCTGTTACGAGAGAGTGCAGAAAAAAAATGACAATATTTACAGAAAACAGATTAAAGTGTAAGAAAATACAGAAAAAATACAGTCTCAATTTGTTTATTACCTGTTTCTGTGAAAACAGATCAAAGACATTCTTTCATATACTTTCATATACTATACATATACTACTATATATAATTGAACAATGCATTTTAACAATAGTAGCTGTTGGGAATCATTTGAGCACATTTGACTTTTTCGTTTCATCTCCTCTTAATCTCTGCTAACTAATACTTTATAAGATTTAAAAACTGCAAAGTAAAAGTAAATAAAATGAATGAAATCAGCTTATTTAGATTAAAATCGGTTTTGCCATTTTGCTGATAATAAGCAAGTATTGCACAATAGGACAGATCAAAATTTCAAAAACTTAAGCAGAATTCTCTCAAACATTTTAAAATTCTTCTAAAAATTAGTTTTTATGCCTTTAGGGGAGCATCAACAGTGAATATTTTAAAATTCCATCACCTGTGTGTTCGTCCACATTCTGCTATCAAAGCGAGAACTTTTTGGGAAGTGAGGACATTTTTCCTGGGTATAATTGGGTTTAAGGTGGGGTTAGGGTCAGATGCTTAGCTGTGATGGTTGAGGTTTGGGTAAAAGGGCTGGTTAATCGATCCCGCCTATAAAAGCCCCTCGCGAAGGTAGAAGTACAAGGATGCATTTAAAGACATTGCTTAAATTTCATTCTTAGGTGACCGCGTCTGCGTAATTACATCAGCGCGTAGTGGTTCAGACATGTGAGTCAGGGTTAATGTCAGAGGATGCTGTAGCACTGAAATGAATCCTGCTCAAATGCACTTAAAACCCCGATGTGCCTGCACAAAAAGAAAAAAAAAAAAAACCCTCCTGATATTCCCTCTGTTAGGAGAGAAGCAGCCTGGCTAGAAACACAAATATCCCACCCAGACCTGCGGCAGCCGCGACGGCCACCACTCTGACTGGGAGGAAGTCCATGGAGTCCTCCAGCTTGGTGTGCAACCTCAGGACCTGCCGACGGGTGTCCTCCGGGCTGCCCGAGTTCTCGATCACGTGACTGGCCAAGCTACGCTTCTCAGCGAGCGGCATCTGAACAGCCACGCGCTGCTCAGCCTGCTCCCGGCTCAGACCGTCTCTCTGCATCAGGCGTGATAGCTGAGTGGCAAGGTCGCTGGAAAGGAACGGGCCAGAACGGCTCGTTAGCGCGGCTTGTTAAAAAACTCTCAAGGCTGCGAGTCACACATTCGCATCCAGAGATGCTTCAGACGCTTAGGCATTAACCGCAGTGGGCTAAAACTAAAAGAAACGCTTAAATTAACTTAAAAAAAAAAAAAAAAGAAAGGCTTACCAGTAAACGACTACAGTGTGGTTTAGAAATTTAGTGAGGCGTCTGGTTTCGAAGAGAAGGGGCACATCCAGCACCACGTAGCGGTAGCCTAAAGAGACACAAAAAAAGAGTTGTGAAATTAAAAGCCTGGCCAGAAAGATTTTAAAACAGAGTTAAGAGATATTTAAGGTCAAAATATATCGTACGATGCCCTTCGGTGCTTGTGTTCGTCTCAGCTATTAACAACAACAACAAAAAAAAAAAACATCCTTTCGGTTTGATTATCGATCAGCACCTCTGATAAAGTAGAACAGGATCTCCTTCAGCATTTCTTTTTGGATCTCCGAGTGGGTGATGGAGTTCAGCAGCTTGCGCTTCTCTACACTGGCGAAGATGAGATGACCCAGCTTCTGCCGGTCGATCTCCCCGTTCTCGAGCAGGATCTCGGGGCCAAAATGGTGCACAATGCGGGAATAGGCAGGCGTGTCTGGCTCCACAACTGCTCTCAAAACATGAAGACAGAAGACACCTGAGGAGACCTGATTTTCATTCAACAATATTGCTAATAATTACCTGTAAACATCTTTGTTTAAAAACATGAGTTACAATTTTTTTTTTAATCAAGTCAGTCCAAAAAATACACAAAAATCTGATTGTATTTAATTAGTTTCATATAATCCCAGGAAGTGCAATTAAAAATAGTTTTTTTTTTCTTTATTTGATCTACTTTATTTAATTGCTGCTGTGACCTTTAACTGGCCCACAAAGCCGGAGCATCATCACATCTGTCATCCAGGGACAGCCATCATGACTCTCCCTCTCCCAGCGGTTGTCTTAATGAACTCCCTGCAGGGCCCGGTCTCCTCGTGTCCCTTGACATCTTATGGAGTTCACACAGATGACACCCGATACTAAATTTCTAAAAAAAAATAAAGGCAGTGAAGACACTTTCACCAACCTTTCCTGGCCACGACATCGGCGTCGATGATGGGGCAGCCCAGCTCCCTCAGCATGGAGGACACCGAGCTCTTTCCTGAGGCAATACCTCCAGTCAGACCCACCAGGAACATCTTAAATCACACACAATACGCTTAAAACACGAGTGATGTTTTTAGAAAAAAAAAAAAAAAAACAGAAACATAATCGTGATGGCAAAATTAGACACTGGTGGTTGGTGTTTTCAGGACAATATTTTAAAAAAATACAAACTTGTATTACTGTTCCATATAGTTTAATATCAGGCTGCACTTTGCTGCACAGACAAAGCAACGCGACTTTAATAATTCCGCTAATAATTTAAAGCCGTCGTCCATAAATGCCGACACTGTAGATTTGTGATTACCTCGTCAACGATTCCTTAAAATAAAGGTTAAAAAGGTCAGTTTTGCAGGCTGTGGTGACCCTCGGTGAGGCGATGCAATGTAAACAACGCGGATCAGCAGCTGGCTAACGTCAGAACACGTCTCGGTCAAAGGTTAGCGAAGCCGCGACCATTTCTGCTTTTTTTGTGGCTCAACACCACTCGAACAAAAAGGCGGCGGACACGGAGGAGGTTGTTAAATGTCTGTTCGACATTTTAACCCAAACTTATCTTCATCCAAACAACTCTGGCTTAGAAGCTGTTAACATGTGCAACCATGATACCTTTCCGGGGTGTTGCCCCTGATATTTCGTTCCGCCTTGCGAATATGCATTTACGGTTCAAACGTCCTTCCTCTGATCCGTGGAGAAACACACTGTTTTCAACTGGAAAATAGTTTAAATAAAACAAAGACGTGAATTGGTAACCAGAATATGGTGATCAATTTACGCCCTCAAAAAATATTAAGTTAATATTTTAATGATCAGTTTTACATTATTAGATACCTGAAAAGCCAGGATGTGTATTAATTAAAGAATATTCAGTAAATGTACTTTAAATTGTATCTGAAAAAAAGGCAGTATGATCCACTAAAGTTATTTGTAGAACTATTGCAAAAAAGATGTTTATTTTAATGCGAATCAGATATTTGCATAACCGATCATGTGAATAAGTAACTGATTAATCATTTGGTTTCACTTTTAAAATCAAGTGTAAATAAATAAAAACAATTTCTAAAAAAACCTCAAAAAGTAGTTTTATTAGGTACATCTGTGCTTTGTATCGTTATCTCTGCAGACTGGAGCTGGCTGCAAGAATTGTGGAAACGTTTGGATGTTTTGCGCTTGTGGATTATCTCCCCTCCGTTCTCCCCTTCATCCAACTCCAACCTCCCTCTCTTGACGTAAAGATCTATCCTGGACTCGAGACTCTCACAGCGTGGACGCTCCAGCAGTGGCCGATAGTTTTTCTAGCCTACTGCCTTCAATGAGCCAGCAGTGGTCAGAAGAAGCTCCACCTGGAGATATAAGTTAAATATTTGGGTTTAAATCAGCACTGAGGACGTCTTACAACTTCAACTTTCCTGACAGAAAGGTCTTAGTGAATATCCCACCTATGCCTTCCAGACCCTTGATCATCCCATGGAGGACATGGCTCCGGACTGCACTTTGGGTCCAGTGATGCTGTAACGTAGAGAGCACGTGGTTCGCCTCATCGTTGCTCTGCTGCCAGTCCAAACCCTCAAAATGGCAGTGGTACAGCACCAGTGGGTAGTCAACCGCCATGCTGGAGACAAGAAGAGACGATGGTAAAATGTCCTGCATCCAAGCAACTGCGCTAAATAAGCACGTGGATTTACCTGTACTGGGGCTTCCTGGGATTACTTTGAACATCCAGGAGCTGATTAATTATCTCTGGCGCTTCTAGTTTTTGCCCTATCAGGAGTAGCAGCGCCATCATGCATCGTACCTGCGGCACCACAGGAGATTTACCACGGTTAAGACGAATCTCGTGAATTAAATAAGTCAAACCACAGAGTCTGCTTGAAGTTCTCAGCTACAATAATGCCACTTAGATACACAAAGTTTGATTTTCTGATACCTGATGGTAAAGGAAGGCCAGTCCCCGGACCTCAAATACAAAGATGTCATACTGGTCCGTGCTGGAAGCGTGCTCAGGGTTCACAGGCGTGACCGATGACGACAAAATGGTCCTCTCAAACTGCAACACTCCGTTGCCCACGTCCATTTTGCACAGATTGCGGAAGTCATGCGTGCCCTCGTATCTGTTGGGTAAGCAGTTTTCCCGCAATTTAGCTTCCACTGGTTAAGTTGAGTCTGCAACTCGGTGCTCTCACCCACCTTTCTGCAGCATCTGCCATCAGCTCCACATTCAGGGACCCTCTGGGGAAGTAGTACCGGTACGTGCGCGACTGACAATCGAAGCGTGCGCTGAAGCCCTCCGCTGCGGGGGCCCAGTTCCAGATCCGGATGTCGTGTGGCAGGACTCTGTTCAGCATCTTCACATAGGGTAGCTCAGAAACAGCGGTTTGACTTTTTTTGTCGGCGTCAACATTTTCAGGGAGCTTGACTCCAAGTCCACCACAGAACTGCGTGGAACGAGACTCTATAGTGATGACCTGTCGAGAAAACAAGTTTACTTATACACACACACACAGTTATACAGGAAAATGGGGGTGTGTGGAGACTTTGAACTGCAGTCACCTGAGAAAAAGCACTAACTCCTTTATCGGTCCGACCACACCGGTGATAGTTGGAGCTCTGTCGGTCCTGAATCAGACATGTCTTGTGCAGGGCTTCAAAGAGCCTGGCTTCTACCGTGTTGTCTGTGTTCTCCTGGACAGCAAAGCCCTGGTAGGCCCACCCCAAGTAAGCCAACCGCAGAGCCACATGGCGGCGAGGGTGGGCAAAAAAATCTAAAGGACGATTTTTTACTGCCTTTTTCCCCCTTTTGATGGCGTTACCGGTGGGTGGGCAGTTAGTTTCAGCAGAACTGGGAGATGGTTCGGGTATGGGTTTTGCATCATTGCTACGCTTCTCCAGCTGGGATTTGAGTTTCTCCAGCTCTGCCTCCAGTTCCTTGACGCGCTGCAATAAAGCCTCGGACATGCTGAAGTATACAAACAGAGAGAAGCTTGAATTCCACATAGCTACAATTTATTAGCTACATAAACACACCTATATTTATTTACATGCACATATTGTCACAATGAAACTACATATTATTGCCACAAAATTCTGGTTCTGGCTAACGTCAGTATGTGTTTCCTGGCTAAATGCTATACAGCCAGACGTCCACAATAAAAATTAGATATTTAACAAAGATATTTTGTTTATAATATCGATTTAAAACAGCTGGTGTACCTGATTTTGCTCTTAAAGTAGATAAACTTCTGATTTTCTTAAGTTTTCGTCGTCAAGCACGCGTTTTCCGGTGGCCGGAATCAGAGCAATTTAGAGAACGGACGCGTTTCCTTTAAAAGGATTGTGGGAAATGTAGTTTCATGGTGAAAGCGTGACCGTTGGTTTATTCCACTAATGGCGTTGGTAAATATTAAAAAAACAACAACGTTGCCCTCGGATAAAGATATAGTAAAACAAATTTTTTTTTTAAATTTGTTTTTAAAAATGTACTTTGAACAAACAAACGCCAATTTTTAAACCTATAAACCTATATTTAATCTTTTGAGTTTTGTGCAGGAGAAAAACTAGTTTTTAACCATATAGCTATCAAATGAGATGTTAGGACAATGTGGACAGGATCTGAAAAAAATGCACCCTGTGCACGAAAACCTGAAGAATTGTTTTTATTTATTCCTGCAGGAGATGTTTTAATACTTTTGATAACGTAATAAAAAATTAAAGCATTTTACAATCAATTTGATTACTCAGACCCATAAGCACAACCATGACAACAATTAATATGAGTCTTCTTTTTCCTTTTTTATTATTATTTTCTTCACTGCTGTGTTTTCATAGAGCATTTAGTAAAAAGTCACCCCCTCTTGAGACATAAACGGCTTTAAATCCTGCTCAGT
>CAAE01014619.1:132032-144582 GCA_000180735.1 Tetraodon nigroviridis | reverse complement strand
CTTTGCTGTTAAAGACATGTAAATCCGGTGATCTGAAAATCTGACTTTGAGACTGAGGTGAAGGGAAAAGAGGAGGGGGAGCTGAAATAGAACAAAAACGTGCCTTTCAATTCTCTCCACCCCAGCATAGCTATAAAAATGCGTCTATTACCAGCTGCTCTCCTAGAGGCCTGGTCATTTATACCCATTAAACTTGCGTCTTATCACCCATAAGACACCCTTGTGTCTCTTTGTCCACCAATTGTCTATAATCAGCCATTTAAAATGGCAACGGAAATTTCTTTTGCACTTTGCTTCGGTCTGACAGACAGGGAAACGCATTGGGAGGAGGAGGGACTGGTGAGCCAAGCGGGATATTTTCTATGGAATGATGAATAGGCCAAGTTGAGTGTCTGACTAACAGAGATCTGTCTTAATCAGAAGTGATTTGTCAGAACAGGAGCTCTGCGGGGTCAGGGCGCAGGCGATGAATAAAACAGAACCCGACGGTGTGAAGAAAGGCCCCAGAAATCCACCCTGACTGCCCAACGTTGCTCATGCACATGCATAGGGACAAACCAATGCATGGGCTAAGACAGCCTGAACTACTCAGGTTTCTCCTAGCCCAGAACAGTGCTTTGTTCTTGCAGTATTTGGCTTGAGCATTTTCAATTCTGTGAGTTTTTTTATACCAAAGCTACTTTTGTAGGGCTTTGTTATCAAGAAGGGGATGCTAAATACGCAATACGATGGGGAAAATAGAGGATCGTGAATCTCTTAAGGTGTATGATCCAAAGGTATATATACAACATTAGCATTAGAAGCAATATAGTCTGCTCTGACATGACACTGCCAAGCTCCAAGATGCTTAATTACCCTGAGCCTCCATGTCCCAGCACATTGAACTCATTTTAAGCAGTACCTCAGTGCTTTGATGCTGTACTATTACCTGGTAACATTATTAGCACGGGTGTCACAGGTCTGTGGGTCTACTGTTTCTGTGCATTTTTTGGAGTCTGTGACCTGTATCTGAGTATCTAAGTTTGTGTGCTAAAAAAAGTCTCGACTACCTGATAAAAAGTATCTGCACTGAGCCTTTTTAGCTCTCAAGGTGGAGAGCAAAAAAAAAACATTATTTACCCACACTGCAAACTGTAAAATGTCTATAAGGTGTTTTTACTTTGGGTTCTCATTGAATTGCTTCTGAAGATGAAACCTTGCTTTGACAACAGGAATTGCAGAATTCATTGTGACTGTTGTGTGCACATTTTTAGGCTTTTTGTAGCTTCAACCGCGCTTACACGTCTTGACATTGTACTTTCAATCTATCATTTTTTTTTTTTTTAAAAGAAAAGTGCTCAGAATCTTTAAGAAACAAGTATGAACAGTCCTTTTCAAGCCACATTTTTCTCTCCATTGGATTGATGCCTGGCCTTGACTTAGCCACTCAAGAAAATGCACCTTTTTCTCATTAAACCTATTCAGTAAAATGTTCTCTATGCCTCAGGTCATTGGCTTGATGAAAAATACTCTGGAAATAGACATATTCTCTCCACAGAATCAGATGGTCACCAGAGGTTTCTCCTCTGTCTTAGTCTGTTAGACAGACTTTTGTGGTGACGAACTTGGTCAACAACAGTACAACAAGTGTCTTGAGCTTTTAACTACTTAGTAACAGGTATTTTTTTCAATCTTCTCTTTTTTTCTTCTTGGAAATGCACTCAGTCAGCTATTGGCAGATTTACTTGTATATATCATCCATTTTCCAACAACTAATTGTCCTATATTTTGTAATTATTATAATGCAGTTAACATTAACTTAATTATCCAGTTAATATGTTTTCCTTACATATTATCATATTGGCAAATGCTCAGGTATCAAGCTTGGATGAACACTGGAGATGGATTATGTTGTGTCAATGGGGTGCCTAATTCCTGAACCAGACATTATTTCACCCCTCAATCAAATTTATGCCTTCAACTTTCCTATACTAATTCTTTTCTACAGTTACATTAGAGAAATGAGTTAAATTAAGGCTCTCTGCTGCTGGTATGAGTGTAATGTAATGGAATAATGGGCTTGTTAAATGGGCCTTGGGGGATGGGAATCTTTAAAAAGTGAGTCAGAGCAAGGCCTCTGGGCCAGGGTTATTTAAATTGTTAATAGCTCTTTAAACAAGGGGGGAATATTTTATACGCTAACGAGCAACAAGTCTAGGCATTAGCCATGAATTAGTTCTCCTTTTCTGCACTGTAATATTCTATATTTTTACTGTAAAATATTTAGAAATCTTACAATTTTCCAGTTGTTTGCATTTACTAATTTTCTAAGGGAGACCATTGTTTTTGTTTGTTTTGTTTTTTGATAGGTATTGACAGTTTTAGGGTAAAAATACTTATAATAATTAAATGGCATATTACCTCATTGTAGTCTTTTATTTTGGAAAAAAAAAGATTCCTACTGACTTGTTTTTTGGGTGGTGTTTACCAGCAGAAACAAGCCAAACATGCTTTCACACAAATTATTATGTCTATTTTTTCACAGCAAGTGGACAGTTAGCCTTAAATGAGATGAATGGAAATGTGGATGCAAAGCAGTGAATGAGTAATGCACAGAAAATATACACAATAAACACGATAAACACCATCAATTCCTTTGGGGGTGGTTGTTGCGACATCTCTAATGGGTCATTGTGGTGTTGGAAATTCTGAAAGAGATGATGACAAAATTTGCGGGGATTGGAGAGAAACTTAAATGGCAGCACAGCAGAGTAAAAGTATTCATTTTAACAAGCAACAAAACAACTTTTTAGTCAAAAGTTTTGTTTTACTCCAATTTACATAAAATTACAGATTAGTGGCCTCAGGGTTGTTGTCCATCTTATAAAGTAACTGAGCTGATGTTGCCGCTTGAGAAAAAAAAATGTTTTTACCGCATGTACATCTGATACTGCACCACCTCTTCTATTTAGTAAAATGAAAACGTTTGGCCAAGATTTGACCTGTCTTTTTTTTTTTTTTTACCAGTAACACCTTTCTAACAATGCTCTCACCATTAGAAAAGCTCTGCTGCATGCAGCCCTTGTCATCCTCATTTATTAAAAAAAAAAAACAAACTACGCCACAGCCCTGACAGAGATTAATAGATATGCTTATTTGTTTCTTCAACAGAAGATTTCCTCTACAACTGCCTTCCTGTTTATCTCTTGTTCCTCTCCAGTGGGAATGGGGAAGGACTTGTATTTTTATGGTTATTAATACCTGCACTCAGTCTTTTAATCTGCCCTATTTGTCACAAGTGACTGTCTGACTGCACTGTTTAATCTGGGTATCCTTCAATCTGTCTGGTCCCAGATTAGAAATTAATGAAGGCAGGAAGAGACACATTTGAGTCAGTTACTGTGTAGAAGGGTAGAAAAGATGGGATGATTTGAAGATGAATGTCATTTTTTTCATTGCTTGTTTTTTTTTTTTTTTCCTACATCTACCTGATCCTCTTCCTCTGTCTCCCTCCATCTCTCTTCTCTTGTTTAGCTGCCAGATGTAGCCCATTTTTCCACTGCTCCCTCCAAACAGGAGCTCAGCACGTGGGCCCTTTGGTGTGCGGCACCTGTGTAGTGTAATACAGTCAGCAACTGTGTTGTTTATTCCGGAATTGTTTGGTGTGCTTGAAAGCCTGTCTTTGATCCATGCAAAGATTCTTCACTTCTTTTCCTTTTTTCCTGATTCACCAGCTACCTCTCATATTTTTAAACATTAAGGGTGGAGCAGTATGGCTCCAGTGATGGAACCAGTATATTGTGTTAAGGGGGGGAACTGGGGGGGCCTCATTTGGTTTATCTTATTTTATTTTACTGTGCTCAACCCATGGGACAAAAAAATGACAGGGACCACTGATAAGCTTGTCAGGTGTCTTGTCAGGGATGTTTTATAACTGTGCTAAATGTGTTTTCAACAACATCTGACAAGAGATGTTTTTTGTAATGGCTCAATGAATATTGCACTGTCCAATTAGATTGCTGTTGGCAGATTCAACAGAAATTACATCTTTTTTTTTCCACCCACAGTATTTCAAAAATGGCTTTAGAAACACTTACTGTAATTCTAATGCCTTTTTTCTCTCAACATTAGCCACAAAATCCTTTTTGCCAGATGTACCTCTCATTATAGTGCTTCTCTTACAGAGCAAGTGGGTCAAGAGGTCTTGGCAAACCTGCACACTGACCGTGAGAAGATCCAGCGAGCCAGAGAAAGGGTGAGTGCAACAAATGCCACATAACCTCCTCTCTGTCTGCTCTAACAAGTCTCTGTGAGACTGAAATGTTAGAAATGTTGACCGTTTTCGTACAAACATGCCTTGGATACAACTTGTGTATTTCCCTTGTCTTTGCCAACAATTTTGTCTTCATTTCTTAATATAAAGGAAATATTACTTTTGAATTCTGAGTAAAATAAAATTACCGTAAATGTGAGCATACTGCTCCCCATTTAATCAACGTCCGCACCGTTCTCCATTACTACTTAGCCCTCTTCCTAAGTGTATCTCACTCCTTACTACTTTTCCTTAGAGACTCTCTCCCCCGACCCTCATCCACCCAAACAGACAGGTAGACAGACACCGAAAAAAAAAAAAAAAAAAGCAAACATAAGGCGAGGTCCCAGCCCTGACAGCATCCTAAGCGCATAATGCTTAAAGACCACAACATGGCAGTGGGCCTTGCACAGGCGATTTCAAAGGATATCAAACATCTCCTTTCAAAATGGTCTGTAACATCTACTGAGAGAACCTGTTTTTTTCTTTTTTTTTTTGCTTCCCCCTTTCCCCAGTGAGTGTTTGCTGAATTCCCCACCCCACACACTCACACATACACTGTCAGCAGTTTATGGGACTAAAACCAAATTCATGACGTAGACATGACAAAGGTGGTCATCATCATCTCTTTTTTTTTTTTCTTTTTGAGAAATAGGATAACGCAACGGTAGTTTACATCATGCCAGACTGAACCATTCACACAAATACATGTATACACAAAAGCGCTGATGCTCCGCAGGGGGTGTGGCCTTTTGTTTTGCTCTCATGGTACAAATAGAAGTCAGTGCAAGGTTTCACACTTGTTCAAATATCTATTTTTCCACTCAGTACTTTTAGGACTGTAACCTAACCACTCTAGACATTTTTAATATTATTAGTTGTTGTTTTTTTTTAATTACTAATCCCTATTTATGGACTATTCTAAAACCTTATGTTAAACATTGTATATTAGCAGTACCAATTCGTTATTTTCTGGGGAGAATAAACAGTATTCTGTGCAAATATTGTTAGTGTGTTCCCCCAAATGAATAATTCTTTCCTTTAAATTAATAAAACATGAACCGGCATCCCCAAAGCCCCTGATCTTTGCATGGTTTATGCATTAATCTGTAGCCACATATTGGGGAACTATGAGTTTAAAAAAATAGTGGGTGCCTTAATATTTATTTGATTAGAATAACCCCAAGAAGAGCCAATAGTGTTTTTCTCTTTATTAAATCATTTGTACTTTCAATCCTCAAGACTAAAGTTTTTTCCTGTTTTCTTTACATTATAAATAGTAAGGTCAACTATCCCATTGAACTTCATTAAAATGCAAGAAATTTTATGTAAGACGGGAAATATTAGTTTAGGCAGCGAAATGGGAATGGAAAGAAAAAATGAGTCAAAGACATATTTTGGGAGAAAGAGAAAGTATCTGGGGGGATGAGTCTGTGGGTAGAAGCAAGTATTCTGGGGGGATGAGTCTGTGGGTAAAAGCAGGTATCGGGCAACTGCAGGACTTGTTGTCTTTGCCAGAGGGCCCAAACCCCAGGTCCCCCACCTCCAACCCTTCAACTCTTGTATCCTTGGCTCTCACTACCTGCATTGCACCAACCCAGGCTGCCAGAGGGTAGGAAGAAAAGGATAAAGAAAGAGGAAGAAAGTAAAGACAGAATAGGAAGAGACGGTAGACAGGGATGATTGCAAAATGGGCCAGACAGAAGAGGATTAAAAAGGGAATGATTTTAGAAAGAGCCTTGAAAGTCTGGAATTTAAAATAGAACAAAATACAGCTCAGTATAAAGAAGAAACCATACTGAGTCTCTGGTGAAATATCCAGGGTGCACCCCGCCTCTCGCCCCTTGACAGCTGTGATAGGCTCCAGCAGACCTCTGTCATCCATGTGTGGATAAGGTAGGTGCAGAAGATGCCTGTCTTACTGAAATACTGACTATGAGCAATTTTACTGGAAAAAAATCTTGACTATCAAAGTGAAATGTAAAGAATGGCCCAAGATTCTTCTTCAGACTTAGACATTGGCTATTTAAAGAATCAACAACGGGTAGTTGACAGTGGTAGCTTTCTCATGTCAAAGTGTCTCCATTTTTCCTCCTCAACGTCACCCACTTTGTTTCCCAGAAAATGTACAAACAACTCACAAGAGGATGTAATAAGGCCAAGAAGGATGGCGCGATTCAAATAAGGCCTTATTAGACATAACGATTATTTTAAGTGGGTGATCAGAGATTCTTTACATTTCTGTGAAGTATCTCAGAATTAAAAGGTTGCTCTGACTCTTTTACCTTCACTCCCATTGTGCTTCCACTTTAGATAAATTTAATACATTTATAAAGCTGATTGACACACAGTAAAACAATATTTTGCGGCAGTCGGTGCAAAAAGAGCTTAGTCTGTAACTAACAACTTTGGGTGGACGCATTAGTTACATTAAAGCAAACAAAACAAGGCTGCACAAAAATAATAATGATAGTGTCTTTATTGTTGTGACTCTCCTTCGGCGAACAAATGTATGTGCTTATTGTCAACAGATTCATGCTTCATTATTTTCCCATTTAGTTCTACAGTGTCTTTATTGTGTGGTTTCCGCATACCTGTTCTGTCTCTATTAATTAAATGAAAATGCAATTAGTTTGTGTAGGATGCGTGTTGCATCAGAAAATATTTTTTTAATGTTGTTTTGAATTTCATTGAGTTAGTGGTTGAAAACCTGTTTGCCTTATCTCTCCCCCAGCTGAGAGAAACAGACGCTAACTTGGGCAAGAGTTCCCGTATCCTCACTGGCATGCTGAGAAGGTAAGAGGCAGGTAGGGACGCTGTTTCTGCACCTATCTGTGTGTTTTGTGTCCTGACTGTGTTCCATCATGCTATCAACATTTAAAACAGGTTATAGTTGGATCAAAAAGAATCCACTAATTTTTTTAATTAGTCAGACGCTGCATTATTGGTTGCTGTAGATCAAATAAATAAATAGAGGCAGTAATTATTGAATTCTTGAAGCAAATGGTATATTTTTTATATATACACACACACACCACACACACACACACACACACACGCATATGTATATATATATATATATTAGGGGTGGGACTCGATTAAAAATTTTAATCTAATTAATTTTAGGCTTTGTAATTAATTAATCTTAATTAATCTCAAATTACCGTATTTGCCCCCAAAACATCTATTTCATAAATGCAAACTTTGGATCGCACGCTGCTATTTGTAGTACACTTTGTAGACCCGTGTCTTCCACAACTGACAGCAGTCTACAGTCCTGGGCAATCCACTTTGCGAGTGCCTTTGTCACCGTGTCTAACGTCGACTTGCTGAGTTTCTCCTGGAAACTCGCCATTTGCTCTAACTGACCCTGCTCACCAGAACCGTCACCTCGAGCTCCAGCAGTTTCAGTGATCACGCCGACACGCTTCGCCTTTAAATGGTATCTCAGGGTTGACGAGCTTCTGTGAGAGGCAAACTCTTTTCTGCATAGCTTGCAGTAAACGGTGCCTTTATCAACAGTTCCATCTGTTCTTTTTTGAATAAAAAATGGCCGTCCAGCAGACCCGTTACGCTGTCAGGCTCCATGTATGTATCTGTGTGTACGTCGGTGTAATCGGCATATCACAACACTGTGTTCTGACAAAGGTTCCGCAACACTGTGCACTGACAAACGTTGCGGGTAAGTAAACTGCGATAAAAAGCGTTAATATTTTTTAGTGCGTTAAATATTTATAATTAATTAATCTCAATTAACGTGTATATATATATATATATATATATATATATATAGACACCATATACATACCATAAAAAATAAAAATATAAACATTTACAGGGAATATTTACAAGGAAAAAAAATAGAAAAATAAGTAAGATTAAAATAGAAGAAAATAGGGTCTGACAATATATATGTAAAATAACAATAACCTGTATACAAATATTGTGCCATACTTTGATACTGTGGCCCATACTAGTTTGAGAAAAGACCAATTTGCATATGGGCAGTTATTGCACATGAGGTAGATTGTAATGACTAGGATGCAGCGTTAAACAGTTTGATGGCTGTGGGGAGAAACGACCTGCGGTAGCGCTCCTTCCTGCACTGAGGATGCTTCAGTCTCATGCTGAAGGAGCTGCCTAGGGCCTCCACAGTGTTGTGCAGAGGGTCAGAGGAGTTGCTTCTGATGGATGTCAGCCTGGCCAACATCCATCTGTTGGCCAGGTTCTCGATGGAGTCCAGGCTGCAGCCCAGGACAGAGCTATCTCTCTGAACCAGCTTGTTCAGTCTCTTCTTGTCCCTGTCTGTGCTTCCCCTCCAACACACAATGGCATAAAACACTGTTGAGGCTACCACAGTGTCGTAGAAGGTCCTGAGGAGAGCCCTGCTCACACCAAAGGACCTTCGTCTTTCCTCTATCACTTAGAGTTAGTTAAACTCTGACCAGTTGAGTGATACATTTTAAATGAGAGCTTCCCTCAGTTAAAGTTTAATTAAAATAGAATTGTTCAAGCTAGTTGTGTGTTACTACAATGTTATCAGACACTGTAAATGCATTTTTATTACAGCCTGCTAAGCTTAGTGGGTAGGCAGAAAAAGACCAAACGCGAACTGTACATATCTCTGTCTGTCTTTTTATTGTCTTTTTTTCATAAAAGTTCTTTTTCAATTTCCTGCTACTTCAGTCACAAGGCAGTTCCTAGCAAACACTGGCATTCACATGCAGATATTTCAATAGTCCTTGAATTTTCTTATGCAGCCACCACCTAACAAACACATGCACATTGTCGGCTCACACATACACAAACATACACTCGGTAATGTCTTGTCACATCTCCATTTCATAAAGTGCTTGTGTGCCTTTCCCATGAACCATAACGCCATGGTTTTGTTTCTAGCGCTTGCTTTCTTGTTGGTTTTTTTTTCCCTGTTGCCCACTGTGGATTTTGATTAAGAGTAATATGTAAATGACACCGACTAAATGTAAAATCCAGGAGGCCAGGAAGGAAGTGCCAATTGAAATAGATGCTTCAGTGCCCGTAGACAATTTGGAAGGTGGCTCACAGGGCGGTCAGCACTTACTAGAGAGGGAAGGCCTGAGAAGAGCTGTGATGCCGACTGTAACCAATATTTCTGCATATGTCTCCATTTTGTCAAGCCTGATTATGGGAAGAAGAGAAAGACTGCAGGGGTAGGTGGGTGTGGGAGGCGGGGGGTCAGCTCGCATGACGTGTCACCCAAAGCTGTCCAGAAATCATTCATCATTCCCTCCTCCTTCCCTCCCTCTCGCTGGTGTTGAAGTAAATAACACACTTATTTCAATATTATCTTATTAATGTTAAAGTTCAGCTGTCACCTAATGGGGAGACTTAATCAGACGTAGCATTTAAAGAGGCGAGCTGCCACATTCCCCCCTCCCAACTCTCTATCCCCCTCTTTTGACATGTTTCTTCCTTTCTGGTTAGCACCCACTCAAATCAGGATTTATGAGGCCTTCAGTGAGAGGGGCCTGGCTACAAGCATCTCACACTACTACCCGCCTTTCTGCTTGACGGGAGCAGCACATACACACCAAGCAAAAAGTCCTTGACTTGGTTTCTTTGCTTTTTATAATAAAGGATGGTGTGTTTTGCTGTAAAGGTAGGGTCTGGAAAAGTCAAATTAAAAGTCATTTATAACCAGATATAAATAACTCATTGCAAAATCTTCAGGCATTTGATACCTAATGATATCTCTCCTAACCCTAAACACCTCCCGCAAAGAGTTTTCTTTAGCTTGGTTTTTATATCAGTATTTGCTTCTCCAGTTTTGTTTTATTAATTACATATTTATGTGTGATGTCAGATTTTTTACAATGCATTCAAAGTTCAGAACTACTTTGTTTTTCCAAAAGTAAAAATCACCAAAGGTTTGCAAAGAATATACTATACCAATGAGCAAAGTAAGCATATTTTGTTTCTTTTAAGCAGAAACATTGTGATTTTAAGATTAATTTGTGGAATTGTTTGGTATCATCACAATAGAATGAGGATATGTTGGGTAATTTGGTACATAAAACGTGTTGGTCTTGATTTAGACAAATGTATGAAAAGCATTCACTTTCACTTTAATATTCTCTGTAAAACTGGCAACTTTTCTGGAGTGTATTTTGTACTGGATATCACCCCAGCAGAGAAACAATTAGACACTCATTAAGTTAGCTGTCAGGGTTCCAGAAAGCCAATTAACTCGCAGGCTCTCTGAATATCACTCAAAGTATGAAACATTGAGAGAAAAGACACATCTCAAATAGCTGTTGCTTTGTTTGAAAATGAGTCTGTGCAAATGTCTGGCTGTGAAACTCTTTACCATCACTCAGGGTAAGTAATTGGTATTAAAAAAGGGTCTGGAGGTGCCGTTGATCGTCAGGGTTTGGGCCGATAACTCGTCCCACCTTCGTAGCCAATAATTTTATGTCAACTGTGTTCGTCTAAGATAAGTGAAATGTCACTGCTGTACTAGTGGTCAAACCTGGGCCTACCGTTCTTTATTAATCTCGTCATTTTATTAATGTAACCTATTTATATTCTTATGGTGGTTGATTTTAGAAAAAAGGTCTTTGGTTGTAAGACACATTAATCCAGTGTTTATTAAAAAAAAGAAAAAGGATGGCCCTGTGACTGTTGCAACAGTTGCTGGTTTTAGATGGAATATTATAAACATCTCAGTCTTCTTCGTAAGAGCAGTTAGGAATTGGATGTAGCTAAAGACCCAGTTTTGACCAACAGGGCACTAGGCTGCATCATGGAAGGGGGGGCATAGTCAAGGGCAATGAAGCGGGAGGATGAGGTAGCGGTGGGGGAGAGTATGTATATTTTGAAGCACTGGGGTTGTCTGCTCTCACTGGCAACTGATCCCACATGCAGGTGGTCGACTCAGTCGCCAGGCAGATCAAAAAGTCAAGGCCCCGGGTGGACCTCCCTTTGAAATGGGAATGGGGCCTAGATATCAGACAGAAAACATAAGCAAGCTCCCAGCCACAGAACAGCTCCATATTCATGGCTAAGACTGGGAGTAGCAATGGGCAGGCAGGATGGACAGTGCCTCAGCCTTCAGAAGAGGACTCATTTACACTCTGGACACTGATTAAGAGATCAGCCCTTGAACCCCAGTGAGGTTGATACTGTGGCGCGCAAAAATAACGCATCCTCACTATTACTGAGATGCTGAGCATCTTTACTGATGTGTAATTATGAGCTGTTTTAATGTTAGCGAAGTACATTTCTCCGATTTTATAGACATATTTGGCATGTTTTGAGAAATCTGTTTTATGGCAATGCTGCTGTTTTTAGAATTAACAGCATATATTTTGATGATAAATTGACATAAAGAGAATACACATGTCCTGTCACATGTCACACATCATTGCTTGAACAAAACTCAAAAGTTTCGCACTGGCTGTGTTGTTCACAGGAAACCATTTTTTCCCCATTTGTTCAGCAGAACAAACCTAAATACAATCAGTTTTATGAGACAGGGCACTAAGATACACAACCACACCAAGCATCTGAAGAAAAACTTTTGATTCCCGGGGGGATTTCAGGTTTCCCCGTCTTCTGTATCATTAGCAAATATATATTTTGTTTCTCTTTAAAATCATCCATGGAATATTAACTACTGAAATATGTAGGTCACACAATTAATTAAATTCAACTCTACTAGTAAGGGGTGCTTTGGTGGGTTTCTTAGGGTCTTTCCAAATACCTGATATGCAGCAGAACAAAAAAAAAAAGTACTTATTTATCTAAAGAGGATAAATAACAAGGTTAGGTTCAGAATATTTTTTGTAATACTTTTCAAACTGTTTGTTTGGGTTTTTGGGCAAACAGTATCCAGTAAAACAGTAGCCATTCAAACCCTTTTTCTAGACAGTGCATCTATAGTCCTTCCCCTTGAAATTTCTTTGGCATATTAGATGTGTGTAATCAAACTATGTGGCACAGTTAAGGAATGTCCCATTTGTGCATCCTGTTCTATTTTGTATTACAGCTGAACTCATCAGAGTAGCCCTAGCTGAGCTTCATTTTTCCTCTCCCGTGAGTGGCAGTTCAGTCCCAGTAGATCCGGCTCTCTGATCTCTTCATGTTGCAACCACAATATTTCCATGTGCTACATTAAAACACGTTCCTTTTGCTTTGCAATTTGTTCAGCCTGGCATCATTACCACCCCACTCAACCCCTCACTGAAGCATTCCTCTGGGTCAGTCCCATCCCTGGCT
>CAAE01014619.1:120470-131768 GCA_000180735.1 Tetraodon nigroviridis | reverse complement strand
TGCACCCTCTAAGGTAGCATTCTGTTGATTTTGTGTCCAGTCTGTATTTGTTTTGGCAAAAGAGCAAGGGGCAAAGCGTGATTCCCCCAGCACAACCCCTAGGTAATGTTACATTCAAGCAGAGCACAGCTGTTACGTATATGTGCATGTGTGCACATTATGACCAACTTCTGGGTGTTTAAGATGGCACGTTGGCCTACTTTGTAGCATTTGTTATTTTTGCAAAGCATTTGAGAAATTTTAATGAAGCAAGAATAGCAAAAATACGTTTTTCAACGCAAATTATTGCACCCAACATTCAGATTGCCTTGAGAATCATGTGATAAATTTAAATGGTCAGTTTTTGTCTATCTAAATCTCCGTGCTGGCCAGAACCTTGAATTTTTAACCATGCTAGTATCAAATGCCCCGGTGTATTTTTAATGGGTCTTTAAGATTTTTAATAAGCTTGCAGCGAGACCCCTTTTACTGTTTTTTCAGTTTTTTTATGTGTGTGGGGGTGGGTGGGTGCTCCAATATCAGATAAGTATCTTTTTGCACATACTTTTGAATGTTTCCCTGTATTTGTGTGTGTTTGGCTACAGGCTGCTGCTGGGACAGTGACAGGGTTCACCTCAGCCTCATTACTCACTGCTCCTGAGCCAAACAAGCACCACTGCCACCTCTCTCCCCCTTTTCCTTTATCTACTGTATCACTTTTTCCTCTTTTCCTCCACCTTGCCTATTAGATAGTGCTGATGGGATGTTTTTTGCAGAAAGTAAAAGAGGCACACAAACACACCCATGTCTGTGCTGTTGAGTTACGGGTTGTTGACAAGAGCAAGATATGTTGTTTCATATAAGGGATGCATTTGTCTGTTGAGGATTTATTCACCTAACTCACTGCCAAACCCCATCCTTTTTCCCCATTAAAAATCACCCTTTCTTTTTATGATGTAGCCAATATGAAGGTTTCTTTGCCAGTTTCTTTTAATTCTAATTATTGTCAAAAGTGACAGTAAAGGAATAAAAAATCATATAAAAACATGTTGGAATCTTTCTTTGAAGGTGTACCAGTATTTTTGTAGATACATTTCAGCTTTCGAGCAAATGGCTGTCAAATGTGTAATGTCAGAACTTGGCCATTCTGACAGAAGCAACATTTCTAACTGCTCTGGGGTCAGTTCACCACAACACTGAGGTCGAGCTTGGTTCAGACTTTTTCATACCATTTGAGTTTGTAGAACTTCCTTTTCCCCCCTTCTCCTTTAACCCTGACAGATTCTGACGAGATGACTGGAGATCAGTGGGCGCTCTCATCCCTTGAAGTGGCTCCAGGTGTCACTCCAAGGGTACCCGCCCTGTTTGATCTGCTGTCGAGTGCCTGTCGGGCCACGGATCTCTCTGATTTCCTGGTCGGAGGAAAAACAGCCTCTCCTGTCCAAAAGTTCCCCCGCTGCTTATGAGTGACAACAGGAAAGATGGATTGACAGCCACAGAGTCAACCATACCCCTTGGGGATGAACTGTTCGTCCAGTTTATTTAATTGCACATGTTTAGCAGCTGTAAATAACCTTAATGATGTGCAAACCCTGGAATTATAAATGCTGAAAATTTTAAAACACAAGTATTGAATGAAAGTTTCTTTTCTGAGGCATTTGATAAGCATGGTCTTACAGGACCACTGTATCTTATACAACCAGTTCAAATACTGTATCGTGTAGCTATACTCATATCTGCTCAGTCCCTTAGGGGCAATCACATGAAAGCAAAACCAGTTTTTACTGATCAAGCTGTTGAGAAGAGAAGAATTAAAGTGACCTCTCAAGCATCTTCAGATGCTGCCCAAAGGAGGTCTCATGCACTAAGCGAGGAACCTTGAAAACAAAACGGACAGATAAGCCAAATTGGACGAAAGGAGGTGCAAACGATATCTTTCCAGTAAACATAAACGCTTGTATCCTGCCTCTCTTTCATTTTATATCACATTTCCCCCACCCACTGAGAGCTCCTGCAGAAATTACAGGTGAGCTCTCAGTCTGTGGCAAGGCCTGCCTTTCGTCTGGCGAGAGTGAAGAGGGGACGGGGGTTTCAGGGGGAAGAAAAACTGAGAAAACGAGGGAAAACAGAGATTCTTGCTTTGCAGTAGTGCTGTGTTGTTTGTGCCACTCTTTTCTTTGTGTGTCTGGCGATAACTTATTCAGCACAGGGCCATTCATCCAGGGGTTGAGCGCGGGCGTCCGTCAAGACAGAAAATAATGAGGCGACAGCACTGCAGAGGATGCCTTTTTCTCCCTGCCTCCTCCTTTCTGCTAGTCCTTCTCCCTGCTTCTCTATCTCCTGTTTCTCATAGCCTCCCATTATCAGCTGGTTTAAATAGATAATAGGGAGGCTTCTTCTGGACATTTTTAAGCAATTAGAATATATTACATTGTCTCTTATCTGGTTTTTGTTCCCTCCCAGTAAGGGATTGTGCAAGCAACAGCTACCTGGAAAAATGTGGAATGCTAATATGCAAGGCACACAGAAATATATATATATGAATGTTTTTTGTTAGGTGTAAACACTACACTCAGAATTTTCCACCTGCTGCTTCTCTACCTTTAAAGGTGGCGATTACATTGGTCATGTGTTTGTTTAAATGTAAGCTGACCCTGAGGTGCAGTGGCCACCTATAGGTTTTGGGTCTATATTTAAGGGCGTTTACATCAAAGGTCCCAATGATATGACTTTAACTTAGAACCTTTATGTTATAATCAGTAGTGTCACTTGTCTCCATTGCTTGATTCTATTTTCATTCCAGTTATTTGGATTTTAAAAACTTCTCAACAAAGCGAGCCAGTTGTCTCAGATGTGTTTGTGTCGGGTGGATGGTTAAGTGGTGGTGTTTGCTGTTATTGTTGTTGCCCCTCTGATCTCTTTCTTGCAGCATGCAAGAGTTTGAAATTTTTACGAATGCTGAGTTGTGACTCTTTTTTTTAATATTTGATTATGATATTTCATTTTCACCCATCAGTCTCTTACCGTGCATCTGTATTTGAGTCAGATCTCATCCTGGCAGATCCCCAGGATGGTGCAATGACACAAATACAGTACACTGTTGCCATGTCACTGGCATAAATATCCACTTCATCACAAATGGGCAAAACTTAAAAAAAAAAACCCACTTCTTTTCAAGCAAGTAAAAAGGTTTGTAAGATAAGACAGCGTTCAAAAGTGAGTTCCTGAGAAGTCAAATGCAAGACCTGCTCACAATTATCTTTTATAAGACAGCCTAATACATGCTTTGTAATTTAGTAATAATAATTATTTGATTAAAGTGTCACATAATAAAAAAATGTAGGTCTTGTTACTAGGGACTAAATTAAAAAGCTCAAGACTTTCATTATCACTATTTTCTCTGGAAAAAGATTATTCAAGATACTTGTTACATAATATATTTTTTCTTGGAGTGCTACTGGGTGTTGATATTTTTAAGTTACGTTAGTTGAGTGAAACACTGCCCTACAATGCCAGAGAGCTTTACAATTTTGAATGAATCGTTTAAATAAGCAGGAATTACCACAGAGATGTGTTGTATGCTTTTGTGCGGATGTAGATAATTGAATAATGTCCCTAAACACACTGAAAAGATATTTCTGTGTGTGTCAGTGTATATAGTCAGTTTGTTACACAGGTGGTTCATTTTGTTGCTGCAACTCAGCCCGTATCACCCTTGTTTCTAAGAAGCATTCCAAGGAAAGTATAGTTGGAAATTGAATCCTTATCCCTCTGGCCTAATCGTATTTGGTGATCTTAAAAGACTGGTTTTTAATTACCAGTACCTCAGACCATCATCTGTTGTTGCCAGATTTTGAGAGAATTAGTCAGGACATGCCACAAGAGCCTTGATCGGAGTGGAGAGACTGATCTCCACCAAGTCCATTTCGAGTTCAGGAACCAAAGGAAGTTTTCTTGATGTTATGATATTATTGTGCAGTTTATTCTGTTTGACACAGTGTCTCCTTGTTCAGAATGCCAGCCATTGATTTTGTTGGTTTAAGGACATTGTGTTTTATACATTAGAGATATTTTTGACGTAAACAGTCACACCTTGATGCTGATGATATAATAATTTTAGAACCCAACTCCCTGGTGACACAAACATACAAGTTTAGTCTGTTGGACCGGCTTAAAATTTTGGGGAGTAAACCAGCTATGCACGACTGGTAATGACAGGTTCTATGTTGCCCGTGGCTTGAAGCCCAGCCTGGTGTTTGTTTGGAGAGTGCTGCTCTGCCGTCAAGTGCTGGCCCAGCTGGCAGCGGTTCCATTGCCCCTTTGGCCTGATGTCTAGGGCTTGTTAGCCTCACACCAGACAGGCAGACACGCATCCAGGAGGAAAGCAGAGGACAAGGTGGAGGAGTGGGGCTCTGACAGAGGAGAAGAGCTGTTGGCAAAGCACCCTGGTGCTAGGCCAGGCCCTTTGCCAAATAGAGAGAAGACTTCCCGCACACATCTCTGTGGCGACAGGGATCTTAGTTTGCACCTCAAGGCTAAACAACATCTCATCGTGATCTGTCTCAACAACAACCGTGTTCACAGAACAGCGCTGAAAACTTTGCAAATGCATACTTTCTTCCAGCCTAACCGTTGCAGCCAACAGTTCTTGTGGATACTAACACATTCCTGAATTTAAGACCACCTTTTTCCTTCTCGCATTTTTTTTGGGACCTCTCTAGTGTAATATAACACAAGTGTTGTTATTTACCCACAAATACGCCTTGCCACCACAGTCCAAATATTTGGTTGCCCATCTTACATCTGTAAAAGTTTTCTCGAGGTTGTGGGATTGGAAAATGTTGATCTCTAAGTCATTGCTTTAAGTCTTTTTTATGGATTTAATAAAGAGAAGTAATAAAGACACTGAACTCTGTAACTATGTTGTAAACTGTATGTGGAATTGAAAAAAATGGCAAAATAAGTTGGATTTTTTTGCAAAAACAAAATTTTTGCAAAAAGCTGAATTCATACTTTTCAATGTTTATTTAAAGCCCAGAAAAGCTTTCTCTCATTAACTGTTGAACTGTTTTGTTTGTTATCCAAGTGTTGGCTGGGTCACATGGGTACATCCTGTCATCCATTGTGTAAACGTTAAACCCCACCCCGCATTCTGATGGCGCCGGAGTTGACTTTGCCAGAGTGTTACAGGAAAGTTGCGAGGACACTGATGATTTGGCTTTGCATCCTGGTGTTACTTTCCCAGCCTGTTTGTGGAGCCTACCTGCCCCTCTCGTTTTCCTCAGTTGACCTGATTGCTTCACTAAATATCCCACACAAGTGAGAAGGCTGATATCCCATCCAGCGACAAAAATGTTTTCCTACGTTTACTCTTGCATGAGCTTTGTGCACAGCTTTTAACCTTTGACCTGGAGCACAGTGGCTGTGTTTGTTAGATGTTTTGCTTGACTCCTTAAGCCAGGACTATATTTTATTTTAAAAAGACATTGATGTATGCCCATGTAAAAGTTTCGCTGCGGTGTGGCATTTTAGCGCAGACTTGACTTAAACCATTTCTAAACACTGGTTTCTCCTCACCAACCATTAATTACACAGTTTGGTTGAGGCTGAGACAGAGTTGAAGTAAAGCATCATGTAAGACAAGCGTATAATACCAGAATCAGAGGAAACTAGGTCAAGCACAGAGAAAATTGTGGTATTCAAACAAATACCAATAGTTATGATTTAGGGAATAGTGTATAAAGTTTTAATTTAGTGTCTTGTCTTTCTTTTCATCGCAGGTCCAAGGTACTCATTATTACTTTATGCACTACATAAATGTAATCATTTTTATGACCTTAAGGTGAACTTAAAAATGAGACGAGAGTCATTTTCCATCAATAGCTGACTTGTTCAATGTGCATGTCTGTATTGACAGCTTATTGTCGCACTGCGTCAGCATTGTTGCCTGTTCAATTGGTGCCTTTATTTTATCTTTTTCCCTGTTACCTTGTTAGTCAAGACATTTAGGCTCAGTACTGAGAAGCCAGCCTTTGTCAGTCAATTAATTGTAGGTTTACAAACCACTGGGTGGCATACCAGTTGGACAGGCATTCAGTGTATTACGATGGCCTGAAGAGTATCATCATTGTGACCCAGAGCTGTGGTTAAGCTTTCCTCCAACTCTGTGACAAAGGAAGCTGTGAGGTCGTGCCTGAGGCCAGGACTATCAGAGCTATCAGTACAGCAGTGAACAAGCAAAACAAGAAGCCCTGTCAGATAATGGTGTCAACAGTGCGATTGTTAAGCTTCATTTGTGCAAGGAATGTCCCCAGTTTAATGGTGACATGCCGCTCTCTATTGACTCAGCGGGTCTAATTCTAACCTTGCTGCTGATTCCGTTTCTCTCTCTAGTTTTTTTTTTTTTTTCTAGAATGATATATTGTAGCTTTTGCTGTACATTAAAATATTCCCCTTTCCTCAAACTTTTAAGATGTCAAAAAGGTCAGTGGTTGGCCTAAAGACATGGATGTGGGAGGTGACATAATGTTTTACACAAGCTGTTCTTGCCTCCCACTGAGTCTTGTGTTTTATAAGCCTGATCAGAAATTCCCTGTTTTGTTTTTTCTTTATTTATTAACATTGGTTGTCTAATCTGACAAAGGTGGCTGATGCCTTAACCATAATTCACATCTATACACAATGTCTTGATTCTGTTATTGTATTATTTTTATTCCATTTTTGTTTTTATTATTTTTAATCCAACTCGTCCATTGTAGCTTTCTCATCAGATTTCAGTTTGTCTGTTGCTGTTAAAGCTCATTTTGCTGCCCCTTGCCTTCTAAGCTTCATCTTTCTTTTTACCTGACCAACTGGATAAAATGATTTTTTTTTTCTCTCCTTCTGCTTTAGTCAGAATATTGCTTCCTTCACCACCATGCCACATCCCCCTACCTCTCTCCTAACGGTAAACGTTGAGATCCAGGAGTGGATCAATGGCTGTTATCCTTTGATGTGCTGGGACGCATTACTAGCAGTGAGTTCTAATTGGAGCAGAGCGCCAAGGATCAATGCTGGCTGTAATTGCCTGACACAGGGATGGGTGTGAGACTTTATTATCATTAATATTTAGACATGATGTGGGAGGACCCAGCCGAGGCTAAGTGTACAACAGCGGTGCGGGCCTTTGATCTTAGAAAATAAGCAGATCGATTGAGGAAAACAGGTCGTGGAAGCGTGGTGGCCTGGGCGAACAAATTAGTGAGACCTGCAACCTGGATTTTATTGGATTTCTCTCGGAAGTTTTTCGTCAGTGCAGTAAAGGGAAAGGAAAAGTGCCAAGGGAAACTTGCAGGCTCAATTTTAACTTGGGTCACAAAGAGAAAACATTATATTTACAAAAATAATAGAAAGCAATATTATATGCCCTTTAAGACAGTATTGTTTTAAAAGTGGGGAAAAAAAGTAATGTAATGAAAGTTTTATTTCATTACATTACTACAATATAATATTTGCGAAAATAATTGTGTTATAGTTTGTTTTAAATTGGACAGGGACCATTGTTTTGCAGTAACTAAATATAATGGTGGAGGCCCCTTTTGGGTGTTGGGAGTGTTACCTTGTGTCAGCAAACACAAGACGTTACCTAATCTAATAGGCAAGGAGAGACCTGACTGTCTGATGGTAAACTCTCCGCAGTTTGGCCAGAGGGGACGGGGGCTGTCCCTGGCATCTAAGAGGACAAGACTGAAACTGTGAGACTGTGATGTATAGACTCCGTTCTCGCTTCTCTGTTTGTGTGACTCGACTCCCTGGAAACCTATACCTTAATCATCAGACTTAGTGAGACAAAGATGGGTAACAGGTCACACAATAACAGGTGTGTTAACTTTCACGACCATGACCTGCGGTGTGCTCTTTGGTTAAAAATCTAGACAGGATCGAGGTCAGAGGGGATAATGATCCTAACACCAGATGTAGTGGGGGGCGTAGACACAAACACGACTGATGCTCACTAACACCATAACAACAATAATTTGTCCGTGTAGATTCTCAGTAATGTTTTCTCAGTCATGAATTTCAAGTATAAGTTACTAATAGTTTTTTAAATGTTTTTTTTCCCCTTGCTGTGGCCAGTTCCTTTGTCTTATTTAATGTTTTTAGTGCACCCGATCTTTCTAAACGCTTGTATAATGTAAAAAGCAAAAAGAATCTCAACTTTGCAGCATATAGTGTTAAAAGTTAGTGCGTGTGCTTAGTACTTGTAGTGTATTTGTTTGTGCAAGCTTGTTTTATAGAGACGCCTTTATTTCTGCGTGTGTCAGTGTGTGTGTGTGTTGGTGAATGAAGAATAGAGATAACAGAGGAATAGTCGTTTAGAGGAGCCGTCTTACTCAGAGGCATCGCCATCTGTTTGCCTGGACCTAATTGTTCCTGGGTGCAAAGACATGGGGTGGGGGGAGAGAAAAGAAAGCAACTGTACTCATCCCCTGTCCTAGAGTTATTTCTGTAACATAAGAAAAACCACCAGCACGCTCCAGATTTTTGCCATGTAAATAATGGCACTTGGCTCGATTCCCAGCTAATGAATGCCGTTTACTTTTCCAAACGAGGATTAATTATCGAGCGAGGACCTCTCTCGCCTCCCTCAGGGAACTTAATGCAATTAATTGCCAAAAGAGCGCTGATAATATTTGTCTTTAAAATATGTATATATGTGACCATGTGTGCATGTATGACAGAAAACAGCCTCTCATTTAACTGTCTGCTCACTTTTGTGGTCTGATGGCAGACCTGTGAGAGAAGAAGAGCAAAAGAGGTGCATGTGGCTTAATGTCCTCAGCTCAAATTGAATTTAATGGTTCTGGTTGAATGTTGGTGTTGCACACTAATGGTTCTGGTTGAATGTTGGTGTTGCACATTTTTGTTGTGAAACGCGGGGAAAGGAGAGTCGTGTCTCTTTGGAGCCAGCCTTCTGGTTGCAAAATAAAGCCAGGAAAACAAACATGGGCCTCAAATTAGATTTCCCAAAACATTGCATTCCCTCTCATTTTACACACCACTGTGGCCTGCAGACCAGAATAGAATCACCCGTGAAATCCGCTTCAGATTCAGGATGGTGCAGTCATTGGAAAATTGGACAAATGAGTGTTTTCTGGATGGATCTGAAATTTGAGAGTTTTAATTTACTTGTGGTGTTTCGTGAGACTGCCCAATTTATGTTGATGTGCTATTACCACAATGCTATCCTGGCAATTAAAAAGTTTCCCCCTTTACTCTTTTGCACCAACTCTTCATGTCATATCGACTCCTCCTTTCCCCCTCCATCAAATTGCCTTTCCCTGCGTGGGCTGCTTGAGCCGATGCACTGAACACCAAATGAAGCAGAAGCCAGAAATCAGCCATATTTCTGTCGACAGTGGTGGCGCAGTTTGCAGTATGGACCCCCTCCTGAGAAGCTCATATTTTGAAAACAGTGACGAATTTGTGCGGTTATAAAACAGAAAGGCCCAAAAATCTAAGGGGGGAGACGGGACAAGAAAAGATCATTGCTGTCATGTTTAATCCAACAGGTTTTTTTGTTCATATATCCTCCTTTCTTTTGTTCAAGTAGCCAAAGAAACCAAAAGATCTGAGTAATTATTTTAACAGTATACACATAAAACCAGAGAAATCATTTTTTTTTGTTATTTTGGTGAGAATTCTGTTTTTTAGTATTTTTTAGATATAAACTCCACTCCACATTTAATAATGGATAACTCTGAGAAAGACATTTTGGGAAAAGAGGTGGCATTTGGAAGGACAGCATACCATTAAAAACCGCCATCTCATTCTCCCAACTTTCCATGCAATCAAAAATTTACAGCTAGATTTTGTTACTTCTCTGCGGCTCACCTGACAGTGTGAAATAAGCAAGACTGAACTGTCTCTCTCATTCCACTCCTCGAGCTGGCAAACGCACAAGTACTGCCAAGAATGTTGTTTCGGTTCGCACCAAAACATGAGGTTTACGACCTGCTGACTGTGTCATATGAAATGCTGCGTAGATCATGTTGCAATGCTTGCGCAACTTTGTAGGCGTTTTTGATTTGCTGATGGCTTTTGTCAGTACCTACTGTACTGTTGACATTTCCTTTGTTGGATAAAGGAGTGCTGCTGTTGCTTCGTGGAAATTTGCAATCCCTAATAACATTGAATCATCTAGCAGCAATACTTTTCTGTATTTTCTATGGTCCCTACCTGCTTTCTCTCGGGGGGAGGGGTGAGGGGGGATGCTCCAGGCTGTAGCAGGTTTAGCAGGTTTCGAGCAGCGCGAGAATTATTTCGGATCTGCTTTGTTTCATCATCTCCCGCTGTCAGAAGTTTGTTTCTGAAGCAGGAGACTAAACACTTGCTTCCTTCCATGATGTGTCAAAAGTGGCACTTTGTTGAGCTGCTAGATTTGTCTGGCAGGTTTTACACAGCTGAAATAAATGGGAATGTGCAGCAGGCAAGTTGTGATCTCTGTTTAACGTAAACCAGAGTCTTGTGTGAACTTGTATTCTTTTTGTGTAGTGTTTGTATTTGTTTGACTGTTTGCTTTGTTTTCAGGTTTTGGAGTGTGCATAAATTCAGTCATTCACATTTCATGTGATGTCAAGTTATGTTTCCTGTCAGGTTATTCAAAACTACTGTCTCATACGGTCTAATACCAGGAATTATTTATCAGTCAATAACGAAGGGTGAGGAAATGTTTTAAAAAACCTTTGATTCTGCAGCAGGTGATGCATTGAAATGTTATAAACCGGTAGTTCATCAAAGTTCTCTTTGGAATAGAACTGTAAAAGGTACTGATTGCAGCTTTCTCTCTCAGGCAAACATTGTCAAAACCTGTGAAAATCGGTGTTAAAGAGTTGAAGGATTTTAAAAGTGGCTGCGTGCATGGGGTTTAAGTGAACAAATAGACAAATAACCACCGGGTCTTTTAGAATAAGTCCACCTGGCCAGGAGCCAAACAGGTAATTCCTCCGGCATACTTTCAGGAGGGCCACAGCAAGCTAAGCCTGCCTCGCTGTTCAGACAGTCTGCATATTTCGGCTGCTGATGGCATACCAAGGGCGCCATTTTCTTCTCTGAGACAGACAAGCCAGAGGATCTGATTGGCCTTCTGCCAAAGCACACTCACAAAGGCCCCTTTGACAGCAGGTCATTCAGTTATCCAAGCAGTAGGCAGAGGGAGAGAGGGATAATCCAGAAGAAAATCTCTTATTCATGTGCGCAACTTTTAAGGTTCATTAATGGGAAAGCTATTTCAATTAGATTTCCTTTTTAAAGTTACTGCTGTAACACTCCCTCTGTTGG
>CAAE01014619.1:67086-80345 GCA_000180735.1 Tetraodon nigroviridis | reverse complement strand
TGCAAATCACTTTTGTTTACAAAGTATGGCGGAAGCAGCTCCCGCTCTCGATCACTCTCTCCCTCCTTTTTGTGCTCCCTCTTTTCCGCTTTCTCTGTGCTGTTCCTGTCATCCTACACGCGGAGAGGGGGAATGGAATGGCCCCCTATTTTTGCTGTGACTCAATAAACAGTCATAAAAAGCACAATCTGCTTTGGATTTGAGGAGTTAAGTAAGAGAAGGCGGGGGGGCGGGGGGGCGGGGGCAAAGTTTGGCACCATTAAACTAAAATTGGGGCCTGCTAGACATTAGTGGTGCATTCTCTGAGCTTAATTAGTCTAAACTGTAATTGTTCATGGTCTGCCAATAGGAGTAATGCCCAGGAAAAGTGGAGTTGCACTAAATCAGCACAGGGTTTCTAAAACAATAAATCACTTGCATATTTGCGCCGTGATTCAGATGGAGGCTCGACCTCTCCCATCTCGACATGTGGTAAATTGTAAAGTCAATGAATCGCAGATGTAGGGGTGCGGTGGTGAGGACGGTGGGAGGGAGAGGCAGTACAGTAAGGTTTTGTTAGTGCCTGCTGAATGAATGGAAAAGATTTGCCCAGTAAATATTGACTAAGGAGATGCATATATGTGTGTTTTTCCCCCCTCGGCTTTAGTGAGGCTTAATTGTCTCACGCTGATGATGTTGGCAGGCTGAGAAGCGCTTTCTTGCCGGTCTGTCACTCTGCTGGAAACGCCACTGAGGTGCCGAGGAGCAGGGAAATCAGCTTGCAAGTGTGTTTCTAATCAGATTCTTTAACTTGTGTTAAGGGAGTCGCGGCGCGGCTTGAGCTGGGTGTAACAACTCAAGAACTCTTCTTTCTTTTTCAAATTAAATCATCAACTCCATGGTTTTTAATGTTATAACAGCCAATCTGATGTCAAGGTTTAACTTCAGTGTAACAAATTATGCTTGTTACTCATTAGGTGACAGCAGTGACCCCCCCTCACACACCCCTTAAAACAAATTATTCTCTGAATGGATAAATCCATTTTCACCTCCTGTATCCTTTCCTGCCAGTCAGCCACCGCTTTGCTTTTCTGAGCCTGTGCAGAGAAAGAGGAAAAAAAAAAAGGCATTAGTTTAGCAGCTGTGTGCTGGTGCCCCCCTCACCACCCAGCATCCCCCAGTGTAAACCCCCCCATCCTCTCCCAGCCCCCATCATTCTCCCTTTCTCCCATGCATTTCTGTAGAGCTCAACACAAAGATAGTACTGTACATCTGGAATGCAACTTTTGTCATCTGTTAAATGTAGGCCTGCTTTGCTCCTGGTGCACAGGGTTTTTGTTTTTTTTTGTTTTTTTTTCTTTTTGAGCGGGTGGGGCGCTCCCTGAAACCTGGTAATCGAGTTATTGCCTGTGTGTATACATGGAGCTAAATGTTCAGTGTGTGTCCACATGCAGAGTAAGCTGGTAAATTGTTATTTATAGCCTTTCAAGTCAAGTCAAGTCAAGAGATCTTTATTGACATATTCAAACATCTATACCCGGCGCAATACATATTGAAAACGAAACAACGTTCCTCCAGGACTTGGTGCTATATAGAACAATATAGAAGGCACAGGACAACAGGGCTACATAGGTAGACGGCACATTTTTTGCAGCCAGTTTACTGTGAGAATCATGGTGGACGCCAAAACCCCGCTTGCTGACTCCACGTCACTAGCGTCCATTCAACAGTCTCCATTTTTAAATTTGAATGAAGGCCAGCTCTTTAAGATGTCTTTGCCCTATTTTTGAGTCTAAATTCTTGAAGGCCGATGCAGGCGAGGCTCCGTGACGTGGCCTCCGTTTAAGCCGCACGTGTTGACAGCTTTTGATGGGACAATTTAGAGCTTCCTTTCAATGCTTAGACACAGATAATGGCTTAAAAATAAGGTAATGATTTAAACTGATTTGTTCTTGGCTGAGCCATCCTTTACCTTGAATTACTTTTTTATTTGACCCAATTACAAAAATCTGAATTGCAATTATCTCTTGTGTAAAGCATTTTTCAGCTCTGGTATCAATGAAAATGCATTCAGCAGAAGTATTTGTGGCATCTGTCTCTTAATTTTCTTCTTTTTTTTTTGAACGTGCATATTTCTGAAGGTTCATTCATAGTGAGACTAGAGTAGCCAAATGAGTTCACCAGTGGCAGAGTGGGAGGGGAAGCACAGCATGGGAGGCTGGTGCGGTGGGTGGGGGGGGTGGCTGGCCGGCCGCAGAAAAGCGGGAAATGTGCGTTAGGACTGCATGTGTGCATGGAGAAAGGGGGGGGAATGGAGGACAGGGGTCGCATGCACAAAAGCCGCCTGAATAGAGCGCATAATTGCTGTTAATGCTGGGGCAATGAGAGCAGCGACAGTTCCTGGTTAGATGTCCAAACAATAGTGCCCCAAGGTTTCACATTTATCTAACTGCTTCAAAAAAACCCAGCAGGGATGGAGTGCAGAAGGTGGCAAGGTTCCGTTTTTTAGTCATCTTTGACGTGTTGACGTGTGTGGTTCCCCCCCCACCCCAATCCACTCATTGATTGCCGCCAAAACAACAACAAAAAAAAGACAGCGAGTGTGACGCCGGAGGAATTCTGCTGGTGCCGGCCTTCTGTTTGGATTGTGGACTGTGTATGGGAAGGGTCAAAGTGCAGTGGCGCTGACATGCTTTTCGTTGAGAGAGGAGCTTCCCCTCTTACCCATTTCTTTTCTTTTCATAACGACTGATAGGGAGTACCGGAGCCTCAAGTGCAGTGGGTGTTTTTTTTTTTTTTGTTTTGTTTTTTTTTTTATCCCCTTTCGGCTTCTGTGTGGAAATGCAGAAAGGAGGTGCCACACTGCCATCCCAGCTCTTAATGATCATGTCGGCCCGGATAATGACTATCCTTGCCAGTGTGCATCGAACACCTGTGGTACGCTGGCCTTTTATAGATGTGGCAGAATGCGCTGGAACGCACCACAGAAGAAGAATATGACACCCTTGCTTATTCCTCTTTAAAACCCACTAGACTAGTAATGGACGTGTGTTTTGGTGTCCTGTTGAATTTTCCAACATACTAGAACTAAAAAGTTGTATAAATCTCATTGAAATCTACCGAAAATGTACTTTAAGGATGTGCTAAGTTGTTTATTTTTTCTGTATGGTGAATTATTCTTGTCAATGAGTGTGTAATTCTTGAAGAACGTAAAATATATTACACAAGTCTCTCCATATTTTGATGGTTTACCAAAAATCCTACAGTGTTAATCACGTCTTTCCGGTATCAGACATTTATACGGCTGTACGCAATATCCTTTGCAGATGGTGTTTTGTTTTCCTACCTAGTTTGTATCTCATCATCTTATTGCAGTCGAGGGAATTTCTCTGTGCAGATAATCTTTTCAAAATGGCTCGGCATGGATGGGAGCACTTTGTGTCTGCTAAAAACATAATGGAGGTGTTTAAGGTGATAAAACTCCAGTCAATGTATTTTTAATCTACTAATTAAACTTTCAGTTGCAGCAGGATAAGCTCCAAGGAGGAAGTGTGATTATGTGTACGTATGTGTGCGTGTTTGGAAGAGCAGGGCGAGTCCACTAATGAGGTGATCGGCTGCCCGTTTAGTCGTTAAAGGTGGGGGATTCATAACTGCCTGCGAAAGGTGAGGGAGGTCTTAAGAGCGCGAGCAGAAATAAATGCATCTGCTAATCTGCGGATTATGGTAGGATTTGGAAACAAAAAAAAATATTGGCGAGATTACTTCAAAATACACAAAATGTATCCCCTTAGCGCTGGTGTGCTGTGTGGAACAGTTTTTTTTCCTGTTTTTTCCACTCCGAGCTGATGAACTAATTCCAGTAGAAAACAGATTAAGAGTAAAGTCCTGTGTTTGCTCTGAAAACCAGCTGTTAGAAACTGATTTACACACAATAATAATGTGCTTATTGTAAAGAGACAGCTGTCAACTTGTGTGCAGCTCTTGATAACATTTTTATGAAAACAGCTTGTCGCATTCACACGTGGCCTGTGCCTAGCATGTAAACGCTGAGCTATTGTGCAGGTAATGGCATGCAGACCACTTAATTCGTTACACAATATGTGTGACCCTGCATGCCTAAATTATTACAAATACATACTTTTGAAAGCCTCTGTTTAATTGTTTGAGCCAAAATTCAGGCAGAAACGAACTCTTTCACTTCTCTTCTTCATATTTGTTCCTCTCTTGGGTGGTTTGTGAGGTCAGGGTCAATCCCGAAGTGAATAGTTTGACTCCCAGCATTGAGGAAGCTGGCCTCCCTCCCTCCAGGGGTCACAGTCAGAGAAGGGCCTTCTTTGGCGGACCCAGGCTGCCTCGCCAGGCTGCCTCGTCAGACTGAATGAGCTGATAGACGGGGACAAGAAGCACGTGACTTAAGAGCTGATCTGATGGGGAGAAATGCAAATCAAAGAGGAAGAGATGGCTGCTATCTACCTGTAATTAGAATGGCCTTACTGGCTTTTTGAAGTAAATAGTCTACATAATTCTGTCAACATGACTGGCCTGTCATGTGCACGTTTCAATTGTTGTGATAATTCTATCAGAGATCAAGTTGTCCTAGAAATCTACTCTTTGCTAAAAATGAAACTGATTTTTTTTCCCCCTCAATTTGTTGTTAAACAGAAACGAATTGGACTTGAAACTGTCATAATGGAAGCGTCACCAGGTAGCAGGGGTTGCTTTGGTGTCATGTGACATATGATAGAATGCCCTTTAGCATCAAGATGCTCTTTATCCCTCCTTTAACTGCTGCCTTTATCTTTATTGGCAGCCAGACAGCATATTTAAAATATCAATAAAGATAAGTTTCCAGCTTTGTCATGACAGGTGGCGTCATGAAGTCCCAGACGGATCCTTGTGGACACGTGATAGTTTCAAATTTTTCAGTAGTTAAAGATCCTGAAAGTAGCCAAGTCATCCTTTTATAGTGCGGCTGGTACAGAAGTCCGGCTTTTCTGTGAAAGTCCCTTTGTCCAACTTGGATGAACATTTCTGTTCCAAGGCCTGTATCTGCACCTCCTCAGACAGGCAGGCAGGCCTGCAGCGAGGATGCAGCAGCTGGCTGAGGCCCACGCGCAGGAATGCTGTGTGTGCTGTTTAAACAGTGGCTTGTCTCATTGCAGGTCTGGAGGAGATGAGGGAAGGAAGTGGCTGTATGTTTACATAGCTGAATTGTCCTTTAGCCCCCCCTCGGTGTCTAATGCACTTCTGTTCAAACATTCACAAGTGCACGAGATGACCCCCCCCCCCCCCTGATGCTGGCGTTCACAGCTCAGCCTCCGCTCTCCATCTGAATGTTGTGTTTGTGAACAGTCAAACAGTGAAACGCTGATGGCCACTACTTCTTACAGTGGATGTTTGCCGCCTCAGCCTGCAGGCTTGGATGATGGATAAAAAGTATTCCTGGGCTCAATTTATCACATTGAGACACAAGGGAAGGATAATAAAAGAGCGGTAAAGACAGATGAAGAGATGGCTTCGTTGCTCTGAGGTCCTGTCCCAAGAGGAGGCAGACACTGACACACACGGCGGAGTCGTCAAACTAATTGTTGTTTGAGGTACCTGTTATGATCTGATGACAAATCTCTCGTGCTCTTGCCACCAGAGCGGAAAACGCATCCTGGGATTGGCGCGATCTTTTGCGAGTGTGTAAACCTGGCTTCAACAAGATGGATAAATGCAATTATTGGGCAGGCCTGGAGAGGAGAAAATCCATTTAAAGCCCGTAAAGCTAAGCAGGGGCCGTGGTTAATTCATTTGGCCAATTTACGGGTGATGTACGAGTGTCAGGGCACATTAGTCAGGCAGGGGAGAGGTGAGTGTCTGTTGGCTCAGGGGAGGGGGTTTTTGGTCTGCGGTGGCAGAACAGTCTCCTTGAGTCCTTCCCTTCCCTCCTCGTTCCTCACCATCTCAATGGGAAAACAAATGAAAGCTGGATGTGGAAATGACAAAAAGATGGACCGAGTGCACCAGGCGGGAGGGTAGGAGGAATGCTTTGCTAATGAGGTGGAGAAATGTGCCTGTGGTCCGCTGGGCGGCAGAGTGAGTGCTACCGCGCTTTGCCATTGAGGTCTCAATCATTTCTTGTCCACTACTCTACTTCCTGACGCTCAAAATCACAGTTTTTTTTTACATGTAGCAATTATGGTCTCACTGGGAGCAGTCGCAGTAATTAAATCCCTCAATTCCATTTCTAGCTTTGAGTGCTGTCTTTAAAAACATTTTGGTTTTCGTGTCGATCTAAGTGAATGGATCACACTCTGTGGAGGATCAAGGTGAATTAAAAAGTCTGATCATAATATTGCTGTAATTGTAATTTCAGTGTTTACTGAACACATGTAAAAAAAAAAAACCCCACACACGCAGCATGAATAATTCACTTGAGGGATCCCTCTGACCTTTTTCCCCTAGTCTGAACAGTGTTTGCTTTGCCACGGGCTCACACCTACTGTTTGTCTATCATGAAAGCTCTTTGGGCCTCATGTTATTTTTGCCTGTTTTCTTTGTGTAGCCCCGACAGTCATCTGTTTATCATCTCTTGCGACGCACTGACATTAGCTGGCTTTGCTTTGCTTAGTCTGTTACGCGACCATTGTGTTATCGGAGCAAAACCACTCTGTACACAAGCTAAGCCGTATGCAAAACCACTGGTTAGAAAGAAGCGGGGTGAGTGAGAGGCACTGAGGTAAGGTTTGGTTTACAGCTTCAGACCACAGACCGAATCAAGGTAGCGTGATGCGTTGAAAGTTTCAGACCTCGTGCCTTGCGCATACATGTGTTTCTGTTTTTGTTGGAGGCTCTGTTCGTGCTTGTTTGTCACTTGACGGTCAGGCAGGGTGTTTTAGGGAACCAGAGTCAGTGTGAATTCTGAGGCAAAGACAGGTGGAAGTCTTGTCGAGCAGCTGAGGGGAAAAAAACTGCAAAGAACGTCACTCATGTGTTTAGGCTTGAGATGCTGCATCAGCTAGAATTCCTCACTGGTGGTGGATCATACAGGCACGCCTAGTGCAGCCTTGTGGTTCAAGACAGAAACATTGTGTGTGTGTGCAAATGTGCACGGACTTTCTTCTTCTTCAGCCACATATTTATACAAGCCTTTAAAACAAACAGGGACTTTTGTTTTAATTGGAGGTCTTGGTAAGGTGGTGGAAATATTTTAAATTAGCTCTTGCAAACACTGAGGTATTCAAGATAAGACAGTTTATACTTCAGTAATCCAAATTTTGCAACATTTTGTTGATTATGTGTGTATGCAGAAGTTAGACCTAAATACCTACCAAGATGCATGTAATAACCTTTTTAAATCTAGAAATAATCACCCATGTTCCACAATTGAGAATTCAAAAGACATTTGAGGGCTTTGTAAAGATACAACGATAACAACATGATGTAAAAATGTTCCCCTAACTCTCTCATGATGTTGTAGTGTGCTTGGCGTGCTATCGTACTGCGAACATTCTGGTATTAAATATCATTGCTGCTCCGGCTGCCAAACAGTGGAATGGCACAACTGGAAAGTTGAACAGGAAACCTCCCCCATCCCCGCTGCACGCTGGGATTGTCGATGTGCCTGGGAGCCATTAATATAAACCCCCGAGGCCTCTCGGGGAAGTTCCACGGACCCTTGTCTTCTCCTTCTCTTGACCTCCAGGGATCACATCGAGTGCAGTCTGAAAATCCTGTGCTGCGAAAGCCCAGATCTCCTCATCATCGCGATCTCGCGATCGGCCCCTTGCTCGCTTCATCCCAGATGCCTGTCCGCTCTCATGGGAGAACAACTGCCGTCTGTAGGCCGAAGCAGTTCTCTACTCCCTGTCTAGAAAAAAGCAGAAATGGCCTGGAAGTTTTTTGATATGCTCCCACAGATTATTTTACGTGCCTGTGCGCACAACTGTTGGTGGCAAGCTGCCAGTCTATTACGGTCATCAGCGGGACAAATGTTTTTTACTACTGCTCTGCAGTTACATTCTATGTGGTTTGGTTGAAAATTGATTCAAGCTGGTGAACCAAACTCCTATTGTTCCTTCCCTTGTGCTTTGGTAAATTTAGACGTAAACACTGGCCTCGGCTGCCCTCTCTTCACTTTGCATTTACGAAGATTGCTTTTTGCCACCGCTGTCAGAAGAGCTATAGTTGTGGTGACAGCCATAGGTGCAAAAATAAATTATGGGTAGAAAAGGAAGCCAAAGTTACCCCAAACATACTACTGCTGTGAAAAGCTCCCTTTTTTTGGGGGGGGGGGGTGATCTTTTTCCCAAGTACACAAATTAGCTTTGCTGTTGTAGCACTGTGGCCACACTAAATCAGAAAAAGACTCCAATACGGGCCTAGGCAGCAGTCAGAGTTTAAGAAAAAAGCAAAGCTGGGGCTCAAACCAGAGACGAATCTTGATTCTTGGCTGGCTTCCTCAAACTGTCGGCAATCGACTCCCCAGCCAGCAATCGGGATACCGTGGTCTGAGACGCTGGGAAAATCGGCCTCCATTTGTTCACAGTGGTTGTTGGCAAGAGAAGGTTTTAAAAAAAGAGGCATCAACTTGGGCGGATGGGTAAATGAGGCTGCCGATTGGCCTTGCCAAGTGGTTTCCTCAACTGGGCTGTTGGGAGCTGACTGTTTCCCCATCAGCCAATGTTCTGTAGCAGTTGTGATTTCAAGAAAAACATAAAGTGGGGGGCGTGTAGGGGAATTATTATTATTGGTTTTTGTTTTGGTTTGTTTTGTTTTTTAATGAACACAGTTATGTGCTGATTTCTTTCCCGCCTGTGTGATCCTGGTCACAGGCCCATCTGCCTCGGTGTCCCGACACTGGTCTCAAACACGCACACTTTTGTAGAACAAATCTAGTTTTGCCTCTTTTTGTGTGCCATAATTTAGCAAATAACATAAGTAATGATTCAATCAGACATAAAGTAATTGCGAGGTGGCCTGCTTGCCATCTGTCTGGTGAGATTACTACTTGTGATTAAACGTTGTGACCTTGCGGCCATGGCGGGGAGGCCCGGCCAGGCCATCTATCTGGCTGGTAGGGGACAAAGTGGTGTGGTTTTAACAGTTGCTAAAGATAGTGCGGGCTGGTGTGACTTGAGTTTAAGTGGCAGTCTCCTTTACATTGACGTCTGCATGTGTGTGCGCCTGTGTCAAAACCCAATTCGCCAAAGCTCAGAGGAGCCCCCGCTGAAGTCGCGGTGATCCCTGTGTGCACACAGTGTAACCAAGGGAGATGATAGGGGACCAGAGGCCAGAGAGCGTGTGTCTATGTTTAAGCATGCGTCTGCTGGTGGGGTCACAGCAAGCTGAAAAGAGGCTGCTGTTTCAACTCTGATTTTATGTGCGGTTTCATTTTGGTTTTCTTTGGACAGTGTCCAGAGGCTACAGGGCCTGCTTCTCCTCAGCACTCATGCATGCCTGACGTGAAGGGCTCTGCAAAGCTCTGTGATTGGATTTCATTGCTGATCTGGTTGTTTTGTGTTGTAAACAGGACATTAAAGACGTGGGGGGAGATGGCGAGCTAATGAGTCTTTGTGTTGGTGTGTGCACATAGTGGGGGTGGGGGAGGGGAGCTGCACTTGTGTGTTTTCAGTCTTGAACTCCTACATCCTCTGTTGCAGCGTCACACACCCAGTTCAGAAGGGGAACCAAAACCTTCTCAGGACACCGATGACACATAGTTTCACACGTCCACAAACAACTGAAAAAGAAAGATCAGCGTGGTTTGCTTTACAGAGTGGGCCGGATGGTTGTCTTGCAATACTTCCACCCAGAGCTCAGAAAAGAAAAATCCTCTTCTTCCCCCAAAACAAAAATAACTACTTAAATTACAATGGTTATGTTTCGTGCAGCCGCAGTGCGGCTGGCAGGACCCAGCTGAGGTGGCACAGGCCTCTAGGGATTTGGGCTGGAGTCTGGGCTGGCCTCCTGGGAAAATTACAGGGTGACGAGTAGGAAAGATGGAGGCTGAGGCCTCTCTCCACTGCCCACTGTCAGGCTGGGGACAGGCTAACGCTGGCAGCCAGCTAGCGCCTTTTTGTTTCATCTTCACTCTGTGGATATATTTGGCAATGCCCTCGATGTAAACATGTTCTTATTTGTTTCAAGGCAAAGTTTCATTGTTCAGGATGTTTTAGCGTAGCATGGCATTGGCTGGGGCGCAGGCAACACTTTCCTAAAACAGTACGCTGAAAAATGGCCTAGCATTCTTACATTCTCATAACTTTCCTCCTCTAATCTTTTCACCGTTTTCTCCTGTCTCCAGTTTCTTTCCCCACCCAGCTGTCTCTCCCCACTCGCCCGCTGGTCCGTCTCACTATGCGCTCTGATTACCTCTCCAAACTGGCAATAAGTTGATTGCTTTACAGAGATGATGTAAGCCCCTGCCCTAGGGTACATCAGGTTGGATTTCTCCTGCTTTATCTTGTAAAGCCTAAATTAACAGCTGGTTTGGTTGGAGTTCTCCCGGATCTGACTAAAGGATTAGGCTTGGTTCTCATGTGAGTCAATCCGGTTTGATTTATTGCAGGTCTATCAAAAAAGATCAATGGGAGCCCTTTTGAAAGTAAATCCTTAATCGCTCTTTGCACTTACGTGTCATCATTGCGAATTTCTTCCCTTCTCCTCTGTCTTTAGCTCTCTCCTCTGTTTCTCACTGCCTCATTCTCATTCTTCCCTTACACCACTGTCACATCTCTTTTTATAATTATTTTCCCCTTCTCTTTCTACAACCCTGCCTAGTCCATGGTTGTAATCTGCCCCTGACGCTGAATTGTCGGAGCGATCTTTTATCCCTCGCAATAGTTATCCATCAAAGCACAGTTTTGGTCCAGATCACATCTGATATCAAACCATGTTGTTGCTTTTTTTTTTTTCTTTCCTTTTCCTTTTACTTTTTTTTTTTTTTGCTGGTACTGTCATTGCTAGTTTGCCTAGTATGTGCTCGTTTTCTGCAACAACCAATCCCAGCGCAAAACATGCAAATCCAATTGCTGTGTCTTTCTACCGATCAATCAAGTCGTTGTTCCGTGGGTTTGATAAAAAAAAAAAAATCACATTGATTTACCATAAAAATCACTTTTGACAGCTCAGAGGCGCTATGTTTTTTTCTCAAACTCTTTCCTGTACATTTCTGCTCCTGCGAAAATTAGCTGTTCAAATCACAGATATTGACACCAGACTCGAAAACTCAACATTGCTTCTAGGATTCCTCCTTGTCATCTTTGTCTGTCTAAGGTTTCAGGTATTATTTGCGTGCTTTTACTTGCGTGCGCTTCTGTCGACATAATCGCATAACAATTGAGCAACACCCTGCTGCCTGTTTTCTCCTAGACATTTGTGAGGCGACCTGGCAGCTGTTGTGAAATAGGGAAAGAGGTGGTGGGTGAGAGGGATTCAAGATTGCGTTCTTCTCCTTCTTCTTAGAAATCTCTCAATTCCTCATTTTTTTCTCCATTTCGGGGCTTTTTTTTTTGTGCCAGTCAGATATACCAGTTATCCGATAAACAGCGCAACTCCTGTGACGGCGCTGAGGATGATGTGAAGTTTAGTTGTCTGCGGCGAAGCTCCCCCTGCGATGTAGAAAACCGGAAGACTTCCCGCTTTACCGCAGCCTGTTTTTAGTCTGAGTAGCGCAGACGTGAATGGGAACGAGGGGGTGAAACTCCTGGTCGATCGATGTCAAATTCAGGTGTGTCTTTCTGGCATGCTCGCTGTGTTGGATGGCTGGCAGACCTGAAAGTTTAGGAGGGACTGCGAAAATAGGGAGATTGTAGGTGTGTGTGTGTGTGTGTGTGTGTGTGTGTGTGTGTGTGTGTGTGTGTGTGTGTGTGTGTACGTGTGTGTACATATGTGTGCGTGTGTCAGCGTGCGGGTGTGTGCGTGGGGAGGAGGGGTGAGATCGACAGGATACGTGGGAAGGAAGGGCTTGCTGTCAGCCAGCTGGACCTCTTAATCCTACAGCCTTGGGGAAAGGGTGTGTGTGTGTGTGTGTGTGTGTGTGTCTCATACAGATTTGTCAAGTTTAACACACCTTTGCTCCTCTCCGTGGCCCAGCTGAGCCCACAGCGTGTGTTTGTGTGTTTGTTTCGAGACGACTGGGATTTCAGATGCTCGCTGTTTACTGTAGTCCACCCTGTAACGACAAACTGTATATTTATGTCACTTGTAGGGGTAATAACTCTTGCCTGGCTTTATCCCTACAAGTGACATAGTTTGTTACTATCAAATCAGTTTCTTCTGACACTTTTCTCCATTTATGTGTACACGAGAACCAAATAGCTTATTGCATCATCGTGTGTTACCAGACACACAGAGCATGCTATATAGTCCCATTTTATGCACGCTTGTTCTCCCTCTGCATGTGTGTGTCTCTCTCTTTTTTGGCGTAGACTTTTGCATATATCATGGGCTGGCAGGCTAAGAGCTTGGGACTTCCCCACACCACACTCCAAGCCTTTGATCCTTTGCTTTGGAGGTAACATCAAACACAGAGGCATAGAAAGGCAGCTACTACTGTGAAGTTCAATGTTCAACTTGATGGCTTGGCTGAGGGCTTCCCCCCTTCCTCCTCCTCCTCCTCCTCCCTCTCTCTCCCCATCCTTCTCTCTTTCCCTTTCTCCCTGAATCTATGTGCTGCATCCCTCAGCTGACAAAAACACACAGTTTTAGACAAGGCTCTCTTTTTTTTTTTTGTCTGGCTCCAAACCTCACCACCATAGACCCTATCTGGCATCAAACAAGACCTCCGCCCATCCAAAAACTCTCAGAAGGTGGACAGATAGACGCTTCGATGGCAGGCGGCGTCTTATGTTGCAGCAGGTTGCATCAATGTCGAGGTGGAGTGGAGTAAAAAAGGGCATCATAACATGTTTTCTCCACTCCCTCCTTGCACAGATCCTTCTCCCGTGCCTACGTCACTTCTTGTGGATGTGAGAAAAGGAGAGTTCTGGAAAAAAACACTCGTCGGGTTCTCTTGCTGTGTTGACACAGGGCAACGAGAACCTTGCAATCATTCGCTCAGAGAGAAACAAACAGTTTTCAAAATGAATACTTCGATTTTGTTTCCTGTGCTCAAGCTCCAAATTAGGGATGTATCAGATGAAACCATGCTTTCCAGGTCAAAGCTGTGCTTTTTCTGTGGTGTAACCAACGGGTTTTAAATGACACAGTCTTGATAAGGCAATCCAGAAAGCTGAGGTGCTCCTTCTAAATGCCTTTTCGTCTTTTATGAGCTTCACTGTCTGACTGTG
>CAAE01014619.1:46474-57000 GCA_000180735.1 Tetraodon nigroviridis | reverse complement strand
CACAGCATATGTTCCAAGCTTGTAACATCACAAAAAATAGGGTCTAAAAATAGCACTAAACATTGTAGACAAATATTTACCAAAACCGTGAGTTCATCTGTTAATAGGCTTATACTTTTAACTTCTAATTCAATGGCACCAATTGTGAATCAATGTTTTCCACCTATTCATTTACTTCATTGTAATCTCAAAAAAATCTTTAAATTTAAATAACAATAAACAAAGACCAAATAAGATCTTGACAAAGCTTGTAGTTGCTGTTGTGTCTTTGTTAAAAATAGGAAGCCAAACCACTACAAAAGGTCAGCGAAAGCAGGATTAAATGCACACTGTGATCAGTACTGACACCGATCAGTATCAGAGAATATATTGTAATATCAGGCTTGTGTTTGTTTACCCATGTGAAACTCTTACTCACTTTACCCTTTCACCACCTGCAGCGTCATAGCATTCTGCAATGGTAGCGATAAGAAATTCCCCTGCCAGATAACCATTATCTGAAGCCTAAGTGATCCCGGGGATAGTTAAAACAGCAGTGGAAAAGGTGATGGATAAATGGGGGTGGGGGCCTGAAAACTGCACTTGATGAGACAGACAAGGAGATGGACAGGGACAGAATTTCACAGGGATGTTCTCATTTGGATGGCTCTGTTACATTGGATCACTGGCAGGATCAACAGAGAGAGAAAATATAAAAATAGGAAGTGACCTCGTGCAGGCTGGTCTATCTGAAGGCATGCTGTATGACCCTGTTTACCATGCCCTCAAAGGGGGCCATGCTGGATCTTTTGAAGTACCTGACCACCCTGCAGGCAGCCTCCAAACCTGCGGCCGCTGAACTTTTATGCTGTTGGTTGAAGTAATTCAATATTTATCCACCTATTGATGTGTATTTTTTGAGGGAGGGACTTTAAGAAACATTTTTATGCCTCACAGAGCTCCCATGAGAAGTCGTCCTCGGTTGTCAGGTGGACTTGCTTTGTGATGTTTTGATGTTAGAGTGCCTTTGCGGATATTTGGCAGGAAGAAGTAGCTCGATATCTGGTAGAAGTAGCGTTTTGTTCTGTATTTGTGCTGCAAATTGTGCCCCCTCTTGTTTTGAACAGTTGTTCAAAAATCAATGTTTTAAAACTGTTTTGAAACGATAAATTTAGCTAATCTCTGTAAGGTTACTGAATGTTTGTTCCATTTTTAGGTGACATGTATATTTATGGTTTTTTGAAAAGCCATAGTGGGAACTGGGTTTTAAATGGGGAAAAAAGTAAGGAGCACATGCACACACACACGAACACCGCATGCATGTGTGCGTACATGTACAGAGCCTTCGAGTCTTGAGCCTGGTCCTGCTTAAACAATGTGTCCATTGTTTTGTGGGCTTTCTCTGGCAGCAGGGGATAGCTGGAGTGTTAACCATTTCCCAACTGCACCTCGCTGTGCATTATTGTGTGTGTGCGTGTGTGTGTCTCAGAGGTAGTGAATCATGGGCCTGGGGTGAAGAGAGTTGAGCACCTGCTCCATGTGTATGGTAATTAATACAGAGGAAGTGATGGAATTTGGCCATCACTGGCTGAGACCTCCCATCCGAATCTTTACAACTACCAAACATGCTTATTTTATTCCTGGACAATCACATTACTCTAAAAAAATGTTCTGGATAAATGCTTTGTAAAAAAAAACCTAGGCATGCTTCTGGTATTTTAAAAAAAGATCTGCTTGTGCAGGTACTGAGGAAACATAAGCCATAATAACTCTGTGCATCCGAACTTTGCCACCACATGCAACTGTTGGTCGGTGTTAGGAAAAAAAAAAATCTGTTTTGATCGAATGGGGACAAAGTGAGTTTCTCGTGATCTGTATGGGCCGTGGACCTGGGCTAGGCAGATAATTGCCCCAAACTCTGGGATGCCTGGCCCACTCAGCTGTTAATGAGCAACCCCATGGTCAGCAAGCACCACCCACACACTGTCCCGTTTCTTTACTGAGGCGCTTTACTCTACCTTCAACTGCTCTTTCCTTTCTTGCATTTGTAACTGTTTTTTTAGTAACCTCTCACCTTTGTCTATTTTCCCCCTGTGCAGGTGTTTTTCTGTCCACGTTTACCCTTTGCTGCAAGAGCGAACTCATATCTTAATCATATATTTATGGATTTGGTCACTTGCTGAAGGAGCATAACCCTTTTGGCATATTGGGCAAAGTTATATAACAAACATTACCCTCTGGTTATTTAGGCTGTAAATAACTGTTCATAGTTTTCTGTTGAATATCCAGATGATATGTAGCATTTAAAAAGCAGGGCTAATCAATTCACGGTTTTATCCGTGTCACTGGGTTGTTTTGGCACACGTTGCTGTTGATAAAGGTCCATGGACCTCACCATCTTCCCCAGACAAGACACCCGTTCAAGGGGTCAGCGCTTGCGTCACCAGCTCGAGTCAAAATGCATGGCTGGCGAGACATGGCATCAGCCTCTGGGAACTGTGACAATGACAGCGAGGCACCTCGGTTATTGTGCCTGTCTAGCAGTCTGGATGGGCTGCTTGTGACCACAGACAATGCACTCTGTGTTAGATTGGTCAACTTTTATTTAAAACAATGACTCAGGAGGCCTTGTCCTCCATTCTGAGTTTATAGGTGGACACAAGATTGGGATTCCTCTGTCAAAAAGTCAGAACTTGTTTTTGTTTATTAGTTTTTGCTTTTTTTTTATAGGGGTATTTTATAACCCTTTAACTGAAGCTACACACATTTTCAAAAGATAATACAGGATTTTGTCTTTGAGTAAGTGTGTCTAAGAATATATGGCCAACCTTCACCACCTAGTTCTTTACTGAAAGCTGTCCACCAGCCTAAGGGTTCATACACAGTTGCCAACAAATCCAAGTGGTCTCTGCGGAGAAAACAGCTGACATGGTACTTTCACGGTACTAAGAACCCTCTTTCCTTTTTATGCATGTCATTAACATGTCCAGATGATGAAACCACACCCTGTATTGATACTAAACATATTACATGCTAATAATTAGCGACTGACTGCCCCCCAACATTCATGAAGGTACTGATACTGAGGAGATGATCTGTTTTACCAGATTGAAGTAGTGTTTTACCAGCCAGGCAGCCAGTACTTCCAGCCATGTTACCAGTGCAGAGCCAGTGTTCTCTTATTCTCTCTGTGTAAAATTAGTAATAATGGATCTGAACATCACCCAGGAGAAAGCTGAGCCAGCAGAGACGAGCTGGTGGTTTAAATTACTAAAAAGCTTGGAGGATCCATTATTTCTAGGGAGAGCACACTCGGCAGAGATCGTGTTGAGATATGGGTATGCGTGTGTGTCTGTGTGCGTGCAGTATGTAGAAGAAATAGCGATCTGATACAATTGTGTGACTTGGGAACGTCCATCTTTGCCTTTCAGGGGCCTTTCTGCTGGGAAATCCCGGGACAGTCAGATCTGAGCCTTCACCAATTTCATTTGGTGAGAGACCTTTGAATTCCAAACATACCTTGCTGGATTTTTTTTGGTTGATTCCACACAAAAATAACACGTGATGATTTAAAAGAAAAAAAAAAAAAGAAATAATGAATGAAAAACCCAAATACCGGGTATAATGCTGATATAATCATGCTGTGTTGTGTGCTGTAGTGTGTGCTGACTACTGCTGCTGCTGCTGCTGCTTTGTGTGCTTTTTGTTGTAAAAAATCGGTCTGACAGACGTCTGTCCAGCTTCCATAAGTGCTCCAGCTGTTTGTCCAGCTTCATTTGCTCCTTTCTGTATGTTAGTACTGGCTGCCTTTATATTTGTGAAGATATCTGGGATTTGGAATCATGATACTAACACATATAACACATTTAGAACCAAGAATCTTTCCACATGCATGCGGTTTAAGATTGTTTGACTGATTGACAGTGACAGCGCATAGGGTTTTAGGCTAAACTGATTCAAAACACAACTTTCATGCTGCCACCAATTTAAAAGACCAGAATTGAAATGTATACACCATGTTGTTTACCTGTGTCTATACCCACAAATAAGCGACATCATAAAAGTGTTAAAAAAAAAAAAAATATGGTGCAGGGCTTCACCTCCCAGCCATGTGAAATCTCCTGAGCACCAAGCTCGTACCCGGAACCGCAATTTGGACTCAAGGGGTCAGGCAGGCATGGGCATTCCTGCTGAGCTGAAATTCTGTGGAAAGCTGCCCACCTGGTTTTTAATTTCCTTCTGTGAGTTGAGCATTCTGACCCAAGGGATAATTTATTAATCTGCTTTAGGCGAACATAGCTCTGTGGATTTCTTGCTTGAATTGTTCGACTAGTCAAATGCTTGTTGGTTCGTCACACTCTGCTGGGCCTTTGCTTGTCAATTGTGTGTTAGTTTAAAAATAAAAATAAGGAAAAAGATTAGCAAACACTTGATGTTAATTTATGACAGCCTTAAATTAGATTTTAGAATCTGGATGAACTTGTAGCTGGATGAAACTGTAGCTTTTCTCTCCATTAGCCTGCATCTTGTCTTTTATACAAGCGCCTTTGCTAGAACTTGTTTGGCAGGGTCAGGCAGGATCACCGTTGGGTGTGCCCATCTTTCCGCATGTTTTTCTTACAAACATACCCTTGTCTGCACCAGTTTATCACTGGTATCTTTGCATCTGAGGTGCGAATTGAGGTTTGGGTGACAGGTAGTCAGAGCTGGGTCAAACAAGGTCGTAACTTACAAGTGTTTACTTGCAAAGACAAGAACTCATGTAACCCAGCAGTCTAAACGGGGTGGGAAATTAGCAACAACCCTGCTTGGTAATCGCAATTTAGTTGTAATTAATTAACATTTAATAACATGGTTCAAGGTTCAGGAGTCATATTGATGAACAGTCAGATTTATGATGCACCACTCCCAGTGGAGACTCTCTCCCAGCACAGACGGTCTACCACAGTGTTGTAATCCCTGATAAAGTTTTCCAGATAACGCCAGCCTCGCAGACATCCTTGTGAGCCCCAGCACGCTCAGCAGCTCCCTCTGCTACTTTATTACCACTGGAGGCCCTTCCACAGTGAAACTTGTTTTGACAGAACTCCAGGTGTCTCATTGTTAGGGCTGGCATGGTTCAACAGATTTACCAATTAGCACTGGGATGAGGGCACAGGAAGGGTGGGAGTGGAGGACTGGAGGAGGAACCAAATGAACACTGTGTGTTTGTGTGTGTGTGTGTGTGTGTGTGTGTGTGTGTGTGTGTGTGTGTATTTGGCCATAGCGATGGAATGACATTTTGAGAGGGAAAGGAGAGGAGTTTGTGACATTATGGAGTGAGGCTCAAGTAAGGCGATCTGTGACCTGTTTTTTTTCTACTCCCCACCCCCAGCAGCAGCAGTACGGAAGCGGGGGTCGAGGTCTGAACGGAGCTGCAAAAAGCAGGGAAAGTATGTAGAAAGGGGAGGGGGTGGCGGAGGAACCGGGAGGTTAAAATATGACACATACCCAACCTCTGCTGACTTTTACTTCTCATAACTAAGAACGTCACAGCTTGGCCCATTTTAGTCTTTCTGTCACAAATTGCCTCCTGACACGTGATTCTGTCGCGTTTTTGCAAACACACATTTAATGGCGTTGTTTTTGGGGTTTTATTTTCTTGCTGTGAGTCCTTCCCGGCTTTCTGTTTCCACTGTGGTGCCAGGCAGAGTTGTGTGGGATTAAAGACAACATTATTGCTCTCACTAACCCTCTTTGTTATTCCTTAGAAAATTCTTCCCCTTGTTCCAGGAAGTTTGCAAATGAACTTTTGAGAACGGGTTAAAGTGATTACGATCGTATCCCAGGGGTAGGCTGCCAGATTTTATAGACCAATTTTTTTATTTTGAATCCTGGTATACGTCAGCAGAAGCACTGCAGTGTGCTGCATGTGTTGGAGTTGAAGTGAAATCATCGCCTGTATTTGTCTAAAAAAAAAAAAAAAAGTAACCTACAAAGTGTGCTTTGTTTAAGGTTACAGCTCTGTTTGAGAAAAGCTTTACTATACGTTGCGCCTTTCCACCACCAGTGCTTTGACAAATGCTCAGGAATCTTTGGATAAACATTGTATTTTTCTACTACAAGAACTTTGGTCAATGGTAGTTTCAGACTGACAACATCGCAAATAAAGGCCGAAATTGTGGGCCTTCGCCTTTTGCTTGATATTTCAGTTTTTAAGATGTGCACCAGATCAAATAAAAAATCCAATAAAACAATTACGGTAGGTGACGTGGATTAACGAAGTGCCGACTTGGGAGGGGCTGATGCCTGGGAGTTCTCGTTAATACCAGCTTCCAGGTCCAGTGTGTAAAATTTGGTGACATCTAGTGGTGAGAATACAGATCGCAAACAAGTGAATACTGAATTGTTTTTCTCTAAAACCATTCGCCAGAAGTTTCGCTGCTGCAGAGATATTTTATTCCATGTTTCGATTAGTTTTTACACTTTGGGGAGGAGTTTGCAAATTTAAATTCTTTACAAAATATTTTGGGGATTTTACTAACAGCTAAAAAAAAATATGTAAATAACTAATTGCTATCCTAAACTGTACCTTCCACATCACTATCTGACCTTATGAGTCCCCTGGTTTTTTAACAACTAGCATTAGGCAATCACAGTCGCCATGGTTAATTCCAATATATACATATATATACAGTGTGTGTGTGTGTGTGTGTATGTACATATTACTTCTTATATATACATATGTGTGTGTGTGTGTGTGTATCCAAATGTGGAGACAGCTTTGTGGAAAGAAAGGTGGGGGCTTGAGGTGGAGAACGCTGGGGGGAGAATATAAGGCCTAGTCAAATTCCCCAAAGAACAATTTACAGTTATGGATGAATACACAGTCACAGTCAAATTTTCACACTGTGGATGTGTGTGTGGATGAGACGGTGAAATGCTGAGTGATTCCAGGGAGCACTTAAGCTCCCTCCCTTATTTTACCAGGACGGGGGCTTTTCTACAGCACTTGGAAGGGTAAACACTGCGTATCTGCTTTCTGAATCATTTGCTCCGTCCTCAGTCACCTTCCTTATCCCGCTGTTCTAAAAGCGTTTTCAGGTTCCAGCCCATCTTGAACAAGACCATCTCTCCCACCTCCAATTTATTTGATTTTGTTCCTCTTGGCAGACCTGCTGAAACTTTTTGGAGATTTTTGTGGGGTCTTCCTCTGATGCATCTACCAAGTCAACTTTGCCAGAGCACCAGTCTTTTGTCTTGGCCCTGGGATGGAATTCAATATACAGCTTTTTTCCTGATCCTTTTTTTCCCTGTTAGGAATGAAACAGAGGCAGAAGCAAAAGTCCCAACAGTTGCAGTGTAAGTCTTTATTGTCCAAAAAAACTGCTTGAGAAACGAACCAAAAATCACTAACATTACAAAAACAAAAATAAACTAAAAAAAAAAAGCTAGATTAACTAGGTTTGACCTCTTCAGAAAATATACAAAATCCACAAGGAAACATCTACGAGCAGCCAGAAGGAATAACACATAGAACAAGGAGAGTGCTGGAGAACAACTCTCTGGCAGGAGGACAATTTGACAGATTAGACTGAATTCAGGTGTGTACAATTGGTCACAAACACCAGAAATAAAACTAGCAGCAAACACAGAAAAGAAATCTCTAAATCACCCAGACGTGTTACATTTCAGGGGTTTTTTTTTCAGTCCAGCAAAATTAGGGAAACTTAGCAGCTGTCTTGTACCTGTGCAGCTGTGTGGACTTGCACACAGCCGCCCTGAATAATTACGCTGGAACCAGTTGCCCACCTGCGAAAAGAGAGTGCGGTGGATCGAGAAGGAGAGGAGGATTTGGTGAGATGAAGGAGCGATGTTTCGAATGATACAGAGATGGGCTCAATCCTGATGATGTATGGACTGCTTTAGGTCAAATTGAATGCATCAGAGCACTTTCTCTCATCACAAATGTCAGAGGCACACAGTTGGCCAGACAGTCACCTGCAAAAAAAGATGTGGAGAATTGCATGATGGGAAAAGAATAAACAAGCCTGTCACTAAAGTTGGGAAGAATCCTTAGTTCAGCAGTGCTGTCAAAAAGCTACTTCCATTTCATACATTATTAACATTACCTAAATGCATTATTTGTGTATTTATTCATTCATTTGTCTTGTTAACATCCTCCTGGAGTAAGATAAACAGCGTGGCCAGACTGGCTCCCTGACAGTTGTATATGAGATTTGAATAAAAAGCCCAGCAATCTGATTGGAGTGAGACAGGAGCGGATTCTGTGGACACCGGAATGCCTCTCCAGGCTCATTAAGGGACAGTAAGGCGATGATGTCGAATCGGCGCACACTTTACCAGCCTGCCTTTTTCTTTGAACACCATCGCCCTCTTATCTGCAACATGCTCAGTTCCTCCTTAACAAGACGCTCCCACTACCACACATGCACACACACACATTCTGTTTTTCCATGCACGCCTGTTCTCCCTACATACACACCGCTCGTATTTATTTAGGTAACTGAAGTGTAGCTCGTCCACAGAATTTTGGCAGCTTTTGTTCTGTCTTCTCCTACGCTATTGAATAGTCTGGTAGAGGCTTTTTTTTTTTTTAAAGAAATATTTGCACAGATATCACAAATGGATATTTTAATTGGAACTCTTGGCAGTGTCTCCATCTTGTGTCGGAATGTCAGACAAGAGAGCGGCTGCCGAGGCCTGGGCTGGGTGGATTGGTGTGTGGCGGGGCGTGCCTAAATCAACTGGCAGCATGAATAGCTCTCTTGATTCTCACTGGCATTCACTGGAATCCATAACAGTACTTTTTTTTTTTTTTAACGAGATTTCTTTCTTGGTCTGAATAACTGATGAAGGATACCTTCCCTTTCTTGGATGCATGACTATGCTTTTGTTTTATTCCTGCAGTTTCCTCACTGCTAGGCCCACTGACTTGTAAAATTAATTTATTGCCTCTCCATCTTCATATGGACCTTTTGAAATCTTAATGTGCCCTTAATATTGTAATTATAGATGTTGCCATAATGACTTAACATCACAGGTTGTCTGTTATTGCAGTCTAGTTTCTATTTTTGCACGTTTTATTTTATTTTTATAAATATAATCCACAAGGAAAATGCAATTTCAAACTATCTTTAGAAGTAACACAGAATCTTACATTAGACAGAGGTGGAGTTAGTCACCACTGTTAATGTATAATAATGCATAAGCTGTATAATCTTAGGGTTTCTAAAGTTGCTGCAAAGATTTTGTGAAATGGTGAGTTCATTTCCTAGATCCAGGTTCAAAAGACAAACAAAAAGTCCAAATAGTTCTAGGAAATGAACCAACATAAACAGAGGAAAAAATGATCTGCATGAAAAACACCATCTTTTTGCACTTGGGGGTTGTTAATTCAGAAAAATCCCCAATCCCTTATCAGGCTTGACTGCAGCATCTAATGCAAAGCACATGTTTAATGTGCATCTGGATAAGTACACACCTGTTTTAACTGTGGACGGTCTCTTACCTCCGGCACTAAATTCAGGCACACTTGTGCCAGAGACGGAGCAGCTGCAGAGCCAGGTCAGGTTGGAGTCATTGTAATCCCCCTTGACATAATTTACCCTCGTGTGTATGCGTGTGTGTGTAGGGGTGGGGTTCTTACGATCTGTATTCGCAAATGAGTGTTTTTGTGTAGTGGCGGGCCTTCTCCTGGCTGGTACTTGACGCTGTGTAATTACCTGGCTGTCTGCCTCTCGGTCCCCATTGGAAGAGAGACTGGATTGGAACTGCGTCGTACACAACAGAACATAGCAGCCCATCAGAACCGCTGGCTCCCTCCCCGTTTGCCTTGGACACACAGATGAGGTTGGGGAGATTTCTGAAAACGAATAAATGTTTATGTAAAACGACTTCTCAAAGAGCTTCTCACTTCCGATTAATACAGATTAAAAAATTTAAATTATAAATCCTCAAATTCAGATTTATGACATGCATGTAATTATCATCAATGGCATTGATGCAAAAATGTCCGCCAAGGCCTAATAAATGTGATACTTTTCCGAACTGCGTCGAACATTTAATTAGTATGCAAGATGAATCATAAATAGTTCCTGAATGGCATCTTTAGTTGGGCGGGAACCTCCCACCAGGTCCAATGTCTAAAAATGAGGATGTGACACACGGGCAGCAGCCCTGTTCTGTGGTGTCAACCTGCCTTTTCCTCTGTTTTAATTGTTGTATCCCCGCCAGTCTTGATATGAGCAAAAAGGTCGGCCTTGGCAGAATCTGGCACATCAAAGGATACCTCCCCGAGACCTACAAGTTGCCTGTCTCTTTGGAGGAGCCCAGGCTTTTCGAAGACGGGAAAGGGAACTGGAAAGGCAGTGTGGATCCCTGGCTGGAATGAGTTTGATGGGCTAATTGTAGCCCCCAGTCGACACAGATGCTCACCACAGAGGGGGCTGGCTGAGCAGGGAACAGAAACCACAGATGAAGAGCTGGAAAATACTCCTGCCAACTTTCGCCTTCATCTCTAGATATCTCAACGTGGCTCTTGTTTT
>CAAE01014619.1:24479-46339 GCA_000180735.1 Tetraodon nigroviridis | reverse complement strand
CCTTGCCATCGTTTGTTTTTTTTTTTTTTCTCACAAGCATGCTCCCCCCCCCCCCCCCCCATTCTTTATATTTTTAAGATGGAGCTGCAGGCCTCATCTACTCCAGGATTTTCAATCTGCAATCATTTGTTCCAGGTAGTTGCACAGCTTAGTGACGCACGCGTGTTGAAGGTGACGACATAACTAAACCTCACAGAATTACAGATTAAGCCACAAACTCTGGCACGGATTAGAAATCAACCTCATTAAAAGACATTCAATCCATTTTGTTTTCTGTTAAATGTCTTTAAACCCTTCATTTTTTTCATTAAAAAGAAGTTGATGCCTGAAAGTTTTAAGTGCTTGTACGGTATCTGTTTTTTTACAAGCCCCTTCCCCTCGGCCGGTTTGGCAGATTTACAGAATTCCACATGAGTAAAACACAGTTAAAAGGAGGAAGGCACAAGGAGATGACACCAGAAAGGAAGCAGCTCTTGTTGGGTAGGGCTCTGGCTGGGAGAAAATCAATGGGAGGGAACACTTCCATACACGGAAAATGGCACAACGGGAGGGAGAAGCGGGAGTAAAGTTTTTTTTTTTGTTGTTTTTTTTTTTTTTTTTTTTTAAACCCTGAAAAATGATGCATTTGTTTTACCCAGGGAGGAAAAAAAAGCAAAGACAGGGAGGGGAAAAAAAACCACACACTTCTGAACATCTTTTGAAAAAAAAAAAAAAAGGAAGTTCTTTGGTGAGGTTGAGTTGTGTGGTTAAGGTTTGTTTTATCCAACTGTGCGGAAGCGTGTGTAGCTGTCTTTCAGGTCTCTTTTTAGTTGAAGCGTAGAAAGAATACTCGTGGCATGTTCAAGGGCACTCGGTGGACATAGATGCCCTGCAGGAGGCGGAATTATGAATACAACATGAGTAAACAGACACCTACATATACTATTAAAATAGTGAGTAGTACTTGGCAACAGAGCATCTTAAGCATTAATTTTAGCTGGTCTGTAGTAGTTCAACCTTGCTTGTCAGGGGGGTCATTGATAAAGACTTGTGAAAAATCGTCTCTAATTTGCCTGATAGTAGAATGATTTGCACACTGGCGGTAATGTATTCCTATGTGCATTCCTCCAATACAATCCTTCTACTATTCAGTGTAGTGATAAAGGATTTTTTTTTTTTTTTTTTTTTTTTTTTACACAGCAGCTGTGAACAAAGAATACAATAGCACACAAACTGGAAACACAATTCTGAGCCGGAGCCTTGAATGGCATTCAGACTCCACTGTGACTGAGCGAGCCCATTCAGTGGGAGTATGCGGTGGTTGGAGAGATGGTATCAAGTTGCCTGCAGATGGAGGTCAGTGTGACTGGCACAGTTGGCACCTTGGCACAATGGCAGTGTGCCGCAGCACTCGTCTCCTCGAATGATGCGTTGACTGAAGTGCGGGACCGGCGGGGGGAGAGGGTGGGGAGCGTAGCGTTTTTCTCACTTCTTCCTTTTTTTATATCGTCTGTGCTTCCTGTTTTGAAAGCCATTAAGGAGCAAATTTCCTCACAGCGAGAGGAGAGATGAAAAGGCCTCGTCTTTTGAAACGTGTCCAAGCTCAAATGTGAATAAGAGGGGGGATGATAGCTATCTGTAAACATCTCTGTTGAGGGGTCGACGGAAAAGGAATTGTGAAGAAATGATACATTCATTTGCTTTCTTTTTTGATTTCCTGATGAAAGGGGTGCAGCAGTTTTTTTGTTTTGCGCCAGCTGTATTGCTCTATTCACTGCCGCACTGATATATTGGGGCAGGCTGGCGTAACTAGACAGCCACCAGCCTCCTATCCTTCCGAAAATGCTTTGTGACATCTGCATCCACACATGTCTGCATTCAGCGAGTATTTATAGACAAGCTGGCTTTTGTCATCCGTTGATCCTTTTGGATTCTCTGATCACTAAACGACACTTTAAAGTCGTTTTTTTTTTAATTCTTTTTCAGCCGTCATAAAAGGTACCGTCTTTGTGTTTGAACCGGGGCTTCTCGGGGTCATCTAGGAACCTGCCCTGGTTATGGAGATTTGATCGGGCCGTCAGCAGGTTCACGAATCCTGAGATGAGGCGGTCGTTGATCTGTCAAAGCTGTCATTTCTGTTTAGTGTCTGTTTTGTTGGCACACACTTTATTTACACCGGTTTCCTCTCACTGGTGTTTGCCTAGTTACTGGAGGGTAGCTGGAGCTTAGTGCTGCAGACGCTCTCCTCCTCCCTCTTCTTTTCCTTCTCCCTCCTCTACCCCTCACTGCCCCTGAGTCTGGCCAGTCGTTGCCTCTTAATAAAACTGACAGCCTCTAATTGGGCTTAATTGCACCCTTCGGGCGTCGTCAGAAGAAGTGTTGCTAAACAAACTGCGGGCTCTGCGAGCAGGCCAGCCAGTCTATGGTAAGGTGTTGGCCGCTCATCCTGTGTGTGTGTGTGTGTGTGTGTGTGTGTGTGTGTGTGTGTGTGTCTTCAAAATGGTTGTGCACACGTGTATATATGTGTACCCTATCACATCTGGTATATGTATGACGTTCTTTTGCACCTACAGATATCATAGAATCACATGCATTCTGGTGGGCAGCACACCTGACCGCCAATTTCTCCACCATTGCTACAATGGCAGGACACAGCGTGCTTTTTTTTGGGTTTTTTTTTTTTTTTTCAGGGGTTTTTTTTTTTGTTGTTGTTCCTAGGAAATATTTTCCTGGATCCTAAATCCCCATGACAAATCCTGACAAACAAGTCATGGTGTTACAAAAACAACCCGATGAAGTAATACTTGAGACCCCGTCAGCACCCTCTTCTGGTTAAGGGTGGAGGCGACCACAGCGGTTCTCATCCAAATGTGGTCTAATTCAGAGAGGCGGGGCGGGCACTCGCCACATGGGCCTTTGCAGGGTCACCGAGCACAATCGATAGAGAACTCCAGATGCGATTGAGTCATTGAAATGGCAAAGCCCGGCCTGTTTTTTTTGTGTGTGTGTGCTGTCTGTGAGACAAAGAGAATGCGACGGTAGTGACCCCTGAAGCTGCAACTCGCATTGAAAAAAGGAGAGATAATCACATTGAGCACAGCACAGCACTGCTTAAATTCTTCTGGCCATTTGTGTGTCTGCCCACCCCCCTAGCCATACACTCAACACAGGCTTTCGCAGCCTGTGTCAGTCTTTCAGTGAAAGTTTGCAAATTGTAACTTGTCCTAAAGAAACACAGCACACTTTAAAGGAAAATATCAGATGATATGTGTGTGTGTGTGTGTGTGTATACACATATATTTAAAAATATATATATATATCTATATATACACACACACACACACACACACATAAATTTAAATTATTTAATGCTGTGCTGGCTTTACTGACTGGAGGCCTCATATAGAGAGTAAAGGCCTCATTTAATCAGTCTGCTGCTTCAACATAATTAACATATACAAGCCTCAAAAGAATAAGCTGCAGATGGCACCCATGCAGATGTGTGTGTATGGGTGTCAAGATAACCACAAGGTAAACAATTTTTGTCCTTGTGAAAACCTTCACATCCATATCTCATGTGGATTTGTGTGTGTGTGTGTGTGTGTGTGTGTGTTTCAGTTTTTAATGGACTCTAAGGCTTTCCCCCCATATTTCTCTACTTAATTATCACAATAATATGATATTACTGTTAGCCATGGCCGTCTCCTTAAATATGTACCTAGCGTGCTTACCCTCTCTCTCTCACACACTCCAGCATTTTGTGCCTCATGTGTCAGTCGTTTCAGTGTTTTGTCGTTTTCTAATGATAACTATCCATCAATTGGAGGGGCGTTGCTTTTAGAAATGAAGATGGATGGTATTAGCGCTGAGTGCTCTGACCGCAGCATTGTGGCGGCAACCCGTAATTACACTGCCAGGCCCATTGACCCCCCCTCAACGAGACACTGAACTTAACACATTTGCACCAGTGTTGATTACAAGGTTCTTTAGTCTGGGCAGATTCACATCATGTCTCTCCTAATAGCAAGTGAAGTGCGCAGTCGTTTGCAAAGGAATAGCTTCATCGTGCACACACAGCAGTTCCCCTGCACCGAATCAACAGTAGTGATCAGCCCACTGGTGCCAAATTCCCTCTGTTAGAAAATGGAACCAACAGCAGTACTTTCAAGCAGCATCTCCCGATGAGGAAATACAAATTTGTCTGGTAAATAGCTTGAGAGGCTCTGCAAAAAGACTTTTTATAGCTAAAAGCAGCATGCTTGAAAATTCTGAATTCTTGGACCTGACGTGAAATTAGTGGTCTGAAAATTAGGCTGAAGTGTTTGTAATTAAACACATCCAGGAAAACTCCAAATAGACCTAATTTCATATAGAGACTCATGACTTGGAGGATCTTTCCAAACCAATTAACCTCACCTCAGCTCATTAAAAACCCTTCTTTCATGACCAGAAGCAGTGACTGAGCTGCTAACATGGGACATAAAAGCACAAATTTGTTCATCCAAAACTCTTAAAAGTAATTGGAAAGGTAAATTTGAAACGTTAGTAATGTAGCGACAAAGCCCAACTTGACCGAAGTGAACGTCGAGGTGATTATTCAAGCAACGAGACTGACGCAACAAAAAAAAAAAAAAACAATATTACTATTACAATACTTCTCCCACCAGATTGGGAGAGTCTCAGCCAAGGTCACCTTGTTGACGGGCGTCCTCATCGCAACGGCGGCTGGAAACGTGGTAACTGTTGCTTTGACACAATAGAGGTCATTTCTTTTAAGGCTGAATGAATGTTTATAGAATCAACAAGTGAAAATATAGGTGACACCGTTGCATGTTCAGGTGGTGTAGTATTAAAATCTAGCATTGTTTCTTTTTTTTTTTCTACAAAAGTTACTACAAATATTGGAGGATAGTATGTCAGTAGCATTGGTGGTACCCTCTCTGGATTAGGGCAAGTTTTCATTTATAACTACACAATGCTCCTATATATTGACCATGAAAAGAAAATGTGTAGTGGTGTTTTCCCGCTTTGGTTACTGCTATTGTTAGGGTTTTTTTTCTTTTCTTTTTATTCTCATTGAAAATCCATTTGGGTCACCCAAGAAAAACACTGTTATTAATCAAAAGTCAAGGATTATAATGTAGTAATTGCCCGAGCACTGGTCTCTGAGGACTTTATTTTTTCCTGCTGCACATAAAACATTATTTGTCAGGCCTTTTGTTGAAACTATCTAATAGGTTAATGGCATCGGGACGAGCCATTCAGTCTGCCCGTGCGTCTGCGTGCCTTGGCTCACACTGTGCACGCTCATTGTGCCGCGTTGCAAACAACCAATCTCTGTCATCTGCATCAAAATAATTACATAGAGATAAATACACCATTTGACCATTTTTACAGTGATCTAATCTGAGGCCAGGCTGTGAGAGCGCACAGGGGAGATGATCAAATCCCCGCCTAATGGAACTGATCGCTGCTGTGTCTACCACATTTAACCAACAGCCGCTTTATAGATGCATCTCCCTGTCTTTGTTTGCATTTGGCAATGCATGTTTAAAAATTAGAATGATTTTTTGTTTTGTATTTGTTTAGATTGTGATTGTGCAGCAGTGCCTTTATGGGGAAGCAAGTTCCTGCCATTTGTCTCGTGGTCAGTATGGTGATGATTTAGGAGTGGATTGGTTACTGGGCCTACTGCTCCACATGTTTTCCTATCTCCTTAGCTCGAAGGCAAACTGCAGCAGAAATCTGATTAGCCTCCATTATAAAGAGTGATATTTTCAACCCGCCGATTCTCGGCACTGCATCAGAGCTTTGGACCGCTTTAATGCCGGGAAAAGCCCGCTCTTTTGACAGATAGTAGATATTACCAACATCAGTTGTTTGGACATTTGTGTCTTTTGTGACATGGAATAAAAGACGAGCAAGAAAATAAAAAGGCAACTAAATAACGTCAAAAGATCAGAAATCAATGGGCCGGAGGAACGCGATCCGGCGGGGCTCCGCATGCAAGCGACCCTCTACCCCCACGCAATACGAGCGTCTCCAATAAAGTTGCTTTTGTTCGCCCCCCTCGGAGATGTAACTCAAGCACGAGGAAGCTGTCTGACATTGTTTGGATATTGGCAAAAATAGCCCTTTACTTAAATGTTACTGACCAAGGTTTATAGAGTTACATTTTCCTCGATGATGGAAGGCAGAGGAGTTGTGCTGCGAGAGCTTCGTTAATGTGCAGGTTTGTATTTCACATTTTGACGTTGTGGTCATGTAGAGACGCAGGAAATGATCAATGAGCCTGTGGATAAAATTTAGTTTGGATAGAACTTGTGGTGTTTTTTATTTTTTTTTCCTCTATTGGCTAATTTATTGAGCAAAATAACAAATAGAATATAAATAGCATCATGGGGAAATTGGGATTCTTAGATTTTTATTTTATCAGGTTCTGTAATAATCATGACCTAATTCAGGGAAAATAGTAGGAGATGGCTGGGTGATTATTTTTGTATTATAAGAAATAAGATTTATTTTCAAATGCCGTATGTTCGAAACATAACAGATACTATTTCGTAAATACTTAATAAAAACTGAGTTGATGGAACAAGAAAATATGTAACTTTTGAACATTTTTATTCTGCCTTTAGGTTAAATTATCACATCTATAAATAGATGTTTAGGGTGATAACAATAAAAACAGCGTAATATTATTCTCAAAGGCAATTTATTTCTTTAATTTGATAATGGCCACCTTTACTGGATAAAAGTAAAGCACAGTTATCAGCGTCTGGTATTTTTGTTAAAAAAATTTGCAGGTTGGCGAGAGGCCACTTTATCACCTCTTTCTAAAGAAATGTTGGACTCATTTTTAAAATGATTTTTACGGGTTATGGCGAGGGTTTCAACTTCTGTGGGAGTTGTGATCTGTTCTAATGAGGAAAAGAAAATGCAGCACCACAATGCTTTGTGTCATCCACTGAAGCTGAGCGATAGACATAGGATTAAAAAAGAAAAAAAGAGGGGGGGAAACAATTTCTGGACATTTCTAGGAGATGATTTTAATTTCTTTGCTATTTCGAGGTCTTCTTTGAAAACGCAATTGTAATGAACACATTCAAAACTGGAGAATAGATTTACCCTCGGCTTCAAATAAGTTGGTGTTATCGGACTCCGTCAGTCGCTCCTTTCCATTTTCGAGCTGCTAATTGATGTTTTTGATGTCGGCGAGAAAATTGAAGAAAATGTCATGTGTGAACCGGCGCGGAAGTTAATAAGATTGACTTCGTTGGCTGAATTCACAATGAGCGAAGGAGAGGCGTGTAATGGGGACTGCTGCGAATTCGCCCGTCCATCTGCTGAGGGATGAAATCGACACCTAGCAGGAATACGCTCGTAGAGGTCGATATGAAGGGATGGAACATTTAATAAAAAGGGAAAAAAAAACCCTCCATCCTCCCCCTTCCCTTCTTAGCAATCGGGTTTTGTTTTTGTTTCCCACTGATTGGAGTAGGTAAGCAGCTGTTTTTCCAGAGGGCTCTTGCTTCAGCCCGAATTCAGCTTTTCGGCAGCATCGTCTCCCAGGGCCGCCACCGTTCGAACAATAGTCGTTGTTAATGCTGTTTTGAGTTTGAAAAGGCAGAGAGCTTTATAAAGGTTAGATTAAGATGCAGCTAAAAGAATCACCAATAACAGTTAGGGTCATCGCATATGCTTGGCCAATGTGTAACAGAGCCTGAACCCAAATCCCCTTAAATAAAGGGATAGAAAAGCCACCGGGGTTACTCCATCTTGAGCCATTTATCGAGCGCTGGCCAAAAGCCAACCAGTAAGCTGCTATACTTTTTATGTTATCTTAAAATGATTTTTGTGTAGTCAAGAATAATGATGATTCAGCATTTGTTCATACGTATAAAGTAAAAAAGTATTCTCAAAAATCTTAGGTGCAATGGGTTCTACGATTTTAATTGGTATACGGATTAGTTAAGTTTGGTTCACTGCTTCTGATTATTTTTCCTGGCCAAAAGGAGACGCAGCTAAAACCGCTAATACGGCCAGTACCCCAAAGCGCTCTTCTTTTTGAAGATGCCAAAGAAAAAAGTGGCCTCTGCTCGCGTTCAGCCCTCCGAGGATCGTGGATAAGGGACATTATTCTCAGAATAGGCAATTAATTCCACTGGCAACGATCGGTTAGAGCTTCTTCCACCACCGCCCGTCCAAATGCCCTCCACTCCATCCTCCACCCGCCATTTGAAATGCTAACACAATGAAATATTTTTCTATTGGTCCGTGTCCCTCGGCTAAGCCACCGCCGCGGGCGAAGAATTTCATCGACTGATGAGACCACAGGCATGCCCGATAAAAAGGTTAACTGTACGTGACAAACACTCCAAGTAGCCCGCCACTACCTTGAACTTTCAAGTTCGATAACTTTTATTTGACTTTTTTGTTATTATCGAGGCCGGGCTTGTTTAGCCGTTGAGGCCCAAAACCTAGCAGCATTACCTCAAAGAATACAATGGGGTAATTTCGACACAACAATCTCTGATTGGACTGACCTTTTTCCTGCAATGACCTTCTACAGGCGAGTCTCGTAAACGTTTATATCGCGTTTTATTTGTATATAAGTCATCTGCCGTAATTCTTTTGAGCAGCGTAAATTTTGCGGGGGGAAATATATTAAAAGAAAAAAAAAAACTTAGAAACACATTATATACATTGAGTTAACGTTTCGAATTCTACAAGAACAGCTATTTTTGTAAAGATATTTTTGTGAAAAATTTATGGTTTGTGCCCTTTGTATTGGTTTTTGCATTAGCTTGGTGCCCACGCGGCAAAAAAGAACAATCAAGAATGGCGCTTGTCTTCCACCTTCCACCCTGGGTATACGGGCGGGGGGGGGGGATTCCCGGCTGTTTTTAAATTGTTAGTAAAAGAAATACGGGCCGGGAACAGGTATAGCTGCCGCGGTACCACCAACCCCATCTTTCATGCACACAAACACACACACACACACACACACACACACACACACACACACACACACACAGAGCGAGTGCTGCGCAAGGACCGAGGCAGGTGGCTCCCCATGGCTGCAGCTTCATGACAACATGCCATTAGAAATAGCAGGCCTGTTGATCAATCCTGCCGACATGACAGCTTCGCCGCGAGGCCTGGCTCTTTGAGTGCCGACGCGGCGGCAGCTCCCTCTCCTGTTTCTCCCCACTAATTGGTGAAGGTTTTCCTTATATGTGCTCGTGGCACAGAGCTTTTTTTTTTTTTTTTATTCCTCCCCTCTCTCCCCTCCCTTCCCCACCAACTCCTCTTTCTTTTCTTCTTTTTCTCCCTCTCCCCCTTTTTTCATTTATTTATTTTTTTAGCTGCTGCATCTCTCTCTCTTCCTCTTCCTCTCTCGCTTACCCCATCCACACCTCATCCCAACATCCATTCTGTCTCTCACCTCTCTTTCCCGTGCGTGTGTGTAAAATCTTTTTTCTTGTTTTTCATTTTAACATTGTCACATTGGAAGCGATAACTTTGGGTGATATATTGCAAGCGTGTTGAGTAAAGGGATTTGTGTGCCGTGGGCACTGTTCTGTTCTGTTTTCCTTCTTTCTTTCTTTTTTTTTATTGCGGGACTGTTGGCGCTGGGATTTGACATTGACTTTAGGCAATGTGCATCAACACCAGATATACAATAGAGATCATCCTGGAAAAAAAATCGTAATCCTTGTCAGGTGAAATGGAGGAGAACGTAGAATCTTGACAGTTGCATTTTTAATTGCATGCTCTATTTTGACAATTCAGGCTGCTAAAAATGCTACGTAGAAAAATGTTAAAACTCTTTTGTTGTTTTGTTTTGTTTTTGCCAACCAGCTGTTCTGCAGAATTTCCCTATTTGATTTATCATGTAAATCCTTCCTTTTTTTATCAAACAGAATTAAGTTGCAAAGATGTCAAAACAATTGTCAGCAAACGGCTGAACATTGCGTGCTGCCTTGTCACGGCACACGCGGCTGCAGTCTAATTTCACCAGTTTTGCCGTGCGTATCACTCTTAATCGCCACCCACTCTGAATCTCCCCCAACCAAATAAATGAGGAGGAGATAAGCACACATTAAATGTTTAACTGTCTCACATTTGTCATCTGCTTTACCCCTCTTAATTAAACAGATGCAGCTTAGTCCCGCACTCCCAGTGACGCACACACACACACACACACACGCACTCCTTTTGAGCACTGGAGCCTGAGTGCAAACGCAGTCCTGCCGATGATTAATTTAGCCGTTAATATTTATTTTCCCCCGTCTTGCTAAGTTAGCAGCTCAGTGAAGGGTGAGCCTGACGTTTCCTTTCTCTGTCAGCTTGTCTTGCTGCAGAGAGAGGTAGAATAGACGGATGCTTTATATTTTATTTGTGTTCCTTTTCGAATTGTCTTAATGTCCATGACGGTCTTGAGAAGCATCAAGCAGCTCAGCTGAGGTTCCCAGTTTTTCAGTGATGCGTTGCATGTTGAAATCATTAACTACTACCTCCACCCAGTGGCACAAAATGAGAAAAAAAAAAGGACAGGTGTGATTGGCAGCGCACAGTATTTAATGTAGTAGGAAGAGTTGCCTTAAGCAAAGAGGGGGATGCATTCACAACACAATGGTAGCACTATCTCACACTCTGCATTGTCTCTCTCATCGCCGACCTTATTACATGCCGCATTTGGTGTGAAGAATCCCCTTCTTATCGGCGCCGAATTTTAACGCCAATACACTTATATTGGCGCCTTATTTCACTGGTTGTTTTGACATCTGGCTGCATTTGCTGTGTGGGTTTTGTGTGTGTCTGTGTGTGTGCTCTGTTTTTATTTTTATCGCTTCTTGGAGAATCAGTGCGGAGATCTGTCTGCACCGCCATGGCTGAATGTGATCTCAACTTGCTGACTGCTCCGAAAGACGTGCCACAATTGAACAGCGTGTGGCACCGGCGCTTCGTCGGTTCTTGGGGCATCAGCAGACGCGGAGAGGGAGAAGGCAGAGCTCGAGTGAGCCCGGGCCTCGGGTGAGTGGGAGAAGAGAGTAAGGGAGAATTGGGAGTCCCTCTGAAGCCCCACTCCACAGATCCGAGGAGCAGAGCGGGGATCAAAGTGGCCTGTTTTATGTGGCTGGTGCGATACTTTGAAGTCCCAGAGTCACCTACAGCACTCACTTCATCAAGTTCACTAGTGTCTTAATAGCAGATCAATAAGTTTCAAAGTCAGAGAGTTAATTTGATACCAGCGTTGATGTGATCACGCTGGGCCTTAGAGCTGCTTGCTCCGCTCCCTCTCTCCCCTCCTCTCCTCCTCACCTAGATTGGACCTGTTTTAGGCTCTCAGCTTGAATTAGGCAGCCTCGCAATTGTGTGCCGAGCATCTGTTTTCATCGTGGCCCCGGCAAACACTGAAAAACCAATCTATTGTTTCTTAATCATCAATCTATATTGTAATTAAATATAAAGCCACCTTAAAAAGATGTTTGCATTTTGCGTTCAACTTTTGTAATTGCACTTTTAGAATCTTTTCAAATTTTTTCAAATTTGATTCTCAGGGATAAAATATATATATTTTTTGTTTGTTTGTTTTGGTTTTTTTGTTGTTGTTTTAAATTTGAAAAAAAAAAGTTAAAAAATATTTTATACAATTAGATTGTCTTTAGATTTTTAAGTTAAATGCATTTTATTGCTAAAATTGTATACATTTTTTGATTCAAGAGATGAAAATATGCATTTTTATTTAGTTGAAATTGAATTATTTGTAAATTAAGACAAATTTTAGTAAGAATTGAGGAACATTTATTAACTATTAAATGGAATATCTTAAGATTAAAAAAAATTGCACGCCGTAAAAACATTCTGGCAACATCGGCGGCGTTGTTTGGCGAGCGGCGACGTCACAGCCCTTTATTTTGCGTGCTATTCTTTTTAGAAAGAATCGGCACCATCTGCATTTGGTTCTGTGACACCAGTGAGGCTGGATTGGCACCTGGAGAACAAAAGTCCAATTTAATATGTTCATCTAAGGGTTGCTAATGGTATTAGGAAGCCGACAGGGTGGTCGGCAGGGGCCCGGCGCTCCAAGGTGAGCCCGCAGCTTGACCCCCGCACTCACACCGATTTACTGGGCTGCTGGCATTAGTACCCCACATCTGTCATTTTTTTACGTGCGACCTCTACATCTCTGGCTTTTTTATTTTACAATTGTTTTCTTTAGAAAGGCGGCTAAAAAAAAAAAAAACAATTATCCTGAGTAAGGTTGTTAAGTGCGTCCGTTCGTTCTATCGAAAAGAGACGACGGACCGGATGATTCTCGAAAGATGGATGATACTGCTTTTGGAGATTTGCTGGTCTGTTACTTTGAATTTACGTGAGATATAAAAGGTGGATGAATGAATGTATCGATCGTTAAAAAGTGCGACAATGGCGGAAAAATGTAGTCGCTGATGAGCGTGAAAGGTTCATTTCCCAAATTTTCTCTGTAATTTGTATAATTGCTGATAAAGTATCTTGAGACATTGCACGTTGTCCTGTATTTGGTAAATCGTGCGGCGTGCTGAGGCTTACAGAGCGGCCGCGAGCAAAGCCTTTTCTGTGAGTAGTGCGAGCCGGGAGAGAGCTCCGGGATGCACCGAGTGGTGCTGATGGAGGCTGCCTGTGTGGTCCTCAGCCCTCCGCGCTCCACTGGGCCCTGCCGAGACTGCTGGAGGTCCTGGGCGCCTTTTTGTTCTTTCTTTCTTTTCCTTTTTTTTTTTTAAATAAATGTTTTATGTTAAATTTAGTGCCGTCGTTCAAAGTGTAGCTTAATTCTCTTAATATTCCGGTGATGGCGAAATAGCGATTTCTGATCTTCTTGAAAAGAAGTCATTCATCAAAAAAAAAGCTGTCCTTTGATTACATTTTTTTTCTCTCCTGTCGCCAAAATAATTTTTAATGTGTGATTTAAATCTTTAATAAGACTTTTAGAATTATGAGTTACAATATTTCTATATTCTTCTCCCTTTTTTCTCGCGGTTCCTGCTGTTCATGCACCATCAAATCTTGCTTCATTAAAAGTGTATTAATCTTGTCTCGTCTCATGGGAGGTACCTTAAGATGATGCTGTGTCTTTTTCTTTAAATTGTTGGAGGGGGAAAAAAAAATCTTCCAGATTTGGTCCCTGTCAGTCAGAAATAATTGTGTGCTTAATCTTGTCCCTGATGGATGACTTGGAGTTCAGCAATGGGCCAGCTCCAATGACAAATACAATATTAATATTCATTAACTGCTTTGACAATGCTAATTTTGATGCAGTAGTAAGGGCCTTCCAAAGTTAGCGGCCAAAGCATCAGAGCTGAGCAAGGTGGCAAGATAATTTGTGCTGCTTTACTGAGCTGAAGGCTTTTAAAGTCTTAAGCAGGGGGAAAAAAAGGCTAGGTACCACAAACAAAATAAAAGAGAAAGGGAAAAAGTTCAGACGCATTGGAAACCAGGACTGTGGAAGTAATACGATCAAGAGGCGGCTACAAATATTTGACACCTCCAATGCTGCATCTTTGAGCATTATTTTTTTTTTTAATTTAAACAAAAAGATACGACAAAAAGGAGCGTAAGATGGTAAGTCAGCACATTCTCAATTTTTTTTTGTTTAATCTTTTTGATCTTTTCAATTATCACTATTTGAAGATCAATAGTCATTTTTTTCTACTGTGGTTAAAAGGCTCACAGCGGTGGTATAGTGGATGGTCGGATCACGGCTTTAAGAGTGGGCTTCCTCTCTTCAAGCCACCAGTTGGCCGGGTTGAATTTTCTGTTGCCAGCTCTCCTGAACACCACGCGGGGCTCGTATCCATTTATGGGTGTTTTTGCTGTTTTTTTAAGTACTGAATTCGGCTCGGGGTCTGGCAGGTTTGGCTTCTGGAAGTCTGGCTCACTTTTTTCCCCCCACAGTTGTCTTGCGAGGATCCAGGCAGGCGAGTCGGAGGCGCAAAGGCTGCACCACAGAGCCCGGCTCTTTGGGCGAGAAATGTTTTAGTCTGATTTTGCATGGCTGGTGTTTTTTTTTTTTTTTTCCTGCTTGTGTGAGAAATTTGGGCTCCCGACAGGCAGGGAGGCAGGCAGGCAGGCAGGCAGGCAGGCAGGAAGGACGGAGGGGCAGCGTGGCCGCACCTCCCCGCACGCTTTGCCCTGGATCGGAGTGCAATCTGCTTTTTTTTGGTTTTTTTGCTTTTTTTTTTTTTAAACCTGTCACGTTTTATGCCTGCCGTTTGTGTACGTGTGTGTTTTTTCCCTTTTAATTTTGTGTTTAATTTAGTGTGACTAGCGGTGAATGGAGCGTGGCTAGTTTTGGGGATTAATGACACGACGAGAGACACCCCGCTGCTTGAGTTTAGCCAAGTTAGGGCAACTCCTATAGACGGCACTCCACTACTTTTATGTCTGCCAAGCTGCTGAATGAAAGCCCCTCTCTTCTTTTCCCTCTTTTTGTTGTTCTTTCAACTTATCAAAGAAAGCGATGGACACAAAAGAGCCTTTTGGGGGGATATGAAGATGGGCGAGGGGGAAAGACGGAGTCCCGTTCAGATGCGGTGGAGAGCAGCGCACCCTCCCTGTTTGCCTGAATGCATAAGGGGGGCTGAGAGTGAACAGCCAGCTCCGGCCGGCTGCTCGCTGTCCTTTCCGCTGTCGGATCCGCGGTTCCAAGTTTCTCCGGCATACTTTGGCTCTCACCCGGTCCGTTGGCCGTTTCTGTCTTATCGACTTAGCCCATCGGGCTTTGGCGAGGGGGGCTGCCGTAGACGAGGTGCTGCCCCCCAGTGGATTAGTGGCTGACATGGTGGTGGGAGTCTGCTTGGAGTCTGTGCACTAGCACGAGTGCCAGCATGCTTGTTTTAACCAGGAACCGAGCAACATCACAAATACAGCTCTTTTAAATGGTAAGACTTTATCACATTTTAATCACATTATTCTTCTTTTCGTTTTCACGCGGCACGCTTGCCTTGAAATATCGTGTTTGGGGTGACTTTATTCACAGAGGTTTTTTCTGGTCTTTTTTTTTTTGGGTAATTTATAACACTTATGTTGCTAAGTGACAGTTTGACAATTTAGATAATGAAAGGCAGCGTTTGATTGCTTTGTCTTGACAGCCTGACAGGGGTGCATTATTCTAGTACATCAAAACAAATTGCATAAATTTTTCCATTATTTATATCAAAATGTAATTATATTGAATCTTATTAATTGCTTATTTTTTGTTGATAAAACAAATTACCCATATTATCAATTGTATTTAGATTTCAGCCATTTTAACTGCGGGTCTAATCTGATGTAAGATTCAGTGCTTTTATTTCACAATTAATGTATTTCATGTGTATTATCTAAGATTTTTAAAACCTGGACATTATATTTACAAATAACCTAATTATAAATAAGTTTTTACAGTTGACCTAAAAAAAAAAACATGCGAGTCTTTAATTTTAGACAGCATTTGTTTTTTTTAACCTTATATATTTTGCTTTAAATTTCACAAGTTTTGAATTTTGGCTAATTTTGTAAAAGGTTTTTTTTTTTTTTTTGTGTGTGTGTGTGTGTGTGTGTCATGCATTTTTGGATGTCACGCTAACATTTTGGACAGTGGCATATTCCCTCCCCGCCACCTTACTGCTCTCTTTTGGCATTGATGCTATTGTGGCTCTGTGATTGGGAGCTGTCCATCACTTGCCGGTGAACTGGCAGTGTACTTAAGAAAGTGCACGTGGGACAAAAGGAGATGGCAGGAGTGTGGCAGGCCGTCTGAATGGAGGGAGGGAAGGCAATTAGCCACCGCCTTGTCGGAGCTCTTTTACTTGTCAAACCAGAACCCCAGCGCTATTGTCCATCCTGTGTAAGGGACATTCCCAGGGCTTTGTTTTGGCTTTAAGGGCCTCGGGACTGCCTGCTGCAGGCCAGGGGAAGAGCGGGGTCCCAGCAGTGAAGGACAGCCAGAGTGAATACAGCAGAAAAAGGAAGGAAAAGAAAAAAGGGAGCCATGGAGTGTTTAGAAATAAGTAATTTTTCAAACTCTTAAATTAGTTTTTATAATACATTTATACTTTTTTTCAATACCAAAAATAGTTAAAAGCCTTGATTTTGATCAATGATTTCCTTCTCTAATTATTTTATTTGTTACAGTGTTTCAGTGAAATGTGACTGTGTTTGCATGGAGGGTAACACTATAAATATTTAATTTGTCAGGGCAATTATTCAGGTCCAGGTTGTTAAGGGGTACAAGAAAAAAAACAACACAACACTGGTTATCTTAAATAGGATGTCTTATAAAAAATAAATAAATAATAGTCCCTGATCTTTTTTTTTTTGGTTAAATTAAAGGTTAAAATATTCATTTAATTTATTATTTCAATTTGCATTTGATTCCCCAAACTTTGATTTCAAAAAATATATATACTAAATAAAAATAATAACTATTACCCAAATAAACAAGAGTAATAAAAATCAAAATGCTTTATTTTTTCATTTTTTTAAAAAGTAATAAGTGAAAATCCCAGGTCTTTCAGCTTGTCTGCATGCGTGCAAGTGTGTGCGTGCGTGTGTGTGTGCACACGTGTGTGTTCGCTGACAGGCAACAGATCAGTGGAATTTGTTGGAGGAAGTTGTGACCATGCGAAGCCTGTCATTTGACTTTGTTCGTCACACGTATAATAGATTTGAAGGTGAAATAGTTGCAGAGAAAACCGAATGGGAATGAAAGGTGGCGAGGAGGGGTTGGAGGCCTTGTTCACATGAACCTTGAATGGAGACAGAGTCGAGGCGGGGGGGAGTTAAGAAAAGAATTGTTCTCCACTCTAAGGTATTGTTAAAAAAAAAAGTGCACGAGGGAGTGTGTGTGTGTGGGGGGGGATACAAAAAGGAGTGCGATGAAAGGTGCGTGTCAGAGTGAAGATGTTCTCTCCCTCTCCTTTCAGTTTTATCCCCCCTCGGAAAGTGGTATGAGGAGGGGACTGTCAGCATCACAAAGATAAAGTGACTGTTGGCCACACTTTGCTGATCCTGCCCTCTCTTAGTGTGTTGTTGTGTCTTGTTGCCTTTCTTTCCCTTCTATCTCTCCCCTCTTTGTCTCCATCCCTCGCCCTGCTCGCTTTACCTTGTAGCCAAAGCTTTTCAAGCTGCCAGTTCTCTGGGCATCCTGGAGGCACAGCAGAGCCCACACGCATACACACACATACCCTAAGAAGCACATACACAGACCCGACATACAGCAGGGATTTGGATAACTGATTTTGTGAGTGTGTGTGTGTGTGTGTTTTTGAGCACATATTGTTTGTAGGTAGAGCAATGCAATTCTGAACAGCTGCTCAGATTAATTTATTTGACCTAGAAAGAAGAGGAGACTGATGTGGTTAGAGTGGAGATTGATTTAAGCGTTTCAGTTTTGATGATTGTGGCGACTGTGTGCCAGAAACTAGGCCTCAGACCGTACGCCTCGCTGAGATTTCAGCCACATTCTTGATGTGGGAAGCTGAGCCACGATGCAGGTGACCAGGTGCAGCGACAAGGCGGTGGGGGGACACGGTAAACGCACCACGTACCCCATACATGCCCGGAAACAAAACTCGCGCACAGTGGAGGAAAGAGCTGAGGCAGAGACAGACAAAGAAGGCGGAGAAGCGGCCAAGGAAGCTAAAGACCTTATCCCTGGCGTAGCTAGGGAAGGAGACGGAGGGGAGGATGGAGGAGGGGAGGAGACAGGGGCAGGGCTGGGACCAGAGGGGTCATGTACCCGCCGAACGAGGCTCCAGTCTTATAAAACTCCCCCGAAGAAGTTTGTTTACATGTGCTGAGTGCTTAAATCCCTCAGAGGCCTGAATAATAAAAGCCATAACTGCTCTCCAAGATCAATTTTAAAGACGGTAAAAAGATTACTAAGATGAGGGTTTTTTTTTTTTCCCAAAATGAGATTCTCCAGAAAGGAAAATTATTCACTCAAGAAAAACGGAATTGGATGGGGCTTGTGTGTCGTAACCCTAAAATGTAAAACGGGATTTCAGTCACCACGGTGTTGGCATCCTGTTCACATTCACAACCGCTCGGCTTTCAGATGAAATTCTGGTGGGTTGATTGCATTTCAAAAGGCAGATTCAATCTAGCTCTTAACAATGTTATACAATATTACCGCTTGGAGAAGCCCCTTTAACTCAGGTACGAGAGCTCAAGAGGCTGTTTACGTTGAAAAGAAAAAGGTTCAGCGCGCGTTTCCTAAGTGGAGATTTGTCTTGAATACAGAACACAACAGTTGCCACCAAACAGCACTTCATATTGAAACTATTTCTGCACGCAGTGGTATTTATCTGTGACATACCAGAACGTGTCCTTTCTTCCATTCCATTTGATGTGCCGACTATCAAAGATGGGAAGCTAAAATAAATGGCGACGAATGACTTGAGCACCACCGAAGAGAGTGGCGGGATGGGGAGCAAAGGCTCTGGCCCACATAATATTTTTGTTCTGCGCTGTGATCAAGCAGTCAGCATGTCACTGCAGCAAAGTGAATAGATTAACTTTTAAATATACTATGGTCCCGGGAGCCCCCCCCCCCCACCGCCCTTGCCCTCAGAGATGCATCTTCACTGCAAGAGAAAACTGATCAACTCCTCCATATCTGCTTTTTAAATTCCTTCATTCCCCTGCAATTCCCAGGTTCTCCATATTGCGCTGTTCTTCTCCCACTAATCATTAACCAAAAAATATTAATTCTGAAATCTAAGTGTGGTGTGCTGGGGGATCTGGGCTCTGATAAGCCTTTAATTTGTCAGAGAATTTCATATTCTATCACCGTTAATTTCTGAGTATTCCCTTAGATTGTCGGTTGGAATCCGAGGATTGATTTTTACTGAGGGCTACAAGTGTGTGTGTGTCTGTGTGCTGGTTTGGTGCGATACTAGCTCCATGAAGAGATGAGGATCTTTAGCCTGGAGGGGGCACTCTGTTCCTCCTATAGGGAAAAAAAAGCGATTGTGGGTAAAAACATGTTTTAACAAGTCAAAATGAAATGCTATAAGATGATTGACTGGATGGGTTCCAGGGCAATTGATGTTTTGCTCAAACCAACACACACACACACACACACACACACACACACACACAAACACACACACACACACACAAACTCGAATACATGTGCCCAGTTTCTGACACTTTCTCCAGTGTTTGTGTTGAGTTTTTTTTGGGGGGGGGTTTGCCTCAGTTGATGCTTCTTGGATGTGGGCCATTTGCATGCTCCGGCAGATTTTTCTGCTTGCTGTGGAATTTGGGGGTCTGCGAGGACCCACCCATTCATCACCTCCTGTCATCCTCATCTCTTTCTCCTCCGTCGCTGGCTTCCCTTTCCTACTCTTCCCCTGCCCTGGCCTCACTACAGCTCATTAGCACCCCGTGAGCTGTTGTGACAACTCATCATATCATGACATAAAGCAGAGAGACAGAGGCTTCAGCCCCCACACCCAGCCGCTCCCTGGGGGCGCAAGGTCACCACCTTTACATTTAGGGCTCAAATTGGCCCTGCGAGGTGCCACCAGGCGGAAATGCAAGGCCAACAGCTTTTTCCTGTCTGGCCTTCACCTCTCCGTATCCCCCCAGCTTTGTTTCACGCTGTCCTGCTGTCACTCTCTCAACCCCTCAGCCTCTCCTTCAAAACCCCGAGCACCCCTCCCCTCTCACATTCTCCAGAGATTCTAGAAAAGCTATTTTATTTGTCCAAGTTCCAAAAGGTTCTCTTACCAGTTAGTAGAGAAAACATTTTCCTTCCCAGACCTCCTGGTTGTGCATGCAGTGCAGCCTGCTGATCTACATTGTGGGAGGTGTTTAAACCAAAGCATGATTGTACGCGGGCCTTTTTATTTTTTAAATTATAGAATTAGAAATACTTACTGGCATTAAAGCATTGCAGACACTTAAAATTGTCTCGCACGCTAGCGACGAGGCTATCAATATAGAGCCAAGACCATGTTAGCGACATCGTCTGAGGAGGGGAATGTTTTGTTTGTGTCTGCACTTCAGAGCGCTGGCCTTTCACAGCATCAGGCGCCGTATGTGTCCTGGATATGTAAGGAGTCAGTGTGCTGCCTATTGATGTCTGTGCTCTGAGATTCTTTTGCGGGGTCTTACGAATGCAAAGTTTTTTTTTTTTTCTTTCAGGCTTGAGAATCAGAGCCATGACTACAGAGCAACTTTTCTTCTGCTGTATTTGTTTGTAGTAATGACGGAGGTGGGGGGAAGGATGCAAACCAGTGGGGGTGTCTAGGGCAGGAAGCGTTCTTTATTTTCCCCTGGCTTTTGTAAAGAGCAGAGCCTCCCACGTTGTGCGCTTTTGTTTCTCTGAATCTCTGTGGGGGTCTGCGTGGCTTAAGAGCAGCCTATCGAACTACTCCTGGACTTGTATTGTCCCACGTTGGGCAGGGGTGGGACAGGTGCTGGGCCTTTTTTTTTTTTTTTTAAATTCCTTGCAGAGACCACCGGGTCCTGATCAGACGATGTGTTAAAATGTTCGGAGTATAAATAAAAGCAAGTAACTTCTGAAGCCAGCTTTGGCAAAAATATCAGGTTTTTTAGCAACCTTCTTTTTGGGTTGTCCTGTTTTTTTACACATTCAGCCAGTTTCTGTTACTCCATCCAACAGTTAAGAAATAGCTGACTTTGCCGTCTCGCTGCCACGTATTTGAGCTGTAGATCTCGTCGACCTGAGCAGAAGATCCTGTCAGCTTCGCTGCTTGTGAAGTTCTCTGGAGACTTGAAAGTGGTAGTCCGTGGCAGCAGCATCGCTCAACAATTTTCTGTTGGTCAGTCGGAAGGCAGTAATCTAAACTGGTATAGAGAGTGACATTTTAGCCGCATCGCCTCCTTTGAGTCTACTCTGGAGTCCCCACCGTTGCTGTTTGCCTTGCTTTTGAGGAAAAATGGGCACTTATCAACCTCAAGTGACTGATGTAGATTGGCTGCTTTGGAGCTCTCTGTCATTCCCTCCTTCTCTAGGCATCCCACAGGGTGTGTGTGTGTGTGTATATGTGTGTGTGTGTGTATATACATATATATATATATATATATATGTATATATGTATATATATATATGTACATACACACCTCCACCCTGTGTGATGCCTTCTGTCTAAATATGGATTCACTGGTTGGACATTTTGTAACTGTTCTTGCTCAATGAGCTTGAGGATGCTCTGGTACAAAAAGAATTCATTTAAATGGCCACTAGAGCTTTTCAGCACCAAAAGATGAATGATTGACAACATTCTTTCACATCATTACCCCACTGAGGAGCGAGGAGTTATGGAGGAGGAGGTTAGGAGGTGAAGATAGCAGTGGCACAAGAGAGAGAAGAGCCACCTTCTACCATTCGGCTGCAGAATCATCAGTTGTCTGATTTTTTTTTTTTTTTACATCACTATTTTTTTTTTTTAATGAATCTATTCTACAGGTGCAAATCAGATTGGGAGCCTCCACACACCGAGGAGGTTCATGTTTATTTTTAATGAATCCCCTTCCACCCACCCCCCAACACGCAAACACACATACACCCCTCCTCAAGACCGCACTCCTCCTCCTCGCCTCCGTAGCCTTTTCAGCTCAGGGCTGTGAATGAGTCCCAAGAGTCCCCCTGCCTCCCTGGAGTTCTGCTGGGGTTCATTAATCTTTCATTGGGACCATGGCAATAGGGATTGCCCCTCTTCCCCCCACTTCCCCACTACCACCACTGCAGGATTTAGGTCTAGGTGGCCAAGCTTGCACGGGGCTGTTTAGGTGGACAAATTCAAGTGCACTGAAGCTTTTTAGCAAGTGTCTCAAAATGGACCGTGAGTGTATTTGGCCCCTAAAACTACCTAGATCAT
>CAAE01014619.1:7892-23606 GCA_000180735.1 Tetraodon nigroviridis | reverse complement strand
TGTTTTGCAATAGGCATGGGGCAATGACTCATTTTGCCCTCCTGCCAATGTCTAGTCCCATTTATGTTTAGACTATTAGATTGTTTCACCATAGAGTTTTACAACCCTAAACTTGTGTGGTTTTAAGTCACTAATGAGGTTGTATGGCCTCTGAGATAAATGGAGTATACACACACAAGTGTTTCACCCCCCTCCCAAACGTATCAACCATGTTATGATAAGCCTGATTAGTGCTGCTTCTTTAACTGCCAAGGGCAGGATAAGGATGTGTGGGTAAGGAGGCGAGAGCAGCCTCTTCGCCCAGCATAATCGACAGCACTGCTCTAATCTGGTTATCTTGTGGTCGGGGGACTGTGTGCGTGTTAGTGTCTGTGTTGGGCCTGGTCTGATGAGACAGCCTGAGCTCTGGTTAACACAAGGGGCCCACGGCAGCACACCCCTAAAGCTCCACTGTAATCTTTGGTAATTGAAAAAAGGGGGCCTGCACCACTTAGGCGCACAAAGAGAAGATTACATAGCTAAAACTAATTTGGCAAAAATGCAGAAATGGATTTTCGGCCCCACCTCCTCTCTGTTAACCCTTTTATCGCAATACACACCTACCCCTCATGAACTGGACCCTGAGGGGAATAGATGAGGCAGAGGGGAGAGCAGAAGGAGGGCAGCCGAGACGAGCAGGAGCTGGCTGGAGCTGCTAATGGCTCTAGATTTGCACGCGCAGCCCTGATTTAGTGGTTTACACATGATCGATTACTTTACTGCAGCTGTGGTTAAAAAGGGCCTCATCACACATCAGGCCCAAATGTGAGCTGGCACCCCTCAAAGCCACAAAGATTGGGTTACCAGATTCCAGGGTGACACCTCAAAAGTGTTTTTAATTACAAACCACATTATTTTTGCTGCGGCTTAGTGGTTTGGCACCTTGAGGATTCCCAGAAGTCTGTAGCTCCTGTTTCCAAGCGCCTGCAGACCAAGCTGTGATTGTGTGGCAAGATCCTACAAAGCCCTTTTACTCAGATATTAACCTATTTTGTTTCCCCTTTCTCTTTTCTTCAGTCTAATAAGGTTCCAGTGGTACAGCACCCTCACCATGTGCACCCTCTCACACCTCTGATCACCTACAGCAATGAGCACTTCACACCGGGGAACCCCCCACCGCACCTACAGACAGACGTGGATCCCAAGACAGGTAAAACTGTCACTCCTCTCCTTTGGAGTTTAAAATTTTCATTTGAACCAGAGCAAACATGCTGCTCGATAGTAGCTAAAGATGGCGTTAGAAGTTTTTTTTAAGTACGTCAGAAACTACTGAAGACAAAAGCAGCTTAGAGGAGCAATGTCTCAGCTTTGCACTGATGGGTGTGTAATTGTTATATAATGTCTTACTGCCACAACTCAGATATGCAGATATTCAGGGATATGTTTGTCTAGATGGCATCTGTCTGTATGTCTGTCTGTCTGTAGCCACCTTGTATGTACACAAGATTGGAAACCAGAATGTAGTCCCCACATTTGAATAACAGCTGTTGTGTGACAGCAACCATATTGTTCTCTTTACTCCTGTTTAAACTTGATACTGCTGACATTCCATTTACAAAAGGCTCCTTTTATTCCGTTGCTTATATTGTAATCTCAGAACTGATGAGGGCTTTTTACTGCTATAGTGGGCCAAACTGAAGCACAGTGTGCTCATGTGCTGCTGATTGATTTAGCTAACACGGTAAAGAACATAGTTTGGCGTCAGCAGGAAAACAACAGAAACGGCTGCTCGTGATGTCGTGTTGCCACAGCTTGAAACAATACAGCCTCTGTGGATGCAGCTCCTCACTCCAAACACCAAAATACCAGAGACCAACGCATCTATGCACAAAAAGGTCTCGTGGCAGGCTGTTTGCAGAGGTGGCTTAAGCACACTGAAACAGGGAGGTACGAACATCCACTTTTATCAGTTATCTCTCTTTAGATATTTTTAGAAAACTATTTTAAATTCTTGACCCAGCACTTTTGTTCACCATCATTCAGCCCACACCTTTCAGCTTCATGTGTTTTCAGCATAGGGAGTAATTTCATGCTTTCCGGTGGGTTTTCCTGTATTTAGTCAATCTTTTAGGTAATAATGCTGGTCTTTACAAAGGGGAAATAATAAGCAAGTTGATGTTTAATCAAGTGCTTAATGGGGGCTGCTTAATTGGGCTAAGTGTTTAATTAATTAATTCGGTTTATTAGTTCTTCAGTGCTGGGTGCTGATGGGATAATGTTTCTTTTTAATAAACCCAGACTTTGCACTATGTGCACAAAAAACGTCAGGCAGCATTTTGTCTGTTGGTAATAGAATTGCTCTCCAAAGTTCAGGACTTTACCTGGATAAACTGCAGACTTAGAGTGTAACTAACAGTACGGACCAAGATCCATGGAGTCGTCTGGTTGTATTTTAGCCATATTGCCACAGGTATAAGCAACAGGCACACAGACTGCCAGGTGTGTGTTTCTTACACAGCTGCTTTTTTTTTTTAACTTTAATTCTTCAGTAAACATAGCATTCACACAATAACAACAACAACAGAAAAAGCCCATTAAACCTTCAGGAGATAACAAAAAAACATGCAACTCTAAAATCCGATCATCAGTAATGCGTGTTGACCTGAACACACAACTTTAGGAGTGAATTATTAAATATTTGATTTTCATCTCATGTTGGAACCGCTGATTTTGTCGTAAAGTTCGGCAGGTGGTATTTCATTTCCATACAGCCAATATTCAGAGAGAAGCAACCTCTAGTTGCACAGAAGCAGCTCTCTGATCACATTGAAGGCTTTAATTATATCGCTGTGTTTTGTTAACTTCTAAACCCTCGTCATTTTATATCATTAGAGCCGAATCGGTAGACAAATGCGACAAGAATCGTGTTGGTGTTTTCTCCTCACCTCTTTGCCTCTTGTAACACATTGTGCCGCTGCCGCCGCCTCAAAGGCCTTTGATCAGGAAGTGTGATTTAGAACTGTGTACATGCAAGCAACAAGCCCTCATCCTCCTCCTCTTCCTCCCATCTGTACTCCTGTGATGTGTGCCCCATTCAGATGTGAAAGTCTCGGCAAAGAAAGAATTCGACACTAACAAAGATTTGGTTCTTTGTCTTTGTCATCTTTGTGTCCGTCCACCTCCTCTGTACTCTTGTCATCTTTGTTCCCACAGGAATCCACCCATTGGAATTCGATTTGGTTCTTTGTCTTTGTCATCTTTGTGTCCGTCCACCTCCTCTGTACTCTTGTCATCTTTCTTCCACAGGAATTCCAAGGCCTCCACATCCTCCAGATATATCTCCTTATTACCCACTCTCACCTGGCACCGTCGGCCAAATCCCTCATCCGTTAGGATGGCTAGTACCACAGTAAGCAAATCTAATATTGCTAATCTTTGTGTCTTAAAAGTGTTCTGAAAAGCTGAGTATTATTTGCATTTTTTTGCTATCTTGTTTTGGCCCTCTAGTCAAAAAGATACGTTTGTACAGTGTTGTGCAAGAAACAGAAACGGTCTGTTTCCAAGAAGCTCCTGTCACACCGTTGCTTTTGTTGCTCAGCAGCCCGGCAATGGTTTCCCCAGACCCTTGCCAACCTCAGCCTACTACTTTGCGGCATATACTATTTTGCATGTCTACGTCTGGTCCAATTAGAGCAATGAACGGTGATTGCCTGTATTTTACCCATAATTCCACAAGGGGTGCTTCCCTTGGTAACTCTTGTCAACACTTGTTAATATGACAAAAGGCTACAAATTAAGCTCTGTTAATTTAATGTTTTCTCACTGCGATCTAAATACCGAGAGAGGCCCTGAGCGCAGCCATGGCGCCCTTTGATTTGCTGCACTTTATTTTGGTATAAATTTACATTCATTATTGTTTGTCTTTGAATGTGTAGACCTCAATTAGCGTGATGGCTCCATTAAAGAGACCCGCGCTTCGTCTTTAATTATCACAACAAAACACCTAGTTCCAGCTTTGGGAGGAACAGGGTCCCACTCTGTCGAAACCGAGTGAAGGGTTATGAAATTTAATTAGCCATTGCTATCAAGATTTGTGGCATTCAAATTGTTTGGAGTTTTCCTCCCTTTGATCCGTGCTCTGCAATCCCCTAGATTTTTGTCCTGATCAAATGAGAATAAAGAGGCCCACAGTGGGGAGAGGAGAGAGACAGGAACCTTTTACCTTCTCCTCTCCCATCAACCTTGTTCCTTTACCTATTTGCCTTTCTTCTTTTTTTCCCCTTTTCTAGGCAAGGTCAACCTGTTTATCCAATTACAACAGGGGGATTTAGACATCCCTACCCGACTGCGCTCACTGTCAACGCATCCATGTCAAGGTGAGTTGAGCCTTAGGAAATACACACACACACACACGAGCACACACACCCACACTATTGCATGTTTTGTATTAGAGGTGGTGGCAGAGTACAGGCAACACATACACACACATCCGGAGACACTCGGAAGCAACTTCTTCCCGAAGAAGTGCTCCCGCTCCGCATCTCTGTGTTCAAAAGGCCAAATCTCCTGTGATTGGGTTCCAGTGAACATGCTCAAATATTAATTATATTTATCATTTCCTAATGAGGCCCCCAAAGTACATTTACCCCCCGTACCCCACCCCCACATGTCAGGCTGCTCTGAAATGAGTGGGGGCATGTTGTTGCTGTGGGTTTGAGCAGCCAGACAGATAAACAAACACAGGACCCGTTTGAAGGGGATTCGCTGGTGTGAAGCCGGGCCCCGACACAGCGCTCATGCGACACTGCACCCTATTAGGGCCAGTTTAAACTCCGCTGTGGGCATTAGCGCACCCATGGGGGGGTATATGTGTATAATGGGCATATTTGTTGCCATTTTGTGTACATGCGTGTGTGTTTGTTAGTAAAAATGCTAATTCCTTTGAGCAATAACGAGTCTTGAATATTGCTGAGAAGTGAAAAGAATTTAATTTGAATTTGTTGGTGTGGAGGGGCCAGAACGCCACCACAGAAAAAAAAGCCTTGCTACTCCACTGTGTCTCCTTTTTCTCCTCTTTTTCCTCATCTTCCTCCTCCTCCTTCTGCACCACATGGGACTTCAGGGGCAGTGGCTGCTTTACAGTCCAGGGACAAATCTAGCATTTTCGTTTAATTACCGCCTGATTGGGAAAGCAGCCTCTAAGGCTGGCAGTTTCAGACCTCTGTGACACTAATGGATTACAGTTCCTTTTCTCCCAAAAAAACATCTCCCTGCTTTTCACTAAGATTTGCCTCTCACATCTCAGGCGCAAACGGGTCAAACGGGTGATCTGTTCAAACGTTGGCATCTGGCAGCAGAACTCAGACGAAGCGGGTTTTAAGTGACTGCTAATTCGGCTCCTTAATGACAGCCTCTACATTATGATGATCCTATTTCCAGCACAGTTAATTGAATATACTGGCCGGGCTATAGAGGGGGGACTAGCTATGGGGACGAGCTAATGCACTGTGATGAGGGCCCTAATTAAATAAGTATAAGTAACTGAATGGATGGAGTGCTCTGGGAGATCTCTGGAGAATGGGAGGGTTTAGCACATCGCCCAAAAAAGACAATCCCCCCTACCCGTCTCTTTGAGGAGAAGACATCCTAAATTGTGACTTTGAGGGAACAAATAAAAATAAGTCTGATTGTATCAGCAGAATAGCCACAGCTTTTTCACACACAGCCTGCAGCCGGTTGGCTTTTTATTTAAAGAATGGAGCAGACTGCAGCGCGAACCTGGAGGGTTTGTAGCAGTCGAGCGAATGAAAGTCAAAGACATCCTGGCCTTGTAGTCTTGTCAGGGGCCACTTCTTCGCAGAAGCGTGCTGTTTCACTTTTGCTCCCGTGCGCCAAAGCCTGGGCCGAATTAGGATGGCGGGGATGAATCTGGTACTGCATGATCACCTTACACGTAGGGGCTGTTAAAAAATGCATTCCAGTTGGAAGGGAGGAGAAAGCCAAGGGGAACTGGAACGGTCAGTGGAACAAATGAAAGACATTATTTAGATAATGGGTTTGAAGCCAGTTAGGGTCCCCTCTGTTGCGCATGTATGAGACAGGTGAGGAAGTGTAAGGGCTCCCTTGAGCTTAAACTTGCCCTTTGATATGTTCTCCCATCATCCTGCTCCCTGTCTTTTTTCTCTGGATCGAGAGAAATGCGCCAACCTGGTCATTATACTTTAAACAGGCACGGGGGCCACTGCATCACACTGGCAATTAAATGGCGCCGGCTGACACGATGCTTGCTGCACCAGTGACCCCCCCTTACCGCCAGCCATCCTTACCTTTCAGATTGAGATGTAGAAGCCCCAGGGTTGGGGTAGTGGGGTGGGGGGGGGCTTAGCGCGTCTTCCTCTCTGTGTTGGTTAAATTGGTCCGAAGCACAGGTTTCTACTGATGAGCTTGGATGATGATGATGGTGATGATGATGATGAGGGTGATGATGAGGATGCCCCTGTGCTTCAAAAGGAAGGCCATCATGTTTAAACCATAACCTGGGCCGTGCGGTGGTAGGAGGGAGGAGCAGAAGGAGGCAGAGGGGGAAGAGAGAAGGGAAGGGAGGGCCCATGGAGATGGCGAGGGGACAGGGAGGAAAAGAGAAGAAGTCGTAGGGGAAAAAAGTAGATCTTGAAACGGTGGAAATTTTTTACAACTGCAGAGAGAGAGAGGAAAGGAGGGAGGGTGAACGGTGAGGGAAGACTGAGGAAAGTACGCAGCGGCCCCTAATGATGGGTGATACGCAGCAACGCGCCACTGAGCTCCCCATCAACGGATGACATGGCACAAACATCCATGTCAGTGATGAAGAGGGGAGAGGAGAGGGAAAAAAACGGAAAGAGTTTGAGGGGGGAGCACACTGGCACTCCCCTGAGATAGCCTCCAACAGAAAGTAGTTGTTCCTGGCGAGTTTATCCTCATCATTATATTCTGGCTCGGAGCCATGCAGCCAGACACAGTCGGATAATGAGCTCCTTTAAAAGAAAAAAAAAAATAAATTATTTCTTTTTTCCTCTTTCTTCATCCTTCTCTTACGTGTGTGTGGTCATGTGGAGTTCGGACTGTAAACATGCAGTTAGGTCAGCATGTTCATTCATTCAGATATTTCAACCTAAATAATTAGCGTCATTCATTAGAACAAACGCTACAGTCACCTCCTCTGGCTGGCTGTTTTGTGTTCAGGCTTACCTTTTTTTTTTTTTTTAAATAAATAAAAGGAATCCGAACCATGGAACAGTGGGAGATAATGAAATAATGATAGGGGGGCGGGGACAAAGATAAAAAAAACATGTCAGTGCTGCTGACAGTGCTGATTTTGCATAAGAGAACAGGGGGGACCAAGTAGAGACCCCATGCCTGAAGTGAAGATACCTGACTTTGACAAACCATTTTAATCTAGTTTGCAATATTTCTTGATAAGTGATAAGTGATTTTCCTCAATCCTGGCCTTTTTTTTATCAATGTAACTACAAAAAAAAAAAATCCAACATGATTTAAAGTAATGGCCGGGTTAAAGACGTCGCCACTGTGGCTCAAATCTCATAGGAAACCTCTTTCTGAGCTTCATAAAGGGCTGCACGTGCTTAATCAGCACTGCTAGGAGTCTGCATCGACTATAATGGGAGCTCAGGGTACAACAACCCTCAAAGAAACATTATTAAACCTACTATGCGCTTTGCTGCCTGCATTTACCACTCAAGGGTTTAGGTTTTCTGCTCCAAATGATATTGAAGAGATTCGTCCTTGCACGGTTCTTACTGCTCCACGTTGTGTAGAGTCTTCTGCATTGGATTCTGCCATGAAAAAAACATTGACCCTATTACCCATTTTGAGTCAAGTAAAATGTCCAAACTGTTTGAGAGTAATAATAAAGATTTCAGCTGAGCAGTTATTGCATGTTTTGTATGTGTGATTATGTCTTTATGTGACTAAAGGACCATTTCATTTCTGGAAAAGGGACTAATTTGTGGTGGAATGAACAGAAATGAAATGTGGTGCCTTTAGCCTTGTAGACATGTGTTTCATCTTCTCATTTCACCTGTGTCCATTCTGACGATTTACACAGTCTTCTGTCCTCTAGGTTCCCCCCACACATGGTGCCCCCTCACCACAGTTTGCACACCACGGGCATCCCACACCCAGCCATCGTCACACCCAACGTCAAGCAGGAATCCACCCACAGTGACATCAACTCCCTCAACAGCTCGTGAGTAGCCTAAAAAAAAAAAAAAACAAAAAACAAAAGACAAAAAACAAAAAACGCCGCCTCAGTAGAGGCGGCCGGCCCTGTGCTCAACTTTCGCCCCTCTTGTCCTCTGCAGGAAGCAGTCAGATTCCAAGAAGGAACCGGAGAAAAAGAAAGAGGTGCACATAAAGAAGCCTCTGAACGCCTTCATGCTCTACATGAAGGAAATGCGGGCCAAAGTGGTGGCAGAGTGTACGCTGAAGGAAAGCGCTGCCATCAACCAGATCCTTGGGCGGAGGGTACGACACGAGCAGGATTTCACCAGTGAAAGATGCAGCTTGGGCAAATCAAAGCCCCCAACCCACTAATCTGAACATACATCTGTGTTGTTGCTACAGTGGCACGCCCTATCACGGGAGGAGCAGGCCAAGTACTACGAGCTGGCCAGGAAAGAGCGACAGCTTCACATGCAGCTGTACCCGGGCTGGTCAGCACGGGACAACTATGTAAGTTTTTAGGTTTACAAGTTTTAACAGCCTGTTCTCTCCCCCCCACCCCACCCACCTCTTCATTAGGTGACCCTATCGGGACCAATATTCTAATACTAATTTTTACACCACCTTTCCTCCCTAGAGATTTTTACAGACGTATGTCTTTATGAAAGTGTGGTAATGATGTAAACATGCACATCTTCACACCCTGGACAGTGTTCCAACAGACAGACGCGCTAATTCTCTTCACATTTCATCCCATTTTGGGTTTTATCGGGCTCACCAGACTTTTCCGCGAATAGCCTCAGAGAAGTCTGTCTTCCAAACCAGAAGCTCGTCAAAGAATGTCGAGATACTCAAAGAGCTGAGGAAAATGAGAAAAAGAAAATTATAGAAAAAGAAGAAAGATCAGAAAAAGGGAGAAGAGGAGGCGGAGGGAGTGTTCTAGTCTGGCCTGCAGTGGCTGTAACAAACCGGAGGGCAGAGATGAGGGGCGAAAAAGAGACAGATAAAGAACGAATAAATAAATAAGTAAACACAAAGATGAGATCTCTGTTTCATGTTTTGGGCATTCTGCAGTATAATAACTAAGGTTCCTGTCTGTGGCTATTTTTTTTCTTTCTATTTTTTGTCGGCTAACCAACAGGGGAAAAGGAAGAAGAGAAAAAGGGAAAAGCAGCAGCAAGCAGAGGGCAATGGTAAGTGAGCTGCAATTATCTTTCATATTGGAAGAACCCCATCATGTGTCAGGCAGATGTGACGTTTTGCAAGATAAAAGTCCGGCTATTTTTCTGTTATAGTTCTTTTGTGAATGTGTTATTGTGCCTGCCCTTTTTTCTTTTCTTTTTTTGGTATAGTTATGCTACTCAATGCAATATTTAAATGGTAGAGTTGCCTGTTAGACCCCCCCATCATTGCCCCATCCCATTTTCCCCTAGCCTTCCCTAGCTAATAACAACTGAATATGCATGACCCTCCACATCTCCTCACCTCCCCGATTGACACCCCCATCTCCCTCCCACCCACTTTTTGCCCCTTAGCATTGTGGTATTGTGATATGTATGTTTTGAGAATGTGAAGTTGAGGAAGCATTAACATTGCCAGTGTTGTGTGCGTGGCCCTGTTTTATAATGCCTGTGCCCTGCAGATAGATCACACTACTGTGTGTGAGAGAGCGTGTGTGCGCGCACGCCTGTGTGTGTGTGTGCGTGCGTGCGTGAGCTTGCTTGCCTGGCTGCCCCTGGCTTGCTTTTATGCATGCTTTTATATCAGCATAAGACAAATCCTCTTCATCTTCAAATTAAGGAGGTTTGCTTTTTCAATGATTGCTCTCCTTCCATTCTCATGATTCATTGATTGTGTTGTGAGGAAATATGGCAACTTGTTATCATGTATTTAGCACTCATTTGGTGATGGATCTCTTCTTGAAGGCCTCTCTATTTGTTCTTTTTTTTCAGAACACAGAGAATATTTTCCAAACCCTTGCCTTTCACTCCCTCCGATTACAGGTGCTAATGACATTTTGAGTATTAAATTACTAACATGTTTTATTTTTCTTTTATATCTACATAAAATATACATTTATCAGTGAATGTTCATTATTAGGGTAGATTTAACGTAAAAATCCTACACTTCGAGAGATGCTTTTTTCCTCCACTGTTTGCTGCTTTCTCTTCTTCAAACGTTTCAATGATATATTTTATTCAACTTTGATCTAGCTTATATTTAGTTCATGCTTCTTTTTAGCATTAAACAGTTTTCTCTAATTGAGCATAATCACCATACAAGTTTAGGGTTAGGGTTAGATAGAGTTTTTTTGGGAGTTTGACCTGAAAATACCAATTTTAGGGTAAACCTCCTTAATCTATATGCTTCAGTAGTTGCACTCGAGCATCTTCTATAGGCTAGCATGAGTTCGGCCTACTTCCGCTTTACACCAGCGCCTGCTCAAACCAGACCTGGACTCAAACGGCCAAGAATCGGCTCGTCTCTCTGCTCTGCCTACTCGTAATGGCGCGAATGCTGGTCAGAGCTTAGCAGCTGATGGTGGACAGTCATCTGTTTGATGTCAGGTCCCATGAGCGGGTTTCTTCTTCAGGGTCCAGCTTTCTTTTTTTTTTGTTTGTTTTTTTTTTTTTTTTTCAAAACCTATTTCTGGCTAGAACTAACTCGCCACAGTGCTATTTTAGCAGTCTGCTACCACAGCTCAGTCCGTGACCTTTACCTTTACCATCACTTCCAGCAGCAAAATAATCCTATCCGCATTTGCTTTATTTATAGCGACTCAAATCACTCAGTGCTTCTTCTCTTCAGCTTCAGCTGCAGTTACATGTTAGATTAAATGACTGAAAGCAACTGTCGCTACATTAACTTGTTAATTTGCACGTTTTTGCTTTTCACTAATGTCTAAAACGCACCACCATTCATTTCTGTGTGTAGAGGCACATTAAGATTGGCCTCAAGTGGGAGGATAACATGCATAATCCACTGCCAAGCTTCATAGATTCACTGTTACCTGTTTTTTTTTTTCTTCTTATTTCTCTCCTCCTTTTTGGATTTCTGTTGCTTATGGTTTTGGTTCTATTTCCTCTCTCTGCTGGCTTCCCCCTCCTTGTCGCGGCGTCAGACCTGAGCGCCCCTAAGAAGTGTCGAGCGCGCTTTGGGCTCGATCAACAGAATAACTGGTGTGGCCCGTGCAGGTGTGTATGGTGTGTGCTTGCACAGGCCGGGGCCAGGTGAAGGCTGGCTAACTGTACACTGAGACTTCCTCCTTTGCTCTCCGCTGCTGCCTTTTCCTTCCTTCTCCCCTCTCTCTTGTCTGTCCCGCCAGGCTATCGTGACCTCTCAGCTTCCTCCAGCCATGTCCTGCCGGTCTATCTCTAGGTTCTTACTCTGTGTTTTTTTTTGGGGGGTGGGGGCGGGGTTTACTTCTTTTTGGGGAAGAAGGGTCTTAACAGCGTATGCCAGAGTGTTTGTATGAATGGTGTCTGTGTGTTTAATATCTGGAGGGAGTTACAGGGGTTTTATTGCAGGATATCAGAAATCTTAAACTGGCAGATTTGGGCTTGGAGGATCTGATGCCTGATGGCTTGGTCGTAATGATGGAGAATATCCCAGTGTTGCCAGCCTGAACCTAAGCCCTGGCCAAATGTTTTTGTCTGTGCAATGACGTGTCCATTTTCTTTTCTTTCTTTTTTGTTTTGTTGTCTCTGTGTGTGTGTTTGTGTCGACCTGTTCGGCTAACAGATGCAAATACCCCAAAGAAGTGTCGTGCCTTGTTCGGGCTTGACCAGCTGAGTTTATGGTGCAAACCATGCAGGTATAACTGCTGTAGAACCAATGGGAGGAAGATATCGGCAAAGAGCACCTTCTTCTCCTTGATTATTACACACCGTGCCTCTGTTCCATCAGTGTGGTAACAGATGGCTAACTCTTTTGCTCTGAGGAACTTCCTGCTATAAATTCCTTCTTAGCAATTTTCCTCGTATATCTCGGTCCGAGCCCAGTGGCAGAAAATGGATTTCCAAATGAGATGACCACATATCTGATCGCAAAGGAAACAAGATCGGGATTTTCCCGCATCATTTGAAACAGTCTTCCAAGCAGGCCGACTGGTGGAAATCTGTTTTCTCCCCAGGCTGTGGCTGAGACCCTTCCATCCTAACTGTTGTGTTTGTTCTAATTGGCGTCCTTTTTTTAAATAACACTGTAATGCTTAAAAATTTAGCCCTGCTTTCTCTGAGGGCCTGCTCAGTGACACTCTTTTCTGTGCCCTCTTCCTCCTCTTTCTCCACCTCCTCCTCCTCCAAACTCCTCTTCGATAACCCTTACTTAGTCCCTACCTGTTGTCTTTCTGTTCTGACACAAGCAGTCTTTGAATTGGAAATATTTTCATGGTAGGTATTTGTTTCTGCTACGTACTGATTCTTTGTGTCTGGCTCGCCCTGTCCTCTCAGCTGCAACACATTGTTTGTTCCTCCACATTTCATTGGTTCCGATCATTTAACTGGCCCAAAAACTTTAAACTATTGGTTGCCCTGAAACCAACACCACACTCACCCACGGCGCTCCCAGTGTTTCCACTCAGCTCCCCTATCTCCCTTCCCAGCTGACGCCCACAGTGTGAGAAACCACCACATTATTCCTTAAACAATAATAAAGGATCATGAGTTCAGGAAAAGCGCGATAATTTAGTCTTCGTCTTTGGAGTCGAGAGGTTAAAAGTTCTCTCTGGGCTCCATTTCCTAAAAGATGCGTCTGGTGTAATTTCCCCTGAGACGAGAAAATCAATAACATACACGGGCACATACGATGAATCGATACGTCTGTTAAAAAATGGATATTAGCTCATTTGTTGCAGCTTGACAGACAGCTATCGAAAGCGGGACGTGTGTGTAGTAGCAAGATGATTCCCTCTTCCAGCCAGTCGATAGTCTGTAGTCCGAATGCAGTTCTGCCACGCACTCCAGATTTCAGCTGTGTTGTAGTGTCTGGTGTTGTGTGCTTGTTCTGTTGAACCTAATTGAAGCTGCATGCCTCTCTTTCATCGTAGAAAGCGATCAAGGCTGCCTGAGTCCTTTCATGTGATGTGCTGATGTCCCTCTTCCTTCTTTTTTCAGTTATCTGCTCTCTGTTCTTACTCATAGAGAATATCACCCCTTTTAAATTGGCTTGATTTGACAGCTTTTAAGTATTATATGTTAAAAAAAAAACCCTTTTATACAGGTTACTCCTCTCATTACACATCTATGTTCGTACCGGAGTTTTAAATGCTAAAATCCTCTGGCCCTCAGGCGTTCTCCCAAACGAAGAGCTAAGAAAGGTCATTCTCGGGGGTTACAGAAAAGCTGAGGTGTGCAGAGATTCCCCCTAAACCAAATCTGAGCATGCGGAAGAGTCACCACAGATCGCGCTAACACTCCCTCGCTCCCCTCGTTCCCTCATCGGGGGTTCTGCCGAGTGCAAACAGGTCTGGCCTCCGGACTCAGCAGGCAAGAAAGAGAGAGGGTCCCGACCCCAGGCAGGAATGCAAACACGATGCCCTGACCCCTCATGCGCGCGCACACACACACACACACACACACACACACTCTCACTTGTGTCTGTGGGGCAGAAAACAGGGCAGTGTAGATCTCATTGACTCTTGCCTCGCATCCAAACTCCATCACCCCGGGAGACAAGATCCCAAAGCCCAGATAGTGAAGAAAGAAGTCCAGTAGTCTTACATTTTCAAATGTAGCGCTAAATTCTAGGAGTCATTTTATTATACGGGAGCAACACTACATCTCACATGCTTCATTTTTTTCCTCATTAAGCTCATCTCCGTGTGCTTCTTACTGCCCTGTTGGTTACTTTCCACTCGTCTTCTTTGCTTCATCGCCGTCCTGTCTGGTGGTTGTCTGTTCAGAACTTGATCAACCTTTCTTGTCTTTCCTCTTAGCACACCATATGTGAAGCTATTTAAATGCACCTGATAACAATAAGTCGCCTGAACGGGTGATCGTTTTCTACTGGATTTTTGGTAATTAGCAAACAGGAAGTGAGACACCCATTAAGGTGGGGTTTTTAATCGGAAATAATTATATTTTGCAATATTTTTAATTAAATCTAATGCCTTAAACTGAACTTTTGAAATAAATATTGGCATAATAAATACATGTAGCTGCTAAATTATTTGAGTGCTGCAGCTGACAGCTCAGAACTGTGTCTGTGGAGTTTTCAGCAACCCGTCACTAGGGGGCAGCTCCATGCTTTGGCCCCCCCTTACTGGGGCGCTCATCAGATTTATTTTTCTTTTATTCAATTTAAAGGTGCATTTAAGGCAGCAATGCTAAGAGGCGATACAGTTTAAAGATGTGAAGTTAACAATGGTTTTCTCTCACTTTGTCCTCCAGGAGAAAAAAAAAGTGCATTCGCTACATCCAAGGTGAAGGCAGCTGTGCCAGTCCTCCCTCTACGGACGGAAGCTTACTAGACTCCCCTCCATCCTCCCCCTCCTCAGTGGTTCCCTCCCCCTCCCCAAAAGAGTCCAAACCTCAGACTGAACAAATGCAACCTCTCTCACTGACTATGAAACCGGCCCACCAGCCACTCCACCACCCGCACCTACTGGCTGGGCCTACGCCATCCTTGGTTCAACTGGAAAACACCGCTGCAGCTAGCAAAACACCCGGAACCTCCTCCCACAACGGAGCCCTGGAACACGGCGACGTCTCGTCCTCGCGGCAGCGGGGCTCCTCTGTGGTGCCCTCAATGGCGCGGCCATCAGCATCGCTGTGTCATTCACAATCGCTTCTCCCCACGGCCCCTCAGCCTCTGTCGCTAGTGACCAAGTCTATAGAATAGTCGACCCTATTCTGCGCTCTTTTCTAGCTCCGCACTCACCTTTCTAAGCTCTCCCTCTGCTATATTTCACTTGACATCAGATTCTTTTTTTATTTCTGTGCCACGAGGCTTTGAAATTTTAGTTGTTTTATTAAAAGTTCATTGGTCAATATTTGACCCATCATTATCGAAAAAAAAATCTAATTATTATTAAAAAAAAAAAGATACGAGCTGTAGTATAGCTTTGTGAATCTGCCAAAATTTTTATGAATTTTGTTTTGTCTCTTTTTTTTTGTAGTGTCAAACAGTGCAAACAGGAAAAAAAAAATATTTAGTTCAACTTCAAAAATGTTTAAAAGACGGATATTAAGGCTAGGTTATTTAGTGAGCCCTTTTTCTCGAAAGAGTTGGTTCTTCTGGTTTATTTGTATTAAATACGAGCTTGCGAACCAATCAGTTGACATCTGTTGAAACTGTAGGAGGGCAACGAGGCTAGCGGTGGCACCGCTATGAGGAACAACTTTAATTGTGATGTTACTTGTTCTTGTTCAAATGTACAGAATAATGAGGAGGGGGGAGTTACTGTGTTAAATATGCATTCTTCCACTGCGTTATTTTTTTTTTTTCTTTGTTGTTTACCTTTGGGTCGGAGTCAGCCAAGTTTGGTGGGGTCAGCGGGAGGTCGGGGTGGGAGGG
>CAAE01014617.1:242765-253560 GCA_000180735.1 Tetraodon nigroviridis | reverse complement strand
TTGCAGTCTTCACCCTTGCAGACACCTTTAAGGACGTCCTCAGATTCGCTGCGTGGCTGACAGGTCTTTGTCATGCACACTCCTAAATGTTGACTTGGTTGTCCTTCAGCCACTAACTAATTTTGCTGGCCTGCTTGAGGCCATTGGGAAGACTACTTTACACAAACTTTCACTATTTCCACAATGTTCTTTCTCATAACACCATCTTTTTTTTTTGTTCCGTTTCATTTGAACGTGTCGTTCAGGTATTTGTCCTTGTTTGCATGTACAAACTGTTGCTTTTAGAGTTTTGTCTCTTTCCTGCTGAGTGACCTTTCGAGCCCATGCTGGTATGGATAAATGCAGACCTTTAAAAGCTTGACACTGCAATGAAAGAGTGTAAAGTTAACTTTCTAAATTTTACCTACCCTGAGTTATATACTGAAACCTAAATGTCTTGTGTGTTTAACCTCTCTCTGGAACTTCCATGGCCACCTTATTCTTCTTTCCATAAACAAACGCTATTTCCTCGCTCCTTAATCTTCCAGATAAATTTTAGTCCCCATGGGTTCTCCACAACACAAACATGATCAGTGTTTGCTTCCATATCGTCCATCTTATGGTTCCTCGCATAAAAAAACCCTCATCAAACGCTGGCACTCCTTTTTGTGGTTTTGAGAACTTTATCAACCCTTACATTCCCCCCTTCTTTAAAATCGCTGGTGGGATCTAGGACTCTAGAGGAGTTTCTGGTGTTTCCATGTGTCTGCTATGGGGTTCAGCTGTAGCCTCTGTCCTCCATCGTTGGGACCCTCCGTTCCAAATGTCACTGCCTGACAAGAACAGGACCTGCTTGGCTGTTTGTCAGCTTCGTCTCATCTTTTGGTGTCTTGGCTTTGGTTTCTGTGTTAGATGTTGTGTAGTTTCCAGAGTAGTTGGTAGTTTTTGATCCAGTAGACATAGGCATGGATCCCAGTTACTGCCGCTGGTTTTTTAGGAAATTGTTTAATAATGTAGACTCCTTTCTCAGTGTTTCCGTGTCATTGTGAATAATGTAGACTGGTCACAGCTTAAAAAATTCTCACCTTATCTACTGTTAAGAAATAGTCACTCACTTCTGTGTTTGGTAGCCTAGCAACGACAGATTCTGCATGGGGACAGGCTGATGATGTACTTGACAGCTGTATCATTTCAGTCTAGTTTGACTTTGGTGCAATGATCACTAAACACTCGTTTTTAAGTTCCTAAGGCCTCCAGTACAGAGGCTGGGATGTAAAGCTGGAACTTAAACAGCTCACTGTAGCTTTCTCTTTCTGATTAAATCTTAACACCTGGTTTTTGAACTCACATCACAAAATAACAGGAAATCACAAGTCACACAGCCTTTTATTTAGCTATCTTCTCACAGATGGAATTTGCTACACTTCTGTGTGAAAATTAGTTGAGTTGTCTCTTGTGTCTGTGTCTGAATTTAAATGAGCGAATTTTTGGTTCTTAAATTTTTAAACAAAGGAAAGAAATTAAAACTTTCTACAGCAAGTAGATAATTTACATTGTACAGAAAAATCTATTTAAATATTTTATTTATTGGATCTAGCAGTGTTTTATGTTTTGTACTTTCACTTTTTTTACCTTATATTTTGAATACTCAGAACACTTTTAACTGTATTGAATATATTACTAGTTATTTTATGTTTGCCTAAGCATTTCCCGGAGATCTGTGCTATTGATTTCAAGTACTACTTTCCAAAGTTGGTAAAATACACACTGCAGGTTAGGAGAGGAAGCTGTTTCTCAGGCTGCTGATGCGAGAAAAAAGGGAGGAAAACATATGCTTTTTTTTTCCTTTTGAACAAAAAGAGTAAAAACCAGATTATCTATTTTTGGCCCGCATTTTGCGTCTTTGGTCATCATATTCCGTAGCACCAGTCCAGAGGTAGATGTGATGTGCTTAAATAATTCAATTTCAGTGACTCAGCCACTCCTTCCGCTCTTTCTTTGTTTCAGGATGCTATTATCAAACTGGGTCCTTTGCCTCGTCTCCTCAATGATATCAGTGTGGCCCTGCGAAATCCACACCTGCAGAGGCAGCCCAGCCATCAGACGGACAGGATGCAGGAGCGGCCGACAGACAGACTGCTGTCAAGGCCCAGTTTTACCAGGGGAATCTCTTCTGATTTCCAAAACTACATGATGAGGGACCTGAACAGGTATGTAGCATCTTTCCACTTCGAATTAATGTCTACTTAACATATTGCAGATGGGATCCGCAATCCCATTTCTTGTCTCTGGGTCAGTAAATGCTCTTCAGATACTCTCAGCTGTCTCATAACTGGAAAAAATGGGCCACTTCTAAATGTAGAAATTTAAAAACAAACACTAAAGCGGCAAAACAGTAGTAGTAGTAGTAGTAGTAGTAGTAGTAGTGGGCCAGTAGTAGAAATATATATGAGTTCAGAGTTACCAGTAAAGAGTACAGGCAGAGTAAATATTGATCATGAAACAGGTGAACCCCATTTTTTTTCATTCATGTAGAAAAAAGATTCATTTTAACTCTATTCAACTGTGTTGATCTTGCTGACGGACTGTACAAGGTTGCACCAGTGTGCACCAGTGTGCACCTTTAGTGCGCACACTGCAAACTGAAACCCCTGTTTCCCAGTGCTAGTATTTGATTTATTGATGGAAATCTCAGAAGATTCTCATGTCAGTATTTTCATCTGGACTGGCAGCTTCTCACTTTTACTTGCTGTCATTACTGGTAAAGTGATAATAATTCTAGAAGAATAAAATGTAACTACGGTACTTGAAAATGAAGTAAAATCTATTAAAAGAACCTGACAGTTTTTTTTTTCTTCATTTTGAAAAAACAGTTAGGAGTTAGAGCTGTTTTTGCTTCTTCTTTTTTAAAATAATGGCTGGTCTTGCTTGCTGCTGTTCCCCAGCTCTATCGACATCACTCGTTTGCCTTCCCCCACCTCCCCGGGAGGGGTCATTCCCTCCCGTACCCAGATGAGTTTTCAAGACCGAGACCATCCCCACCAGACGTCCAAAGACATGTTTTATGTGTCCCGCCCTCCCTTGGCACGCTCCAGCCCAGCCTACTGCACCAGCAGCTCGGACATCACAGAACCAGATCCCAAGGTGAGTTTCAGTACTCTGATTTGGGCAAATCACCATCCCATCCGTTAGTTTGTATCTCTATCTATGGGAGGCTGGTATGACATGCATGTTGGTCATACTGAGCATAATCTGCTGTCATGTAATTGAGGAGGTAGAATATCATGACATCTGCTTTTTTCTCCTACTGATTCACCACGCAACTCATCCTAGAGGTATTTCCTGGGAAATACCTTCAAATATCTGGGGCTTGTGGTAACAACACCTGTACCACCCTCACCCATATCATCCGTGGCCACCTAACATACATATTAACAGGGGCACAATAGCCTCTCATGTCCTCCATTAATTAGGTACTCATTGTCAATAAAAGCGTATTTATGATGGACCTCCAGGATTCTCGAATGAACAGCATGTCTAACCTCCAGTCGGTGGACATGCTCAACTCCTCCCAGGCCTCCATCGCTGGCATGAGCAGCTTCGGAGGGTTAAGCGGCGGAGGCGGTGGTGGCCTGGGGTCGGGCCTGAGCAGCCAGCTGCGGTCCGGTGGGAGGTTGTCAGCTGGCTCTGGTGGCTCCAGCATGTCTGGTCGCCTTCGTCTGAGCCAGTTGGGCACCACCACTGACTCACTGTCCCAGCAGCAACAACAGCAGGCCGCCGCCATGCGCTACCCACTTTCCTTCCAGAATCCCCTCTTTCATCTGGCTACCGATGATGGGCCTCAACAGCAACAGCTTCATCACCAGCACAGTCGAGCACAACCCCCAGCACCCTTGCTCCTGGCCCCTGACCACCAGCCCTCTCACCAGGCCTACACCCCACAGTTTGCACATGGGGGCTTCTCTCGCAGCGAGGACCTGTCCACCCTTAGGACAAGGGACGGCCATCTGGGCCAACCCAGTATCATCCACTCACACAGCTACAGTGACGATTACAGCAGGGTGGATTACGGTCGCAGGCAGATGTCAATGCAAATGCAGGTACGGAAAAATCGTCTTGTTACATTAATTTGCAGTTTTGCACCTTCTTTGGCCAGAGGTGGGCAAACTAAGGCCCGGGGGCCACATGTGGATCGATGAATGATTCAAACTGGCCCGCAGAGTGTTCCCAATCACTTCTCCAAGAGCCAAATGAAGATGGTTGTCAGCTTGATTGGCTAAAAAAAAGGTTCAGAGCCCCCTCTCCAAGAAGATGGGGTCAAACATCATTTGGAGCTTCATCATTCATCTCTAGTTGGATCAGTTTTCAAACTATTATCTCAGTCAATAGTACATCGGGCACGATTTTTAGCTAACCTCTGATTCTGGTTTTGGGGGGGGTTAGTTTTCTGCACCATCTGGTCGGCCCGTTCATCAAGATCTAAAACCCAGTGTGGCCCTACGGGCAAAACAATTGCCCACCCCTGTGTTAGATCCCCTGTGTTAGAGTTTTGAAAAAACCCGTTTGCTTATTTGATTCTTTTTCAAAGGATAACCTTCAGCAACAGCAGCAAATGATCAACATGACCTCCCAGACAGGAACCTCTCAGTCCTCTCTTGGTGCCACACCCCCCTCCACAGTCCAACCTATGCGTCAAAGCTCTGTTGCCCCACCATCGTCCCACCGCGTTAAGTCCCAGACCTCCCATCAGCTCTCTGTCAGCGCTGCTGTTGCACCAGCTGCTCCGGCAAAGACGCGACCTCAGAGCGGCAACCTCCTCCAGTCACCGGAGTCCAGCTACGTAGGCAGGCAGCATGGGGCCCGGCAGCTGTCTGTTAAAGATGGCGCCGCGCCGGGCCTGCCCCATCAGCAGAGCTCTATCAGGGAAAGCGGGAGTCCACAGGGAACCATGAGTCAGAACGCTCAGCAGTCACCACAGCAGCAGCCATCTCAGCAACAGCAACACCTGCTCAAACCCACCATGAGCAAACAGGTAACGTCTGCATTAGGATACATCTGATTCTGAATTATTCAGCTCTTCTAGACTTGCTTTAGTGATGGGGCATAACAACACTTACAAGTGACGGTCTGTGCATGACATAATGTAACTTTATTCACAAGGTAGCTGAGGATGATTCATATTTATTTATAATTCAGAAACGCCCTTAAACGGTACTTAAGGTCATGGTGCTTTGGTGAAGTGAAAACTCTCTACACACTTACGTTAGTAGCAGTTACTTCTGGTTTTTTTGTAGCCTTTAAGTGTGCCTGGGGGTTTGTGTTTATTTTATTTTCTTTTTTTTATCATTCCCTTCTGCTCCTGTCTTCTTTTCCCCATCTGCTGTAAGGTTTGTGCAGGTTGTGCATACATCAAGTATATTAATAGAAAAGCCTGCAGGAAACCACTTGGTATGAGAGTGATAAACATCTACTCGTGATCATTTGGAGTGTGTTTCTTCTTCCCCCAGGGCTCCCAGTCTCCATCTACGTTAAATCCACCAACCCAAGTTAATGAGCGAACAGTAGCCTGGGTTTCCAACATGCCTCATCTTTCTGCTGACATCGAAAGCTCCCGGATTGACCGTGAAGAGTTCAAACTGAAGGAGTATTCCAAGAGCATGGATGAGTCACGCATGGACAGGGTGGGTGTAATCGCTGGAACGTTAGGAGACGCAGTTCCTCATCTGCAGCCACACCATCGAAATGAGCACTGAGATCTTCTATTAGCTCCTGATGTGAACACGAGCCTGTGATCTGTGATCAGTGTCGCTAACTTCTTCATTTCAGGTCCGGGAGTATGAGGAGGAGATCAAAGCCCTGAAGGACCGTCTTCTAATGTCCCATAAAAAGCTGGAGGAGTACGAGAGGAGGCTCCTCATGCAGGAGCAGCAGACCAACAAGATCCTTCTGCAGTACCAGAATCGCCTTGACGACAGCGAGAGACGGCTACGGCAGCAGCAAGTGGAGAAAGACTCCCAAATTAAGGGAATCATTAACAGGTAAATGGAAGCTACTGCTGGCATGGAGGGTGTTCTTTATGGCAGTAAGCACTGACCCATTGGTTTAAAGTCCAAAACATGCTGAAAACGATACTGACTGATGTTAGAGGAACCAGGAGAATTGCGTGCGTCAGTAAAATGGATCCTTGTTAACGTGACCCAGTCCTTACACTCTTTTTTTTTTTGGGTGGGGGTGGTGCCTCTGAACAACACTTGGGGTGGTTGTGGCTGGTGGCTGTTACAGTCCATCACAATCCACAGCTGGAGACATCCTATAGGTGTCAAAGGAAATAAGAGACGATTAAGGGACAGACCTTTGTGCTTTTGACAGAGGAGATCGGTCCTCTCTGTTGATTTGAGCTGGGCAAAAGAGTGTTCTGCTCATTCTCTTCTAGCAACTCTGCAATTATCAATACCTCCGAGCAGGAAATACTATTGAAAAGAACTACGTTTTAATTTGTTCATAGTTGATTGACCACAGTTTTCAGTGTGAAAACACTGAAAACTCAGTAGTGCACAGATACAATGAAGGCATAAAACATAGTTGTTTCGTTTTTTTTTTTAATGTTTACATCTTATAATAATCTGTGCTATTGCAAGGGTGGATATCTGTGACTTGCCACTTTTAATCCACTCCAGGAAAGAAGACGTGGAATGAAGACAGAGACAGTCCTGCTCGCCTTTAATGGGAACACATCATTAACGGCCTAACCTTGTATATACAGTAAAGTCTCCTCTTCATACTAACTGTGCTGTGGCAGTTATCATCATCCATTTTTATACGCAGAGATATTATCTGGATCTCAGGAATATTTCAGATGAGTCATTTTCTTAAATTGAGATTTTAAAGGAACCTTCCGGAAACACAAGCATATCTTTGAAAGCAGGAGCAGGTTTTGGACCCCGAAGAAAAACATTGTTGAAAATGAGCTCTTCCATTTGGAAATGAGAAGAAACTATGCTCTGTACAAGACTAATCATTCTCCTGAGTGACCATGGGGACTGAAACCAACCTCTTCTGCATCCGCATGCGGTTGTGGTGAAACATGAAGAGGGGGGAAGCGAGCGATGAATGTTCCTCCAAAAAGAGATAAATAAAGAAAACAGGCACGCAGAGCACTGAAACCAAGCCCTCAAAAGTGCTTGACTGTGGTAGAAGAAAAGAAATCTGCAGCACTTATCAAGTGTACAGGGAGGCTTTAGCACTGAAGCTAACACTTTGTGTCAACGTTATCATCTGACCACCCAGATGTTTGAGTAGCATATCTAGATGCTTCCAATTGCAGCTTCTTACAACTGAGCCAGACATGAAACTCACTGGGAGGCTTCTGCGCTGCCTTAACACCTCAGAAGTGCAAAGCACTTGAGCAGGGGCTTGCAGAAATTATGGATGAGAAGGTGTAATGGTTTAAGGCCATTTCACTGGCCATTTAAACTGGTTTTAATGTTATGTTCACATGGAGGCACATGGCAGACATCCACTCCAAGCTCAGGTTCAATGAGAAATCCTGAAATCACGGCTTCTGTAAGGCTTAAAAAACATCTCATTTGCAGAAAGAACAGGTTCCTAAGTGTTCTGTGGACCCCGAACATTTTAACTTTGGAACCACAGCACATTTACGGGCTGTTTTTAGCTCAGACACACTTTTTCTTCTCATCTAGTTCTTTTTACACCAAGACCAGATATTGACTTTTAGGTTATAATCCACCTCACCTGTAGCACTTATATCGATTTCTTTTCTTTCAGGGAAGTGGGCTCATTAGGCACTTTGAAATACAGTATTCAATTTCCTTTCGAGTAAATATAGATAGTATATTTAACTTCTCCTGTATCTGAGCATTATTCGTACCGGTGAGCTTGCTGTGTAGAAAATATTAATAATAACCTTATCCCTGATGTAGTAATAATCGGTTTCAAAATACAATTTATAGTATATTTGTATAGAGTTATTTCAGGTTTGCAATAGCTGCTCTTACAGGTATAGTAGATAAGCTCAGAAGAGCAGAAATAGATGTACTGTATGAATAGACAGATGGTCCACCATTGGTGATGTGTGGTGAATAGTTGGTATACTTAAGCAGCTATCAAATAATTGTTACCTGTTGCTTTCCTTTTCTTCCTCTGAGACATTGCTCATATTTAAATGTCTGGTGTGGATCCATGTCCTTGTTACCCACCCAGCGTATTTACTGGCGTGTAATCCTGCCTCTCCTGGTAATCCTGACTCATTCCTGTACTCTGCCACGAGCGTTTCCCCAAAGCGTTTTTGGGCTCTCTGGGTCTCGCTTAGAACAATGTTCAAGTCGGAACTTTGGCTGCTTCAAATTCTTACACATTTGACTCACTTTTTTGGCTTTTGGATTATTTAAACATATTGTTCTGTCTGTGTGATGGTGTGCATCTTCCATTTCCATTGTTACGGTTCCTTTTTTGAAATCACTAATTCCACAGACAGTTTTTTAAATTTTCCTTTTAATTCTCGACGATCTAAAATAAAAAACAGCACAATATACCCTTGCTCTAATTGGACCCAGAACATTTATTTTTTTCAACCATGATTATTCTGGAGAGGTCAAGAGGTCATCCAAGGCAGGTTTGACTCCCATTATAATTTGTTTTGTTATGTTTTTCACCAATTATATATTTGAAAAATGGCATTTTTCGATGACATTATAGTTGTGTAGTTTACGAACACATTTCACAGCTACAGCAGATCATGTCAGGCAGTGCAGTTGCAAATCACTCATCTTTGTGCCGTGACGATGCGAATCTGCCCGCAATAACACCACTGAAATGCTGAAAGGTGAGTTTCACGGCAGGAATACAGCAGGCGTGTTGGCAAATGGAATCGTTTGCAGCCGTTGTTCTTCTGCTTGGTCTCGTGATTTATCTGTAGCAAAACCGCGGCCTCGTGTCGGCGGATACATGCATTATTTCGACTACCTGCTTAACTTGATCTCACAAGCGCACATACTTGAAGCACAACTGAATTTGAGGGGAAGAAAATGGACTTTTTTGTAACATCGCCCACAGAAATCATCATTACTGTCTCTCTTCAAAATGTGCTGTATATTTGTCTGTTGCATTTCAATTGTGTCCTGGGACAATACTTATATTTCTGTTAAACTCTCTTCCCTTGTTTTGTAAACTGACATCCAACTGTACGCTCTTTATGGAATAAAATATCCAGACATTACTTTCCTATTGTCAGATTCTTGTTTCTGTTTCCTGGGTATAATGGATGTAAAATTATTCAGATGTTTTTTTTCCCCCTGTTTTGTTTTGGGGTTGTTTTGTGTGTTTTATTTTCTGTTTATTGGAAAATCAGTCAGTCTATTAACTTGAGTCCAGTCATTTTAATTCAGCTGTGATCACACTGGTTTTTTTCTCCTCTGGCATTTATTTGACTATTCAGCCTCCATGTTTTCTTACCTGTATAACTGCATGATGACCTTGCACGTGTGCTGTCCTGAACTGATCCTGTATGGACTAACCCCCCCGGCTGGTGGATGATCCCGGAAAGCACACTCTCCTCCCTAGTGTCTTATAGAATCACTAGCAGCAACTGTCACCCAGCACCTTAGTTAGGTCTCATTATATAGGATAATCAGTTCTCTGGAGATCAGAAACCACACTTGGAAACCACACAAACAGACTTAAATATTCCGATTATTCCCATGGAAAAACAAGAGAAAAAAACTCTAAATCTGCCGCAGAAAACACGAGTTGAGTTGTATAGTTACACAGGCTTAGACAAGAAATATTGGTCTGATCGTCACGTTATAGCAGCTATACATGTAACCAGCTGTCAGTGCGCTGCTGAGACAGATCTGTTTGAGTGTTTGTTGATCATCTTGGATTCACGATACTCCCTTACTTTCTGCTCCCCTTTTTCTCTCTTTCTCCATCTCTCTGCTTCGAAAGACTCATAGCCGTGGAGGATGAGTTAAGGGGAGGACCCATAGTGGAGCCCAAACCCAGGATTTTCTCTGATCAGGTCTGTGAGCCTCCTGCTGCTTTTCTTGTCTGATGCCTGTGCTGCTCCCATCACCTCTCTTCGCTCCCTCCCTGCTTTGATTTTGTGTCTGTGTGGTCTGGTCGCACCCAAACAGTATCTGTGTTTCTGTTCCCCCAAATACCCCAACAGCCATGATGGTGATTATCTACTAAGTAGATGGCTTATTTGACCCAATTACTGTTTTTAAAAAAACCTGCCTGGAAACACGCTCCCCAACCTCCTGGAAGAAACTGGAAGATGTTTCTCTTCTCATCAGCTAAAAGCTTCGCCAATGAGATGAAACGTCTTTCAGCGCTTCCCAATAGTCCAGCTGACGCTTTGCTGGCCCTGAACGAACTGCTATATCCTTAGGATTAAAAGCGATTATTAAATATACAGCAGAAAACGTGTTTCCCTGGACTAAAATTCTTGCTTTGTTCACCAGAATAAATGCCAGACTTGAAAGATGGAACCGGATAAAACTTAATATGTAAATACAACAATCAGAGATGTTGATTTGGTTCAGGTCAGGGTTGGGGGCATTGCCCCTGAAGCCGCTCCTGCATGGTCTTGGCCATGTGCTTTGAGTCCCGGTCCTGTTAGAATGCGAACCTTTCATCCCTTTGTTGCTTCGAGCACATCGGATTTAGATTTCTGAAATACTTGATCCCAGCCACTGAAGCGTGACGCTGTCCTGACCATGCCTCCCGGTCCGGGTGGTCTTGGGCAGGTGCTGTCAGGGCCTGGGTTTCTCCAAAAAAGTTCTCCCATGGTTTGATC
>CAAE01014617.1:201514-239435 GCA_000180735.1 Tetraodon nigroviridis | reverse complement strand
ATTCATTGCATGTCAGGCTGCGGTGATGCATTCAGGCTGCTGCGTTGTCTGAGAACATTTATTCGCCCGTGTATGTATGTAGATGGAAGAGCTTTTATTCACATCCATGGGGTTTTTTTCAGTTTTCCTGTTTTGCTTTGTGTTATTTGGTGTGGCTGTTTCCCCTAACCCTCACTGCCTCATCAGTATTCTCCCGTGCACACCAGCCTTTGCACCATTTCCCTTTTACGTCCCCCCCCCCTATACTTTTCAACCCTTCTCTCCTCTCTTTACCTCCTTTGTTTATGAGATACGGTGATTTCTCTTAGGGGAGGCGTCAGTCCATCCTAGTGCAGCCCCGTCTTGCCCCTGTCCCACCCCGAGTGTCCAGGTAATAAGCAAATCGGCAAACTCTCACCTTCTCTCTCCATAACCTACTGCTTCATTTCAACATCTACTTTCTATGTATATCCCTGTCCACATGCTCTGTGAGGTCGACACCCCGACAGGCCCACCTGTCGATAGGCAGGGATTGCTAACAGGATGCTAAAAAGGGTCATTTTGCATTAACTGTAGGCATGAATCCAAAAAACTAAAATCTTCAAGTGACCACATCTCAGTTCACTTTAGGGAGAGAGATAACTAGTTTGGGCTCTTTCTTTGTAGATCCGATTTTTTTTATTAAAAGCAATAATTGCAAAAAATGAAGTAAAAATGCAAAAACTCTTGATATTTTATTTTTATTGTTTTACGGACCCAGAATTGACAAAACCAACCAAACAAAAATAGAAACAATTTTATAAATATCTAAAAATCTATTTTCAAAATACAGAAATTTTGAAAGGATCTAATTTTCCAGCTCTTTCTATTAGCAAACATATAAATATTTCCTACTGTATATTTGCAGTCAGACAGTCAGTGTGTAGGAGTCACCACAGTTTCCATCAGCGGTGTTTTGTTATGATACCTACATGTCCAACTCTACCCTAAAATAGAATACCTCGACATTTTTTCAGCAAATATTAGGATATTTTTTCTTAGAGTGCACAAAAAAACTTGCAGGGGAGGTGGTGTGGAAGGGCGGGGGGGTGGGGGTGCAGACATAATACATAAAATGTACAGCATCCATGTTCACTGAAAAAAGGATGATCTCTTTTTTCAAATGCATGACAACAACAGGGGGAAGTGGCATAAAAGCTTCCCTAAAATCCGTTTTAAACGCAGAACTTTTTTGGGTTTTCTGTTGTCTTGACTCACACGTTGAGCCATTGTGCTTTCCTACACTTTTGTTTGTACGTCTCCATCGAGTTCTTTACCCCACGTTGGCATGTCCTCATAACAAAACAAAGGGAAACATGGGAAATCTCCGTATCTGACCTGATCCAACCTTCTAACCTCGACAAGCACCCATTAATGAGCACATGTTGTGTGTTTTGGTCAGTCTGTTTTTCTGATTTGTGTCTGTGCATTTATGCTTGGCACCCAAGTGTACTCTTAAAGCTGATTAGAGAAGTAGGGCATTTGTTAGAGCATTTAGGAATAAGTAGGTTTGTTTGTCTTCTCTTACATTAAAATAAGAGCTTGCTTTTGCTGTCTTAATCTATTAACGTTGTTAAAATGAGCAACATTTGTGGTTTTCCTAAATGGTACCAACTGCAGGCTCTTATTTGTCATGTGAAATCAGAATTTGTTATTCCAAAGTGGAGATTGGAGGAGATGGGTAACAATGTATGACACACTTTCTACTTTTCCACTTCATTATTTGTGTTTTCTGTCCAAAGTACAGTTTTCACTAGTGTCAAAATGAACTTTAACATGTAAAGTAATTCAGCAACAGAGCCCAGAAAACACAGCACGTCTGGTAAGTGTTAAAAGGGTGGAAGGAAACAGCCGTGTTTAGTGTCACGTACGGCTACCGAACCGCTGTCGATCGAGGCATGCTAGTCATTTTACCCTCAGTGTTCGTAAACATAGTTGCTACTGCACCACTTAGCAATCCAAAATAAATTTCCTTCTTTTGGTTCTGATTGAGAAGAGAAATGCCTGCTAATTTATTTGTTCTTGCTCTTTTTTTTTTTTTTTTAGCTTTTACATAAAATGAAAATATCTTTGCTATCCAGATTATTTGTGTCATTTCCTCACCTGGATGCAGAATCTTGGACTTCCTGTTGTTTACGTTAGAGTATTTAACACCTCATGTGCTGTATACGGCCATCAAAACAGAATTTGATGGCCGTATCCTAAAGTTCTGCTCCCGTTTGCTTGGTGGTAAAGTTTAAAACTTTATTAATGACTTAATTAACTTGTGCATAGTTGCTGGCTCTGCCTGAATGGGACTGGGATGTCAGACTTCCACACAGACCTCCTCACTGTGCACCCATTCCAGAGCTAGTTCACGTCATTGTTTTAACCTGTAATAATGTAAATAAGAGAACCAAAACTCGGATTACCAACCCCAAACTCCAACCAGAAGAACCGACACAGACTCGCTCAGGGCGCCTGCTCTGACCCTTTGATTCCTGACGTTGACAGACGATGCTCTTTAGTTTTTTGTTCCCAGCTCTTTGTTGCATTTTTTTTCCTGCATGTTTCTAATAACAGGGTATGATGTTAAGATATTTTTGGAAGCTTTTGTGTGAAATCTTTGATTTCCTTTCAGCAACACACTCATACAGAAGCTCAGCGTATTCTTTGGTGTCTGGTGAAAAATGACTCATCTGCCTGATTTTTTCCTGTCTGTCACTCCACAAACACCTTTTTCTACTTCTCCTGAGAGGATCTGGATCCTTTGGCTTTGAAAGTTTGCGCTCTCATTCATCCCGTTCACCTGCTTCCCAGCTCCCCCACTCCCATTTCTACTGGTACAGATTGGTATACAGCATCAACTTCCTCGACTCATTTGGCTCTTTTTCTTTCTCCTCTCTCTGTCTGATCTTTATCTTCCCGTATGATTCTTCCAATCCCTGATTTCCTGTCCTTTGTCCTCCGATTCTTCATTGTTTCCTGCACTGCTTTGACATATATTCATTCCAACTGTTTTTTTTTTTTTTCTTTCCATTTGTCAATGATATTTTTCATTTTCTTCCAATAAAATCCTCCTCTTGTCATTTTCTTTTCTCACACTCACATCTTCTCACACTCTCACTTATTAACAATGACAAAAATAACGATAATTTTATATCGTTCTTCTCTTTATTATTATTATTATTATTATTATTGTTTGCACCTTGTTTGGACACCTCCTTTACAAATCCTCACACTTCTCCCATCCCTCATTGAACGGCCTCTCTCCTGCGACCACCTCTTCCTGCTCCCACTCCTGTTCTCCTTCCCCTCTCTCTATCTCGCTAGGAGGACCAGCTTTCCTCCCTGGGTTCAGCAGACCCCAGTGTGAAAACGGAAGTTGGAGGGGGAGGCGCTGGAGGAGAGATAACCACTGATCAAGGCCTCAGAGTGTCTTCCGCGTCACAAACTGTAGAGCCTCCCTCTCATCATGCTAGTCAGAATGGAGAGCTCCTTGGCAAGAAAACATCTTTTCATGCATCTAAAGCCGCTGCGACCGCAGCAGTCCACACAGCAGCATTGACATAGCAAGAAGGGAGTGGGTCGAACACAGCGATGGGCCAAATCAGAGAGAGATTTAGCAAGGCAGTCCCTGAAATGAGCTTTCTGTAGATGGTCGCCATCCTTGGAACAAGAGAGAGAAGAAAATCACACAGCGACACAACACAAAGGGCTTTTCTATCGACACAGCTTAGTCTTGCAGGACAAGATGACAATAAAGCATTTTACCATCTGTGAACCTCTGCATGTTGGCCTCTCCGTGACGTCATGACAAACGACTTAAAGGAGCCGTTGAATGTCTTTCACCTCAACAAGTGCATCATAGCCGTTAGCAAGTGCCACGACGCGGCCTCCTGGATGTAGGTGCATCCATATATATCTGGAGCGTGCCAGACTGAGCCGAACGGATGTGGTGATAAGTCTGGCTGTCTTAGTGCCTTTGAGCATTTCCCATTAGAGATGTGATGCACCGGAGGAGGTTTTTATTGCTAGCTTTGCGGCAGTAATGGAAGCAGAGAGATTTTAGCGGGACGTTGGGCAGATGGGTTGAAGACTTCTCGTTTTCGGGCCGAGCTTGTGCATTTTTTCTCTTCTCAATCTCAGAACCAATGTGATAAACTGGTGCTAAACACAAACATATGGTGCCATTTTCAAGTGGAATGTCTGCGTCTGCCATAGTGCCGCCCTTTTCATGGTTGACTCGCTGTCTGTTTCTTCTTCTGTGATTCTGTTTTCGTCCTTTTTCCCCCTCCAGTATATTTTAGTGTCTTTGTCTTCTGTTTCTGTTCTCATGTCTAACATTTGTTTTCTTATGCATCTGTGGTATTTAGGCACCTCCTCCAATCTCTGGTTTTATTGAGCACCCCCTCTCTTAAATTTAATGGATCATCTGATGAATGGGTTAATGGGCTATTGTAGGAAGTTAAGAATTTACTTTAGTGAAAATACACAAAAGAAAAGTGTTGAGTGTAAGAACTGTCATCATGGAAGTTACTGTTTGATTTTTTTTTCATTGTATATGTACATACATTGTCTGTTGTGTCGTTATTATTACATGCACATCAGTCAGGTTTCCCCACAATTATGTTGTCAGCCATTGAACTTGAGGAACGTGTCCTGTACATTTCAAGTGTGAGAATATAACCAATATGACTACCTAATATTTGTTTAAAAAAATGTCTTTTTAATAAGTTTATAAATTGTGCCAATACTTACAGCTTTTAGGTTTGACAAAATTCACTTTAAAAGTCAATAAGTCAAAAGTTTAATTTAAAATTTGATTAACCCCTGATTCTTTATTAAAATGTATCGCTACAGAGGAATAGCATTAATAGCTAACAGCATCCAAAAAAAAAAAAAACCTTTTAAGTGTGTTCTCAAACTTCTTCTCTTTTTCATGTTTTGAATGCTAAAATGTGGCTGATATCTCCACATTGTTTTGTTTTGTGTCTGAACTCTTGTGAAGTTTGTCTGAATGTGTCTTTTGTCTCTGGAGTTTCACACGTGCACTGGTGTCACTTTCCAACCACTCAGCCTATTGAAGAGTGTCCCATGACACCCATCTTCCATCTGCTCCTCAAAGGGAACTCGTCACTTTCTTTGCTGTACCAAAGTCAACACGGCCAGTCTCTTTAGGCAATCAATAAGAGAGTCTAGTCAATAAATGTTTCAACTGTTAAACCGCCGACTGTACCGGTGAAGGAGATCCACTGCCGTCGTGCAGCTTTGGTTCCTGGTTCACTTGTGAAATGACCATTTTTGTGAGGAGTTTAGGATTGGAGCTTTGAACATTGGCTGTGAGTGGGATGATCTGTGATTGCGCGCTGGACATCATAAAGCTGATTTGTGATAGAGGAAAGGCTTTGAAAATACCTCAGTGACTCAGGTAAACAAGCAGAAAGTGACCCAGGCAGGGAAAAGGTCCAACCTTGAAAAGAACTGCCATCGTTCAGAGACTGTAACCATGCCTCATTAGCGCCTGATCAAACAACCTTTCTTGTTTCTTCTCTCTCTCTGTCTCCTTTTTTTCTCTTCCTCCCTACCTAGCCACTCTCAAAGCTTCATGGAGGACAATGTGGAACCTAATTGGCTAATGCGCCATCGGCAGTCCATTGGGTGGCATAGCCAAATGTCCAGGGCTCTCTCCCATGATGCAATTGGCTAACAAGAGAACTCTTGGGGGCATTAGTCCCAATCTCTTAGAAAACATGGGGCCCTGGTACCATTTCTTTTTGCTCCAAAGGATGGTGCAAAGACCTAGTGGACCATGTAAGAAATTGCTCTCTCTCTGATTTAACGGGGATAGTTTTCTCTTGTTTTGCTTGGATAGATTTGCGTTTATAAAAGGTAGGCAGGACACGTTGGTTTTTGCTGGCCTGCTGAGCATGCAAAGAACAGCTATGCAGTCTGGTCAGTCAGCAGAATGGCGGAACTCAAAGGCCAAGGACGACGGAAATTAGAGAGAGGGGAGGAAATATGGCTTATGAACTGAATATCCATGGTGCTTGACTACTCTAAAGATTTCAATCAAAGCTGATTTACTTCAGAATAATATTTGTTTTCTCTTTTTAAGCCTTATTTATTGCTGTTGGACTAAGCATTTGTTTATCTACTTATACTTTATAACCAGTTTACTCCAGGTTAGACACACATGGGCTTCTTTCATTTTATAATTCATCCCATCTGTTTCTTTCAGACTTTGAGTTTAAAACCTAAATATGCACAGCCTGAAACAACATGGGAAACTAATTTAAAAAGAATGTTATATTTCTATGATTACTGACTGTACTATAATATTCAGAAAGAAATTGCTCTTTTGAAATTTTCCCGCCTACATATACTGTTGCCCCTAAAGTTGGAATAAACTTTTTTTTTTTAACCTCTTTTCATGCAATTACCGTGACGATAGTATTTAATCTTGCTAGATACAGTGTAAACCCACTCAAAAGTTTGTTGATCAATCTGGTCAAAAGGGGTAAGAGGTGAGTAATGATGTCTGTAAATGGTAATAAAATGAGGAATGCGCCTGAATAAAAAAGATATTGCAACTTTAGGGGCAACGGTGTATTTATTTCTTGATATGAATTCATGATTCCACACTCTGAAAGTTCTTAAAAACGCAGTTTTGTAGGAACCGACTTTTCTACATAGAGACAATCTTGCGAAGAGGATCAGTACTGAACAGTGAGGAAAAGGACAACCCTGTGTCAGACCTACTGTCCCTCCAGCAGTTAGCATCTTGCTGTGACTCTTCTTCCTCTTAGTTTAAACCCTGCAAAAAGAAAAAGAAAAAGTGGATGGCTGTTTCTGGCCAAACGGTTGCCATGGAGCTCTCCATTTGTGGACAAAATCTCTGGATGAGGACCTTGTTACAACTGTTTTTGTATCAACTTTACTTGTCACTCGAGTTTACGCTGAGCGGTGGGCGAAGTCTCGGTTTCAGTGTGGCCACTTTTTCTGCAGTAACTGTCCTTCTTTTGGGCTGTAGACGGACTCCACTGACCCCATCTGAAATCCCTGCCGTTGCTCCTAAAGCGGAGAGAGCGATGTTAGAGGTCCTGCCGAAACGAGTGATTGTGTTCATATCAACGTGTGTGTTCTGATTCAATCTTTTTGTAAATTGAATAAATGCGTACATATGCTATGGGTATTTGTATATACGGTTTGTTTGTATATGCAAAATGTACAGTTATTATTTTCCCTCTAACATTTCTCTCTCTTTTTGCGATTAGGTCAAGTTACAAACGATGAGTGCGGAAAGGCTTTAGTACGAACCTGCAGAGGCTGTTTTCTCTGTAGTCTTTCAGCTCTGCCACATACAGCTGCATTCTTGAACCTCTCATATAACACATAACTCACATAATCTTACGCTTGCACTCATTTTCTAACCAATTTTAAAGCTTTTCTAAGTAGATTTGGGTGACTAAGCAATGTTTGTGCACATATAGACTACGATTTTTCCAGAGACCTCCATCTGCATTTCTTTGAAAGCTTCAACGGTTTTGAGTTCTTGGAGTATTTCTTTCTATGGTATGTATGTTTGCTATGGTTGTCATTCAGAGTTATATATTTATTCCGACAACCGATATATATATATTTCTTGAGATTTTGCTCCTCAAAATATTGCCTCTCGTGGAGCCTCCTAACCTTTTCTCGAGTTTCGGTTAGACTGCCGATTCATTTCGTGAGATTACTCTGTCATTACTTAACATTGCTTGTTTTTGTCCTTAATAAGGTGTGCCTCCCCCTTTCTCCTGCTGATCTTGGATCACCTAACACCACTGATCACACATTTTATACCCCCTGACAAGCCATAGCCCCTCTCCCAAAGAACCCTTTTATTGTTGTTTTTGACAGGAAATTTGGAGATTTTGTGGATATTAATGAAAGAGTGGTGTTGAAGAGTGTTTTGCAGTTGTATATGGAGTTGTTATGAATGTGAATATTCTGGTCATTAAATCATTATTGTAATGATTATTATTGCCATTTCTATTGATCAATTCCTTTGATGCAGTGAATGCCATTTTTTATTACATCCCAATTTATATTTTTTTGGGGTAGATAACTATGGAGATAGGAAAGCTTTAAATAAATTAATAAATGAATAATTGAATTCTTAACCAGCCATGAAAATGTTTTGTTTCTTTTCTCACTTTTTCAAAATATCTGTACTCTTGCACGTCTTCTTAGTGCTGATTGACCTCAATAACACCATTATCATTTGTGGTACATCATCATCGTGCGTTCTTTTGCCCTGGTTAACATTTTTCTACCCAGACAAAAAAAAAACAAAACAAAACAAAACCAAAAAGACCTCAAATTGGGTTTTTAACCCAGTAAATATATTATTTAAATACAAACAGAATTAGTTTGTTGTGAGTTAGTTAGAGTAATTAATTTAAAAGTAACTCTTGAAGATTTTGGTTTTAGCAGAGAAACATAAACAGTGTGGCAGACTCTCACAGAGAGAAGGGGCTTTGTTCTGGCAGCGGGGGGATCCATCCATCCATCCAGTATGTACCACTTTCCTGAGCTCAGGTCGTGGGGGCAGGAGCCTAAGCAGGGATGTCCAGTCTTCCCTCTCCCCAGCTACTATGTCCAACTCTTCCGGGGGGATCCCAGGCATTTCCAGGCCAGCCGAGAGACATAGTCTCAGCGTGTCCTGGGTCTTCCTACCAGAGGGATGTTACCTGAACGCCTCACCAGGGAGGTGCCCGGAAGGCACTAACTAGGTGCCTGAGCCACCCCGTCTAGCTCTTCTCAACGCGGAGGAGCAGCGGCTGTACCCCGGGCTCCTCCCGGGTGACACAGCTTCTCTTCTCCTCTCATCTTCTTCTTTGGCTCAGCTCTCTTCACAAAAGAACAGGTGGAAGGAGATGAAAACTCTGAGACACAGTTCTCAGGAGAGGTTTACAGGGGGAAAAAAAGTCTCACTTTGATACCAAGATGGTACAAAATAGTTCCTTGACCACAGATTTAATCTGGTTACCACTGGGACCACAAATACCTCTGGGAGAGCTTTGTCAGGACGAGAGATCATATGATCAGGCTTATTGTTATTGCAACCTGGGCGATAGGTAAAGTTAAAGCAGTCGAAACGAGAAAGCACCTTCTCTGCTCCTTCCTGCCCGTGCTTCCATTCCAGAGCCTTAGGAGTCCAAGAAAAAGATATGTGGTGGAGTTAAATTTGGAGCTGCAACCTTCCAAACATCAAAACTTTGCAGCTGGTTTCTCATGGAGCCGTTGATTTTACCTTCTCAGGACCACCGCTCGCCTGTCCGCTCTGCAGGTCAGGTGTACTGCAGACGGTGGCACCGTGCACGGACTCAGCTGCAGAGGCGGAATACCCAGCACCCACCACACAGGAAGGTCTCCTTGTTAGGTATGGCGGCCACGTCGTGCCAGATCCAAGTTTGTTGAACGCGGTCACACGATGCACTCCAAACCTGGGGAGGGTCGGCGGGGAGTTTCTTCGCCATTACGCAATTCAAAATAGCAAACCAACAAACAAAATCAAAGGAGCCTTAGCGTTTGACATTTTAAAGACCAAAGGTCAAGGAAGTGTTGGCACATACACTTTTACCATTCTGTTGCGTTGAGTTTCATCTGCCTTCCATAACGCTGCTATAGATTAACTTCAACCACAAACAATGACTATAGCTCAGTTAGCTTTCACCTGCTCCTAAAAATGAGACACAACCACAGCTTCTGATCAGAAGCTGCTGGGAAAAACAACTTTCATTGCGGATGATGAGTTGAGATTGTGCTTTCTGTTGGCTGTCTTGGTAATATATAAGCGTAGAGGTGTTGGTGACAGTGGGCTGGAGATAGCTGCAGATCCTTGAAAGGTAAGATGATTGAGATTCGGAAGCACTCAAAAGGCTGAAGTTAGCGGTGCACTTTCCTTCCTTTCTGACATGGTTAATAAAGTCGTCTTAGAAATTAAGCCAGCTGGATCCATACTGGCCAAATAATCCTGTTTAAAAAATCAAGTATATCTGGAATATACCTGCAGATTCAACAAAGGCACATCTTTAAAAAAAATAAAAATAAAAAATCTGCTCGCCCTTTTTCACCCCTTGCAATCTACCCAATAAATGTGCTGAGAATGTAGATGGCAGGCAGGATCTAGGAGATGGGAATTCAGTTGAATATAGAAGGCTTGTAATTATCCTCATCCTCCTACACTTAATGGTCTCTGGCTCTTCAGTGGGTTGGTAGCTTCACACTTGCAGCGGAGGAGCCACGGATGAATCATGGTATGTAAACAGAACAGAGCTGTGAGCTCATTCATGCTGATTACTGTTTCAGTCTGAAGAAGATATTCACATATCAACTAATATACAAATCATTGGACCTCCTAACATTAAGTAACTGCTTTATTTTTACCTATGGTGACATTTTTTTGCAAACACGAATTCAATTGACAAAACCCTAATTTTCGCTAATGATAATATACAAAATGATCTGTCACAAGGTCTTATTATTTGCGAATTCAAAAGATAACTATAAAACTGGAGAAAATGGTCACTTTTCTCGGTCGCTTAACATCTGCGCCGCATAGAACTATTCGTAAAGATTATTACTGACCTCTAGTGGTAACGAGTAAAAATGGAGGGATTACGCCACCGTGTGGATTTAAATATGATATTTAAACTATAGAAAAGACCTTTTTTAAAAATATGAAATATATTTAGCTTTCATGTTTTATTTCAGATTTCTTGTTTAACTCAGTAAAAAAAAAAATATATATATATATATCCGAAGATTCGCAAAGCGACAATGCGAGCGGTCGATTATAATCTCGCGAGATTTACGCGGCCCCTAGTGAGAGTAATGGCTGCCCTCGTAGCGATGGCTGGAACGGGTAACAACACAACAGGCATTTCAGAGTGTTTTAGCTAACCAGGAAGCGTGTATGTTACGAGGCATCACCTCTACCTGGTTTTCAGAACGGATGGGTTGTGAGAGTCATTCAAACATACAAAAAGGAGTAACACTCAGCCGCTAAATCTGGAAAAATAACGTCACCTTGACAGCTAACTAGCTATCAACAGTCTGTCACTATCGGGAAAGAAACCCGAATGGCACTGACAAATGTTTCTGAATGGTTCAAGGGAAGTACGAATAAAAGTGTGATTTGACTTCTAGCTAATATGAGTGGGCCCGGGCAAGACAACGAACCAGAGGCAAAAGTCCTTCTCATCAAGCGGCTTTACAGGTACGTTTACAAGGCCGTACTACTGTAGCTAACTAGCCAGTAGGATGTTCGCTTAGCTACGTTGTCGCTAGCCGTTCAAAAGACAATAAACAAACTTGTCATTCAAGTATTCAGTTTTATTTAACGTACAGCATAATCATTACTGACTGAATTTGGCTGGACTGTCGTCGTACTTTTAGTTGGCAAAATATTATCGGTGTTGGCATTAGCTCTTTGCTTGGTTGGTACAAAAAATGAAGTAGTAGCATGGCAGCTAGTTTTTAACGTTCGTCATCAACTAGTTATTCTTATTCTTTCTGTTCTCCTTATGCAGGGCTGTGGTGGAGTCCGTGCACAAGCTGGACGTTATCGCCAGCGGCAAAGGATCCCACAGAGAGGTCTTTAAACCGGAGAACATCAGCCTCCGTAACAAGTACGCTCAGCCGGCTCCATCACATGTGTCCGCGGCTGCTCAGTCGGAACACCTCGGATCTCTCTGTTTCTGTACACATATGGCTTCGTAGGACTTTTATCCCTTTATTTCTAATTGATTTGGTTGTTGTTTACTTTATTCTTTTTTTTAGAGGAGTCCATTGGGTCATATGCGTCTATCTTCATCGTCCAAAGTCTGTCCATATCTACTTCTTGTCACATTAGATTCATCCAAGCTTATCACTTTTGGTTGTGTTCATATAAATCGCCTTGTGCAAACTTTTCCAAAATCATTGCACAAGTTAGAGTTTAAATTGCTAATCTCGCATTTGCTCATGAAGTTAAAAGTAGGCGGTTTGTGTCGATGGGGATAAAAGCTTCAAGAGGCCAGCACTTGGCTCAGACCCACTGAAAAGATTTGACCCAGACATTGTAGTGCCGCTTAATTGTTTTGGGGCTTTCAAACTGCCTTCTGCTGCAGCCATATGTTTCAGATTTTGACCCATCTTTCCAGAGCACGTGGACCCTCGTTTATGGTTTTGCCAAAACATGTTTCTGCAGAAACATCAATGTTTATTTCCTCATACAGGGCACGCTGCGTTTGATGTCGAGCTATGGTTCTGCTCATACTGGAGTCCATTATCGCAAACGCTTTCAAAAGTAGTATGACAAGCCATGCAAAAACAGAGACCTGCAGTTTGAACGCAACCTGAGTGGTTCGCCGGTGTTTGATGAAACTGTTTCTGCTGTTTTCTAACGCATCATCAGGTTGCGGGAGCTCTGCGTGAAGCTGATGTTCCTCCACCCTGTTGATTACGGCCGTAAGCGAGGAGCTTCTGTGGAGGAAGGTTTATTACGACATCATTCAGGTCATCAAGACGAATAAGAAGGTGACTGCTAAAAAGTACTGTTTTTCTGCATTGTCTTGGAATAATTCAGTACTTTTCTAAATGGTTAGTTGATTCTTTCTGTTTTAGTTTTCAAATTTGAATGCTTGCCACTTTTGGAACACTGTTCCTGGTCTTGGACATAGTTTCAGTCAAAGTTGTTTGGTTACATGGTGTTATATATTCAGAACAAAAATAGTGAAAGAACAATCAGTGGAAACCCACATCGGTAATCAACAAAACCTTTAGGAAAACAGCAAGACCGCTGGCTGATCCAAACTTCTGCCCACCCACTGTTCATATTTGCCTCCAGGTTGACATCCTGAGTGTGTGATTGTCTTGGATTTACCCAGTTATGATTGTGTTACTTTTATGTCTTTAAACAACGTGTGTAAACTATAAAAAGTCATTTCTGTTATATTCTTACAGTCTTTATTTGTCTGTTGGTTCCTGCTGTAGCACATCCACAGCCGTAGTTCCCTGGAGTGTGCGTACCGTACACACCTGATCGCTGGAGTGGGCTTTTACCAGCATCTCCTCCTGTACATCCAGTCACATTACCAGCTGGAGCTACAGGACTGTATAGACTGGACCCATGTAACAGACCCACTGGTCGGTAAGTTGAACTAACTCTCAGCGCTCCATCTCAGCAGTGCATGTCTTTTCTTCTTTTATAACAAAACTCCAAAGGTTTTTGGTTTTTTTTTTTTTTTAGACCCTGCTTAAAATGTGGTTTAAAATGTTGTGTGTGTGGTTTTCAGGCCAAAAGAAACCAGTATCAGCCACCCCGAAGGAGATGGAATGGGCACAGATGGCCTGTCATCGCTGTCTGGTTTACCTCGGAGATTTAGGTAATAACATTATCGATGCCATTTGCTAGAATATAAAATATAGCTGTCATTTGTTTTTTTTTTTTTTGTTACATTCTTTGCAGCCCGTTATCAAAATGAGCTTGCTGGAGTTGACGCTGAGCAACTAGCAGAAAGGTTTTACCACCAGGCTTTGTCCGTCATGCCCCACATCGGTGAGTGAGGCTGCTGTGTTTCGTTTGTTCGATGGGGAAAGGAAACCTGAAACTCAGACTGGGTGCGTAGAGGGATATTTGGTTGAAGAGCAGTCATTTATTGTGATTGAAAGCAGAGATGAAAGAGATGAGTTCGGACTGTAGCTTCTTTATTTTTCCCTCACAGTTAATTGTCCGCTGCGATCGTTGCTTTAAATATTAATTTACTCTTTGGTTACAGGAATGCCTTTTAACCAACTGGGCACACTGGCTGGCAGCAAGTTCTACAATGTTGAAGCAACCTACTACTACCTGCGCTGGTGAGATGTCAAACTGTCTAAATGTCCCTGGAAAACACTGACCTGTGAACCAACTGTGTGTCAGCCTTGCAGCTTTGGATATGCAGAGCCTTGTTTGTCCAGTTTTGCTGACTTTTATTGTTCAGTCTTTTGAGAAATCTTACTTACCGTTAGGTGTTCATCGTCAACATATCTCTCCCAGTATCCAATCAGATGTTCCCTTTGATGGAGCCTTCGGGAACCTAAAGCGCCTGTTTGACAAAGCAGCCAAGATGTATCACCAAGTCAAGAAGCAGGAGATAAAGAAACATTCTCCATCTCAACAAAGGTAACCGCATTTTACCCGATTTCAGAAAATGTAAGATTCTGCATTTAAAAAAAAAAGGCTAAGGACATCGGCAGAACCCTGTAGGTGTACAGTCCAAATCATTTTTAATATTTAGATCTTATTGAACAGAGATCATCAACTACGTCCCATGGTAGGTGCAGTCCCTCAGCATTTTGAGCTTTTCTATCCTTCCAGGTAGAAAACCACGTTTACCTGAACACCAGTTACCTTGGTGATGGCAGAAAAGCCTGCTGGATTGTAGGCCTTGTAGGACTAGGTTGATGACCCTACGGTGTAGTTCTATAGGGAACTGCACCGTAGAGACCCTATGGTGTAGTTCAGCGGTCCCCAACCCTCGCTCCGTGGGTCGTTTGTTATCGGCCCGCACATAGAGAATAAATAACTTGCGTTATTTTGGTATTTTTTGTGTTATCTGAAACTGAACAATGTTTTATTTTGAAAAATTACTGGATTGTTGTGTGTGTGTGTGTGTGTAGATCAAAAGATATAAAGCGCCTCCTGGTAAGCTTCATGTACCTCCAAAGCCTGCTGCATCCCAAGAACAGGTAAAGTGTGTGAGGTGTGTGTGTGTGCGTGTAGTTTAGGTAGCTTGCTGGTTGATCAAACATTAACGCCCTTTTATGTTTCTTTCTATCCTGTCTGTAGTCAGGTGGAGGTGGAGCTGACTTCGCTCTGCCAGTCTGTGCTGGAAGACTTCAACCTGGTGCTGTTTTATCTGCCAGCACAGACGCCCAGCGGAGTTCGCCACTCCCACAGCGAGGAAGAGGAGGAGCCGCCGCCGCCGCCGCAGCACCAGCCGCAGCCGCAGCATCATGTTGACAGCTGCTTTACTGTGTTGCCTGATACTCTGATCTTCAAGATGGTGGTCATATGCCTGATGGTGGTGCACAGCCTGAAGAGAGGAGGTTAGTGAGTAGAGTGTAGTATGATTCACTACACTCGTGTTTTCTACATGTATATAACTGTAAACAGCTCTGTTTTCCAGTATGTTGTGTTGAAAAAGGAATGATTATAGGCACTATGATAATAAGCCAGATCGGGAGCTTAAAAGTTTTAAAGTAAATGATGTTACCCCTTAAATGGTTTGAAAGAATCAAATGAACACCTGCATCCTCAGGGTCGAAGCAGTACAGTGCATCCATAGCTTTCACTCTGGCGCTGTTCTCTCATCTGGTGAACCACGTGAACATCCGGCTGCAAGCCGAGCTGGAAGAAGCAGACGTACAAGTTCCTCCCCTTCACACTGACGCCGCAGGTGAGAGCGCACTTCCTTAAGACTTCTGGATGGTTTGGCTATGTAATGGGTTTTTTTGTTTGTTTTTTAAATTATATAATAGTTATAGACCTTTCTGAACAGCAGACATTTGTTACAATGTTACACCTGATCGGTGTTCCATAACAGTATATTTTCTACAATGGAAATTATTATTAGCTCCACGTGTGTGAACAGAAACCGATTTCTTTTTCCTTTTTGTCTAGATGACCCTGAGATTAGGGATTTGTCAACTCCAACAAATAAACCTGATGTAAAATCTCAGCAAAACGGCTCAGTGGAACTAGATGACGAGGAGGAGAAGGACAAAGATGCTGTGGAATGTGTCGATCCCGAGAAGCACGAAAACGTGAAGGAACAGTGCAGATTAGAGGAAGAAAAACAGAGACAGAAGAAAAAGTACACCCGGCTGTGTAGATTACGTCGGCGGCGCTGCGCTCGAAAGGACGTCGGAGGCGAGGCGGAAAGTGACTTGAGTGAAGGCTTTGATAGCGAGGAAGATGAGGAGGACGAGGAGGAGTTGGAGGGCAATGCTGATTCGACAGGCAGTAGCGCGACCGTGATACCGGATAACCCTCCAGCTGTTAGAAAGGAAGCCAAGAAGGAGCACCCGCGTGACGAGGTCAGCTTTGGTAGCGGCTCGGAGGAAGAAGAGGGAGGAACGGCCTTCGATATAGAGACGGACTCGGACATGAACAGCCAGGAGTCGCGTTCCGATCTTGAAGACATGGAGGAGGCGGAAAAGCCCGAGAACATGGAGGCTCAGGTGCTTGTGCAGCGGGATGAAGAAGGGGAGGGTTATCAACCCAAGGAAAAGGGAAGTGACACCAACGGGCCACTCACACACAGTGACCCCAGCATCAGCAGTAACCTCCAAGCCATGTCCTCCCAGCTTTTCCAGGCAAAACGCTGCTTCCGCTTAGCACCCACCTTCAGTAATATGCTGCTCAGGCCCCAGGCCTCATCCTCACCTCCAAATCCCAGCCTGGCTGAAGATTCGGCTCCGCCTTCCCAAGAGACTCCTCCTCCTCAGGTCTCCCCCTGCCATCTGAATCCCGGCACCGCCAACGGAACCAACGAAAATGGTAACGTCCTTTTTTTTTATTTCTTTCTTTCTCTAACAATTCACAGCAGAGAGGGTGACGAGCAATCGTATTGACGCGAGCGATTTCTTTTGCTCTCCAGATTTGGACTCGGACTCAGAATGCAGCCAGCACAGCTGTCAGTCAGTGCGCAGTGAGAAAACGCTGCTGGAGAAACTAGAGATACTGACGAACCAGGGCTTGATCCAAGTGGTGAAGATCTTTGTTGACTGGCTCCGCGCAAACACTGACATCATCCTTATGTGTGCTCAGGTACGGGACCAGGTGGCTTTCTTTTCTTTATCAACCACTCGTGTTTTCCGACTGAATTTAACCCACCGCTCGTGTCTGCAGAGTTCTCAGAGCTTGTGGAATCGACTGTCTGTGTTGCTCAACCTGCTCCCAGATGGCAGCAAGTTACTGGAGACTGGTCTGTATCTGAATTCCTGACACCTATGTTCCTGCTAGAGTAAAAGGAAGAAAACAATGGCAAAAATATAAGGCATATATAACTTTTTTCATGGTTTGGCCGGAGTGTGACTTACAGACAGGTGTGACTTTTATTGTGAAATTCTTAAAACATATACGGGAATTTCACGTTTGTTTTTCTCACCCTGATGACTGCGCAAGGGCGCACTGTAGGCTTTATTACTGGTAACTTAAAGAGACTTCTGAGAAAGACTGAACAAATGCCTCAAAAAGAAAATCAGTTTACAAGCAGAAGGTAGTGAAATATGTCACGCATTCAGTTTGTTGTCAGTGCTTCATGTAGCGCAACAACCATCGATGTTTTACGCTATCATACCTATTCAGCCTGTCGTTTTTTATTCTGTCCATTCTTGGTCTCACATTCTGTATAAAAACAAATGTCCGGTGCACTTTCTGAGCGTTGGCTCGGCACTCCTGGACTGTGCACGTTACTCAGCTGTCCCACTGTTCAAGCAGCGTGTCCTTCAGGAATCCATTCTATCTTTCAATGTGCGTCCTGCAGATCTCGGTCTGCACACAGAGGTGCAGGAGCTGGTAAACGAGTGCGAGCAGCCCGGTCTGACCCAGAGTCTTCCACTGCCGGAGGACCTGGCTCTGCGGCACCTGCCCGCCCTCAGCCTCGCCCATCGGCGGCTTGACTTCACTCACCGCTACCCCTCTCTGTCGTCCCTGCAGGAGGTACGCACAGGCACACAAACACACACTTTGGGTTTTAAATGTGTTGCAAAAATGACTTCCTCTACTAAGAACTATTTCTGGGGGTTTCTAATCTGCGGGGTCAAGCAGAAAAACACTCTCTGCTGTTTATCAGGTGTGTAAATCTTGGGGGATGAAACTGAAAAAGACTGGTGGCTCTGAATGCTGCTGAAGGTGCTTTCAAATTAGAACTGACACAAGAGGTTGTGAAGCCTAAAAAAAAAAAGTGTGAAAACATTTCTGCTTCCTGTACTTGTGTTTGTTCTGCAGATAAAAGCCAATATTTTCCTAAAAACGTTACACCCCTAAGAATAAACAAGTGTTATTGAAACGCAATCATCCAAAACACCCATGTGGCCACCGAGTGGGTGCAATAATAAAACCCTTTTTCCTCTTTTTCCTCAGTGTGTCGTTCGGGTCTGTTGCATTCGGAGTTTTGGACACTTCTTAACGAATCTCCATGGCAACGTGCTGCACTTCAACCCGGAGGTGGGCATTTTTACCAGCATCACTCAGACTGAGCAGGATAACCTTGTGCAGCAGGCCAAGGCCCAGTTCAAAATGGTAGGTCTCACATTTAATTTGAACAGTATAAACCGAATTGTGGGGGAATTTTTTCTTTTAATATTTGCTTTATTCTCTCTCTCTCTCTCTCTCTGTCAGGCTGAAGAGGAGGCTCGACGAAATCGCTTGATGAGGGACATGGCCCAGCTTCGACTGCAGGTTTTTATTTTTTTGACTTTGTCCTTTGACATAGGATAGATTTACTGAAAAAAAAGTTTTGTTATAGTCAAACAGAAATAAATTGCACTTAAATTTAAAATGGAAATTGCTAGGGTTAAATTCTAGGCCTATGAAGCGCGTTCTTTGTTGCAAACCCTTACTGTAAATAAAGGAACCTAAATGACTACTATTGATGGTTAGATGTGGTTTTTTTAAACCAGTTTTCTGGAGTAAATGTGCAGTTTGACAGCTGTAAACTGAAGTCGGCACCAGATTGTTCCAGCATGGTTGTTCCGTTTCTTGCAGCTGGAGGTGTCGCAGCTAGAGGGCAGCCTTCAGCAGCCAAAGGCTCAGTCGTCCATGTCTCCGTACCTGGTGCCGGACACAGCTGCACTCTGCCAGCACCTGAACCTCATCCGACAGCTCGCCAAGAGCGGGTGCTTCATCATCATCATCCCACGGACAGGTTTCTACTGCTCCTCTTCCTCTGTTCTTCCTCCAACCATGTTCTTTGCTTGCAAGACAGACGTGTTTAATGTCTTTTCCTCTCCTTGGTTAAAGTTTCTTTTGAATTTTGTGTGCGCCTGTTGTACAAACATTGATGCGTTCCACTAAAATCATCTTTTACTTCATGTTCGGTTGGTCATCCCACCTGTTTGTTGACTGAGGGCGTTACTTTGCAGTCATTGATGGACTTGACCGCTTGAAGAAGGAAAACGCCGGTGCAAGAGATTGCATCCGTTTCCTCGAATCGGAGTTTCGCAAAGGCAACAGGTGGGTAAAAATAAAGACATGAAAGCTCAGATTTTTATTGTGCTTTGTTTTTGATATTTGCCCACGTGACTACCATCATCCGTCCGCAGGTACATTCGCTGCCAGAAAGAGTCGGGCCGAAGTTTTGAAAGAGACAAACTGAAACGTCAGGACGTGGAAGCCTGGTAAACTGTCCTCAGCGTCCCCCCACACCTCCGTTTCATCTGGAGACCAAGTTTTGGTCGAGCATCTTTCCTGATGTCGGCTGTTTGCTTTTCTGTCTTTCAAAGGCACTTATGGAAGATGGTGGACAGTTGTCGCCAGCTGATCACCGTCTCCCAGAGCAACGGAGACGAGGACACGGCTGGCATGGTGACTATTCTCACCGGTCACCAAGTGGAGCAACTATGCTCACAGTCCACTGCAATGAAGGTTTGTTACTTCCTTGCATATACCCTGCTCAGGGAGTTAGTGTTAGTATTTTTTCGCTTTATTTTTATGCGCATTAATGAAGCTAAACGGTCGGTGCAGTGCATAGAGCAGCTCGCGCTTTGTTTTTTTTAATGTTTTTGTTACATCAGCAGATCTGAAGCAACAAAATTGTTTGTGGCTGTCAGTCATTTGTTGGTAAAGTGAAACAAAGCCACGCTTGGCTGTTGCGCTTTTCTGTTATATTGTAGCCCTGCAACCCCAGACGGCTACGTTTGCTAGGTTTACTCCAGAAGAAGTAGGAGATGCTTTCAGTGACCCCCACGAGGGGAACTTGTGTTTTTACACACTCTGGAACGTTTGTTGCAAAAGTACGAGGGCCAAACTTCTATCTAGCAGTTGTTCCTTTTTTTTTTGTTTTTAACTTTTCTTTCCTCCCCTGCAGTCGGCGGTCCAGGCAGTGAGTTCGGCAGGCATGGAGCTGAAAAACGTCAAGGAGTTCTATCGGCAGTGGAAGGAGATCGGCTGAGAGTTGAAACAGGGCCAACTGCTGATCGATCACACCACGCGCTCCTTCTCCCTCCCTCTCCCTCTCTCTCTCTTTCTCTCTGTCTCTCTTTCCCTCCAACTCTTATATTCTGTGTGTCTGCATCTCCAAAGGCCAATTCAAAGCGGAATCAAGAAAGGAGTTAAAAACTTAGAGGGATGAAAAGTTTTACCGTGGTGTTGGGACGGGGGGGGGAGAGAAATCAAGCCAATTCGCTAATCTCCCACCCACCTTCATTGCTCAACCTAAAGAATGACCTCCCCCACCCCCCCCACGGGTCCAGGTGTGGGAATACTGGGAGAGTGCCACAGCAGTTTTTGATGTGCTTCTGGCGCACATCCTAACCAGTAATACACTGTATATCTTAGCAAATGTGTACATACCTGTGGAGAGAGAGTGCACACACTCATAAACACACTCGGGTGAAGTGACAAACTTAGTGCAGTGGTTTGGTTTTCCATTCCTTCCCTCCGTTACCCGCCTGCCTGTGCTGGACCAACAGGGTAATGTGCTGGTCCGATAGGGCTATTTTAGATGGTTACCAGTGTATGATGGTAAATTCAAGAAGATGACTCACTCTGTCTGGCAGAAACTGCCTCTGGGAGGGACCGAGGAAGACAAGCATATGCGTAAAAAAAAAAAAAGGATTGGTTTTCTTTCCTCTGTGGCTTATTTTATTTTGTTATTTGTTGTGTATTTTCTGATGAGATGCTATGAGAAGATCCAGAACATTCTGCTGGATGATTGTAGAAGGAAGGAGTACAGAGACGTAGTTGCTGATTTGCCTTGTTTTGTTGCTGGACGGGGTGGTGCAGAGGGGAGCAGGGCAGCTAAATTTCCCAGAGGGCTGTGGGGTGCTTGGACTCCTGGGAAGTCCAACAAATGTGTCCAATTTACATCAGCATTTTCATAGCGACTGCCCCACTATGCAGTGCACAAGGAAATCACTGTGTGTGGCCATACATTGAAAAATAAAGAATCTGGACAGGTGACGCTTGCTTCTCGAGTTCTGTTTGTGCTAGTTTAGATGAGTTAATATATCCATGCCTAAATTATAAACATTTTAATATATTTAGACTGAAAAGTGGCTGGGAATAGTCTCGGAATGGATGCAACACATGTCCTTTTGTGTGGGCTGTTGGCAGCTGTGGTGAAACAACCAGCCATTGTGGAGACATGGCAGGGGAATAACAGCCCACTGTTGGGACCACTGTGGACTTCGTACATGCCTTCAGACTGAAGTTATCAGGTGTTTCACCTCCGCGGGAGGCAAACGTGAACCTGTTCGGTCCACTGGACGCTTTCATTTCAAAGCGAAAACGTTACCATCAAGGTAAATTAACAAGAAGAATTGACTGAAATCAAACTCATCTTTCGACAATCGAACATCTCTGGAGAGACCCGGAAGCGGCTGCCCACGACGGTCCCGGTCCAGTTTAGGGCCCGAGCGTCTGCACAGGACCGAGGACAACAGTGTGTTGACATGCGGCCGAAGAGGGGAGGCTGCACCGATTAGTCGCTGCATCGTCTCAAACTTTTGAACTGGGCTGGTAAAGTTTGGAAAAGCGGCCGCAGCCCCAGTAAACGGTCAAATAACCCCCGTTACTGCCGCCAGAGATGGACGTTGTTGGTCGACAGGTGCGTAATAGTGCGTCGAGCGGAGTAACGCTCTTCCGGGCGGGCGTCGGCCCAGCGGCAATCATCCGGCTTCCACCCTGAAACGCTCGCGCCGCCGTTGCTTGGGTGATCCACGTGAGCGCCGAGCGGCTCTTCCTACTGGCTCGCGCGGGACGAGGGAGCGAGGCGGGGTGGGGCTCGAGACCATCCCGAACGCGAGAAGAGCCGCAGACGCGCAAACGGGCGAGAGGCGGCGTGGGTCGCGTCCGAGCGCGGGGCCGAGGATCGGGAGCCGGGCCACGCATGTCCGAGGCGCGGGGTGAGTGAGCGGCAGCCTCCGAGGTCGCCTCCGTCAGCACGTGCCCGCCGCGGTCAAGTTTGTGTTGTTTGTGTTGTTTGTGTTGTTTGTGTGTCGGTGAGCGGCTGCTTTGCGTCTTGTTGTTGCGGAGCGGAGATCGTTGAGCAACCGTGGAAAGTGGGAGAAAACGGGCTGGAATTGGCCCAGGCGTTCCGGGAGCTTCTGGGAATGAGTCGCATGTGACCCGGGCTGTTTTTCTCCACGCTTTTCCTGGGTGGGCTGATCCTCCCAACCTGGTGTTGTTATTGGATTTTCCCGTGTGGAATTTCGGAAAACAGATTCTTTCAGTTGGGACAACGCGTTTTTTCCGCGTGACACGTCTCTGGAATGATTATTCTGCAAGGATTCAGCCCCGTCAGCTTTTAGATCTGTTTTTCAAGCGTTTTATTTGTGTTTTGGTTTTAGGTCTTTTCGTTTTTGATCCGTACTGTCAGTAAAACTCAAACTACCACTGCAAACTTACTCTCTACCTTAAATTCTATTTTCTTTTTTTTTCTTTTTTTTTGATAAACCATAATAAATACTTAACATTCATGTTTTCACTAAACAAAGAACAACAGAGAAGCCAGTGTCTTTTGTTTAGTTTCTGTTACATCTGCCGACGTTTTTCTGTTTATTTACTTTATCTAAGGACAATTCGTGGCTAACTCTGGGTTTCCTGAGAGGAAAAACTTGGAATTATTGTGTAGAAGAAAACGTTGGAAGTTATCCAAACGCCAGCGCTGCAGCGCCCCCTGTCGGCAGACAGGTGCACTGTTGCCCCCACGCAACTAGATGGTTAACTCTTTAGTAACTTTATTTACTATTCACCAGCCAAACAAAGAGACAAAAAAAGAAGAGACACTGTTTACAGGCAGGAAACTACTTTTTTTTTTTTTTTTTTTTTTTTTTACAAGCAGGTCACGGACCAGAAAGACCAGAGAACCTTCGTCTAGGTTTTGAGTGGCTTTTACCGGGGCGTGGCTGTGACAGGCTGTGAAAAATATTTTTTTATATCACTTTATCTAGATGGAGTGAACTACTAGGAAGGAAAAAAAAAGAAAAGAGAAGAGAGTCACTCACTCAGCCTAGAAAAGGGTGGAAAGGCCACCCCGGGTCAGATGTGAGTGACTCTCCAAGGGGGGAATTCAAATATGCTGGGATCCTGTTTACAGACTGAGAGAAAAGCTCAGCGAAAGCAGGAAAACCGAGGTGGAGGCCGAGGTTTTCAGTAGAGCCGCTACTCCTCTGGGTCAGGAGGAGCCAGGCGAGGTCCTTCTCATTCCCCCTGAACGCCTCCATGGGCAGGTGGGGAGGAGAACCCAGGGCCCACCAGGGACCTTCTAGAGGGGTCACATCTCTGGGAACACCTCGAGATTCCCCACGAGTAGTTGTTGGAAGTGGCAGCGGAGAGGTTGGAAGCTGCTGTGAAAGGGTTTATTGGTATTTAAGGAGCTCGTAGGAGAACTAAAAGTTGGTTGAGACAGGACGAGATGGGGCACCGTTGTGTCCAAAATTAGACCTGAAGATGTTCTGGACCTTTGCTGTAAGAATCTTTGTCCCATCAGACCTCGTTTCAGTGTGGTTACGTAACTCTGAAGTGGGAGAAGCAGGAGCACAAGGAGATTTGGAAGAAAGAGCAGATTTGGGAGCACAAGGAGACTTAAGGCACAAGAAGCATGAGAACATTAGAAAGCTTTGGAGAAGCAGGAACGCTGGGGGACCTGGAAACACTGGGTCCACTTAATAACAGACGGAACAGAAGGACTTGATTGATCCCAGACATGGAGACGGAGTTTGCTACAGCAGCCAGAAACGATACGAGACACAAGTTAAATATCTGTAACAAAAAGTCCACAAAAGTGACCAGTGAAAGGCAGAGCGGCTGTTTGAAAACGCTGACTTTTAACGGGGATGAGCAAGTTGAGACAGAGTAGAACGTATCAACTGACCACGGAAAATACCCTCAATCACTTTAAGGTTGCAGGAACCTTTAATTCACAGTTAGAAATGTAGAATCAAATGCGTACATTCTTTGAAAGCATGAACGTATACCGTATTTTCACGACCATAAGGCGCACTTAAAAGTCATCAATGTTCTCCAAAATGTGCGGCGCGCCCTACGGCGCAGTGGCCTAATGTGGTGTTGTAGGGCGGACGTAGTTGAGGACACCATGAGAACGTTAAAGGGCGGAGTGTGGGCGTGGCTTGTATCTAACAGTACACCGGTGCCGGTGTGAGCGTGATGCTGAACATCGTTGTTTCGGCGACCCTGAAAACGGCAGAGACGCTGATGAAGCCCAGTTTAACCTGGAGGCGATCAGCTACGAGGAGGAACGTGGGAATCGAGCAGCCGCCAGAGGATTTAGAGTTAGAGTTAGCAGCGGGCGGTAAAGATCTTCCGTATCTGTCGGACCTGAATCAGTTCTAAAAAAGAACAAAACAACAAAATCCAATTAAAAAGGCAGCATTCCTGTTCAAACTGTGGTGAAGTAGCAGTGACGAGGGGCTGGTTTGACTGGTTCCACTGGTCCTCTGAGGAGCAGCCTCCATGGTGGCACCAGCGCGCTCTGGTCAGGACCCAAACGCTGCCGGCCGTTAGGATCCTGTTGCACACTTCCCCTCCAGACAGGAAGAAAGTCGAGTCTGGATTGCTTCAGCCGAAAACGGGAAGGGACACTGGACACGTTGACGCGGCAGGTCGCCCAACCCCGACGTCAGCTGGTCTCCCGCTGCGGCAGGTCCGGATTGTTCTCCGCCGCCGCCTGCGTTGGACAAAGACGCCGCTTGTCTGGGGTGGCGGAAGCGTCCCCTCCCACACGGGTGCTGTATTTCAGGTTTAAACGAAGGCCCGCGCGTGTGTGTGTGTGTGTGTGTGTGTGTGTGTGTGTGTGTGGGGTGGTGTGTTACTGCAGTCTCTCAGGTGTGGCGGGGGATCGGCGCCGGCGGTGGGTGGAGCCAGGCCTGGGCGCGCTGCCTGCTGCGGGACAGCGATGGAGGCCAGGCCGAGGTCCGGGTCTTCAACTATCCGGTGTGGCTGGTCCGCTGCCGCGGAGGTGGGGCCAGGCTGGTGGACGTTTACCAGAAGGGGAGAGGAGCCATCCGGCTGCCCACTGACAGGCTGAGCTTCAGGCTCCCCCAGCTCCTGGACATCCACCAGGTCCCCAAGGTGAGCCTGGTGCTCAGGAGCAGCCCGTCACAAGGAAGTACAGGAAATGAGCCAAAAGAAAGATGGAAATACACCAGCCTGGTGGGTCTCCATCAACGACGCCGCTCACGTCTGTAGGAAGCGTCCATCCAAGGGTTTCAGGCTCAAACATGGCGCTAACTAGCATCTGGGCTATTCAATGAAGTGATGTGTAGAAAAATACATTCACATGTGCATTTATTTACTGCTGGAACACTCATTTGAGCTCTTTTCTGCTGTCAAACTTGATAAAATCAAAGTATTTCATTCTTCAACCTGTTTAAGTTAAAACAGAACTCCTTATTTACTTTAAATCAAATCCCTTTGGTCACATGTAGCCTCAGCCACCTGATCAAAAGGCATCATCGGGTCAGCTTTGACTGCCTGATCCGAATTTAGCGACAGCACCGACTCGCTACATTTCTCTTTGATTTAGTCTGTTCTAGTTTCAGTTTTAGTCCGAAACCAAATCCCTTTTTCATTTTTTGCAGCCTGTTACAATACTACAGTTGCCAAGTATAATAGCAATAACATCATAATCTGCCTTTAGGCTCTTTCTCAAGGAGCCAACTAGCGATCGTTCAGGGTTCCATCGTTCCGACTGTTGAGCAGGTTGCTCACCCAAAGGGCTGTTTGCTCCCCAGGTGTTCCGGGAGGACGGCATCATCTCCGGCTACCGCCACCCTCAGAGCTCCGCGCTGGACTGTCTCCTCAGCAGCTTCCAGATGAACAACGAGACGCTCAACATCTGGACCCACTTCCTGCCAACATGGTCCGAGGAACCTTCGACGCCAATTTTTTTTTTTGCAAAGTTAAAAACCAGGGACCACATTTTAGTTACACTTAATTAACTAAAAAACCATCAAACAAGGAGCCTCTTGGTTGGCTCTCACGGTGGGCGGCGTCACTGCCCCCTACCGGGCTGGGTCGGGATGGCAGAGTAGTTTAACGGCTTTTACTGACTCGGGTCATTTTATTTATTCTAATCATCATTAAATACAAATGCTTGTTTGTTTGTTAATAAGATAGTATGCCCCAAAGTAATTAAGTCATTTCTACACTGGAAAAGCACACGAAGGGCCCAGAACTCAGTCAAAGTCCCTCCGGAATGCAGAAAAACAAGGTTGTGCTTGTTTGCAGGTACTTCCTGTGGCGTTTCTCCATCCTCTGCTCCACCCTGAACTTCCTGACGGACAGCTACACCTGGCCCCTGCTGGTGTACATGCTGCTCGTCTGCGTGTACCCCTTCACCTCCAGCTGTGCGCACACCTTCAGCACCATGTCCCCGGAGTCGCGCCACATCTGCTACTTCTTTGACTACGGAGCCCTCAGCCTCTACAGTCTCGGTGAGGCTCCGCGCACACACACACACACACACACGCCGACTGTTCTCTGCCTTCCGCCTGGATGGAGGGATGGATGGAGGGATCGCCCCGCTGCAGCTGCCTCCATCACCGTCAAAACTGTGCCTCGTGAGCCATCTTTCCCTCCTGTCCGCTCCTCCAGGCTGTGCCATCAGCTACGGACACTACATCATCCCCGACAGCTGGGTCAACAGCTGGCTGCAGCAGAACTTCGTCATCATCGGCGTGGGGAACTCGTTGTTCTGCACCAGCCTCTCCTGCTACTCTCGGTGAGGGGAGAATTTCCCCCGATGTAGTTTTCCGCCGCTGCGAAGCCGCCGTCCGGCCACCGTTTCCAGTCTCGGCAGCTGCTTTTGTGTCTGCAGGTTCCTGGAGCATCGCTTCCCCAAGTGGAGCAAGTTCCTGCGGACCGGAGCCTTCGTGCTTCCCTTTTTGTTCGACTCCGTGCCTCTGTTTTACCGGGTGAGTGTCGGCAGCCAACCTCTACCCTCACGGATTCAGGACTGGTTGTATTTAGGTCATAAAGGGACTGTCGTTTTCAGAATATGAGTAGAAAACGCTCATGAATGAGAAAAAAACATACAGTGTAGAGGTCACACTGGTTTTTATGTCGCATTTTTTTAGAGGGGGAAATGAATTTTAGAAAATCCAAGACCGTGAACAGACGTTTTGTCTGGAAAGGCAAGTTCTAATAATAAAGTGCTAATGTAGCACCTCAACAGTTCTTCAGCGACACAGAAGCACGAAGGACAAACGCAGGCTGAAAAAACAGAATTACTACAGCAAGCTAGCCACTGGTTAGCAGGGTTAGCTGCATCCAGCTGATGCCACATGACTGAATCCACTGATTCTTCCTCCGTCGTGTTAGCGGTGAGCCGTCGGGCTCTGCAAACTCTGCCAACCTAAACCGACTCAGAAAGGGTTTTTTTTGTAAAAATATGTATTTTCATAGTTCTGTTCACGTCATATCAGTTTTTGTGCTGTTTCCTGTGTTGTACATTATCGTAGGGTTTATATTTCATAGTCGTCCGTTCATATTTTAGCTAGCTCACATCCTCAGGTGAGATGAAATCCACCTTAACCCCGCCCCCACCCCGCCCGCCCCAGTTCAGATTTACTCCTCGCTGATGTCAGTTGCTAAACTATAAAAAAAAGTGCGACTTTTAGCCCAGAAAACAGGGTAATTCAATAAAACTCTCTGCGGTGATCAGCCCTGCGGTTGCCGACGGTAACGGTGTCTAGCCTGTGACACTGTCATGTCCTGCAGGTCCTCCTGCGCTGCGGCGGCGTCTGCAGCCCCGCCGACGCCCTGTCCAGCCACTGCTACCACCTCCTCTTCGCCTTCCTCACCTGCTTCCTGTTCACCTCCCACCTCCCCGAGCGCCTGGCCCCCGGGCGCTTCGACTACTTTGGTACGTTCTGGCCGGCCGGGAGAACCGGATGGCTTTATCTCCGCACGGAAGCTCACATCCTCCAGGTCCTGTTGGCCTCTGGAAGGAAACAATAGCGCGGCAACGAAAAAAAAGGAGTTTGTTTGATCTCAGAAGAGCTTTTTTTAGCAACGTTAGCAAAAAGCGGTTGAACATTTGGAGTCTGTGCGGGATTTAGGACGATGGATGACATTTTCCATCATTTTTTTGGGAAAGGAAAAGCAGGTTTTGGGGGGTGGGGGGTGAGAGGAAGCCTGCGTCTTGTAGTCGTGCACGCTCGTCCGCGGGCGGTGGCACGTCTCCAACGCAGTGACCTTTGTCCCGCAGGCCACAGCCACCAGCTGTTCCACGTCAGCGCGGTGGTGGGCACCCACTTCCAGATGGAGGCCGTCATCACCGACATGATGTCCCGGAAGGCGGCGCTGGTGGCCCGCGGCGTGCTGCCGTCCTTCCTGGGCACCGTGGGGGCCCTCCTCCTCAGCCTCCTCCTCAACCTGAGCATCATCGGAGCGTTCAGCGCCCTGTTGCTGTGGAAACGCTGCTGTCAGAAGAGGCAGTGAGGACTCCTTTTCCAGCCATGAAAGCTGAGAACAGCCGAGCCTTGGGAAAGGAGAGGAGAGGAGAGGAGAGGAGAACACAGCACACCCCCCCCCCCCCTTCCTCTTCTCCTCTCTCATCCATTCTTTACCTCTTCCACATGTCCTCTCTTCCACATCATTAAAATCCCTCATCCCGACATCCTACACTGTTCTAATCTGCGCGTATATCCACATCTCTCTTCTTTATTCTGTTATCACATCATCTGATGACCCAGAACCTTTTTCCCCCGTGGAGCTCGAGCTACAGGCTAAGAGCTCGAGCTACAGGCTAAGGCTGCAGCTGCAGGCTCTGAGTTGCAGGAAGCGTTCTCCAAACAGCTCACGCTCGTGCCTTATTGTTTACAGCTGACGACTTTCAGCTTCGATCCAGCGCTAACGAGACCAGAATGTTCTAAACGACTGTTTTTTCTTTCTGTTGAGGACGCCCTTCAGCCTGCACACGCACGGCCGTAGGTCCAACCCTGTCTTCTAATTCCAGTTTATTTTTCCATGGTGAACTCTCCATTTTCTCCCAGCTGGGGGAGAAAAAGAAAGAAACTCTGCGCCTTTCACTGCCTTAATGACACGTCTATGCAGAATTCTCTTTTTTTATGACTTAGTTTCCATGGCAACTCTTGTGTATTGTTCCTTCAAGGTTCCAGCATAATGATGATGGGTTGAGATCTAGACATACAGGGAGAACGGGTCCGTCCGTCCGTCCGTGTACCATTACTAATCCAGTTTTCTCTCTTGAGTTGTTCTTTCTTATGAGTATTTTTTGTTTCTAAAGCCGGTGCTGAGAAGCAGGACTGTCTAAACTCTGCACCCAAACCACTTTAAATAGGAAACGCAGTTTTCCTGGGTCAGTTGTCCCGGCGGTGGGTACTAAATGGGGAGTTGGGTCGTTTGTCTCGGACTGTCATTTATCCGCAGAAGCTTCGGGATGCTCAGCATCGGCAAATACATTCTAATCTGCAAAGGATGAAAAAGGTCGCGTTCCTTGTGGTGCTTGAGGCCTTCAGGGAGCAGAAGGAGGGAGCTGAAGCGCGGGCATCAGACGCTCGTTTGGAGGTGACGTCACGCATGCAGAAATACCGGGTTCTTCCCAAAGGTGGAAGAACGGCCTCTTTTTCCGAGCCCTGGCAGGGATGAAGGAAATCCTCCCAACGGGCTGGACGGAGCTCAGCGTGCCGGAAGGAATGTTGGTGAAGCGTATCCTCGTGTAAACACCACCCCGGCAGACGTTGGGACTGTTCCCCAAAAGGAAAAAAACCTGCTCGGCCTCCTGGCTTGTGTAATCCTTTCCGGTAAAACTAATATTTGTGTGTAATCCGTGTAATCCAACACCAGCTAAACAAGATTAAACGGAGTCTGGCCAAGTCTTAGGCCACACCTATACCAAATAAACATGCCATGTATTTAATTTCTATTTAATTTGATTAAATTGTATGTTGTAAAGTTATTGTATGGAAATTTGGATCCATGTTGGTCCTCAAAAGTATAAAAAAGTACCACATCTGAACTTTTTGGGGCTTTATTTAATTGTTATACTCATTTTGAATATAACATAGCAAAGATGGTGTCCAGGAACCTTCAAAGTTGGAAAAATAAAAAAGAAACGAGCTTTTTTGTGGCCGCCGCCTGCAGAGATCCGACAGTGGCCGACAGGGGGCAGCAACGTCTCATAAAAACCTTTAAAAAGCACGTTTTAGAATTAAAATATTCCTCTACACCTGGAAGTTGCTTCACATTGACTGGACTTTATTTTTAAGTCTTATTAAATCGCTGCAAAAAAAAAAAAAAAAAAAAAAATCAAATTTTACCATTTTGCTTTATTATATTTTATGTATTTGAAATTTGGGGGCAGCTTTCAAACCAACATAAACCAGCATGAATGTGCTTAAAACCTCCAATTTTACGAAAGAAAAATTGCCTTTTTGATGAATTCCTTGTTTACTTTCCCCTTTTTTCAGTTGTCATTCACTTCTGCCGATGCAGTCAGAAACACTGAGTGTGTGATTGTGGTTTAAATCAAAGCAGGTAGTAACGGATGATGGCTGCACCTGCGACCAGTCGTCCTTTTATTCCAATCCTTTTCTTTATTTCAATGCAGACAATATACAAAGTGCTTACATAGGATCAAGACTACGGAGAAGCTACATGTAGCAACAGACATCACACAGATATACGCGTCTTTTAATGCCTCTGAATTTGGTTGAACACACAGTTCAGGTGTGACATGAAACAATCGGCCTCCTACAGAACATCCGTCCATCCCTAATCTGTTGTTGGAAACCGAGTTTAGGCAATAATAAAAAAATAGATATATGTTTAGTGAGTGCTTAAATTAGAGAGAAGAAAGAGCGTTTTGGGGTATTTGTGAGTCCCTTTTCCACTCCAGAAACATGCATAGTGAACGGCCTAGGATGCGTTTTTGGTTTCATGATAAAGTGTGTCTTTACGTTTGTTCTTTTATCTTTGTTTCCTCTGGTTTTCCATCTCACTGCTTTAAAATTCAGCATTTTTTTTTTTTTATTCCTGCTACAAGACATCTGCATGACATCACGGAAGAACACCTACAACACGCCGCTAACATCTCTTTTTCTTGTTTTTCTTTTTGTTGAAAAATACACGTATAATACACCGTAAATGACACATAGGAAACAGACGATATTTTGAATGTACAGCATTAATATTCAATATAAATTTGCAGAAAACCATGAAACAACCTCCCATATCAAAACGGTTCCAAAATCAGTGGTTATTTCTTACAAAAATGACCAGATGCCAAACTGAAACGTGATTATTAGCTTTGCCTCCGGAACTTGAGCTTTGGTCCACGATTGACTGGTTTTCTGGGGGAAGATCTGCAACGAAAGCAGGAGAAGGCTGCTGCAGGCTCCTCCTACCAGTGTGATTTCCCCTGAACGGATGGAGGGGAAGCGTTCGGCCCTGGGCCTCCTCAGCCCAGGATGTCCAGGTACACCGGAGGATTCTTGACCAGCCTCAGCAGGCAGCTGTGGATGTCTTTGATGACCATCCTCTGCTGCGGTTCTCTCTGCCAGCAGCCCTGCATCAGCACGTACACCTCGTTGGGGCACGTGCGCGGCCTTTCCAGCTCCCGTCCCTGGGTGATGCATTCAATGGCCTGTCAGGGTGAGAGGTCCCATTAATGCAAGACTCCGCTGCTGGTCACAAATGTTTGTTTTATTTCTTAAAGGACGTTTTGGCGTCTAGCAAATGGCTAATCTTTGCTGTGCACTGTTATTTTGACAAAGACTTCAGCTCCAGCCTGATATTTCCCGACACACTCCCCAGAAACGGGCTCTGGGGTTTAAATCCTCGGGTGTCGAATCGCTGATGGAACAGAAAATATGCTGCTGAATTTTTAATGCCATTTTGCTGTGAACACCACAAATGTCATTCCGTTCGTCATAGCGAGCCCCAGCAGGGTCCTAAATGCTCGTCCAAACAACAAACAGCACTCATTCCGTGTTTTCGCACAAACAAACATCTCTTCGAGGCATTCGCAGGACGCCCTTTAGAGCAAAATAGCTCAAAAATTAATGAGGAAATCACTGTCAAGGAGCAGACGCTAACACCACTGTTAACCTCTGCTTCCAGTTATTGAACACTACAGACGCGGACGTTTTAGCTAGCACCACGCTGGCCTGCCAGTCAGTTCGGCAGCTCCCAAATCACCCAGAAACCCCCAGCGGAGTCGGAGCGGTGCCCCAATCCAGGGATGATTGATCTCCACCCCGGTGAGTTCAGGCGTCGTAGCAGCCGACTCTCATTGAGTCTTTTATTGGGACGAGACAGATTAGCCTAACGAGGTTAAATCTCATCGGCCCGGGGCAAAAAATGAGTTCCAATGAGATTAGGATCGAGTGCTTGTGAAAAGCGATCTACCCTCCTCTTGAAAGGAGAGAGAGATTTGGCTTGTAATAGCACCACTGAGCTCCCAACGGAGTCCCACTGGCAACGGAGCAGAAGGTGGAGAGGTGACACTCCACTGCCTTTAATTACCCGGCGCTTCTTTAGTTCAAAGTGCGCGTTACTGAAAACTTGATATTGTCTTTCAGGCAAACATTTGAATGCCAGACGCTCTTCCACAGTCACCGTTGTATCACTGTTGATGGAATAAGTCTGTAATTATGTGAGAAACATCAAAGGAACCAACAAAATACAACAAAATAATGTTGGAACCTGAAGGCAACATCTCCTGATGAGACCACGGGTGGTTCTCATCTCAGATGGTTCTCATCTCAGGTGGTTCTCCTGAGGTCTCCTCCCAGTTCCGGGCTTTCTTGGAGCTGCAGGAGCTGTGTTTATTTTCTAAGATTTGACTTTCTGCATAGAACTGAGGACCAGTGCAGGGATGCGATCGTCTGCCTGGATGACTCGTCTCTTCAACCTGTCTGGAAACTTTCTCTTTCCACTAGATCGGACTTCTTGGACGCAGTAATAAAAGGCAAAAATCCATTCGGTAACTGCCGTGGTTTCATTAGTTGGGTCTTGCAGCTCAAATGCGATTAGCTCGTCATTTCTGGGCTCTGACAGGAAATCTGAGCCTGAACTTCGTCCATAAAAACAGGTCTCATCTCTCTGTTGTTGAGTGGGAACATCCTCTAATCCAGAAACTACTTCTCCAGATCAACAAAGTTCAAATGTTGTTTAAGTGAATCATCAATCAACACACACACACACACACACACACACACACACACACAAGCGCTCTGTACCCACCTCAGTGTTAGACAGTTGGTACCAGGGCTGTTTTCCATACGTGAAAATCTCCCAGAGGACCACGCCGAAGCTCCAGATGTCGCTCTCCGTGGTGAACTTCCTGTACATAATGCTCTCCGGGGGCATCCAGCGGATGGGCAGCATCGTGCGCCCGCCGACCTGAGCAAAGCAAGGCGCGTTCAGATACCTGGCCACTCCCGCAGATCCCACCCCTCCCCGCATGATCAGTGATGTTACTGTATCCAATAACAGCTTCAACAGCGCACCAAACTGACTTTGTTAGAGGTTAAACAGGTTTTTAAACCTGGCCTGATGTAGGAGAAAATTAGACGGATTTTGCTAGTTGCAGGTGTTAAAATAGAGGTGGGCAAACTAGGGCCCGGGGGCCACACATGGCCCGATGAAGTATTTATCCGGCCCACAATTTCTCCAAAAGCCAAATGAAGAGAGTTCTTAGCTTGACTGCTTGGATAAAGCCCCCCCTCCTTTACCTAGCATGCTAACATGTCTTCTCAAGATGGTGAGGCCAACTAAAGTTGAGCACGAATCAGCTGTTGTACTCACTCTGTAGTAATCTGTGCTGTAGATGTCTCGGGACATTCCAAAGTCCCCGATTTTGACCACCAGGTGCTCCCCCACCAGACAGTTGCGAGTGGCCAGGTCCCGGTGGACAAAGTGCAGGGACGCTAGGTAGACCATCCCCGAAGCGATCTGAGCAGCGATGTGAAGCATCTGTGGCAGCGTGAGCTGGCCCAGCGCCGCCATCTTTGACTCCTCCAGGATGTGAGCGTCAGGACCGTGAGCTCTGCCGCCGGAAAGACCGGAACATAAAGGAAGTCATTTAACAGAAAACAGGTGTGTGACTAAAAGGAAAGGGAAAAAAAACCCTCAGCTAATCGTCGACGTTGCTGTCCAGAAACAGAGAGCACGTGGAGGCTCATTAACACCTACTCTCAGCCTAAATTAGCAAATCACAGTTGTGTCTCCATCCATCCTAATAGCTTCCCTATCCACCCCCCACCCCCACCCCTGACAGAGGAAGCCGTCTATACAGTCAGGATTAGTTTAAAGGGCAGGTGGCGGGCTAGCAAAGCAGCTGCTTTATGGGGGCCCTCAGATGTTTCATCCCTTCTGTCGGCTGGAAATGCAATTTCCACCCTTTGGTGGAGCACGTATGGAGGTCTTCCAGTGGGCGACACCTGGCAGCGTCTCTTTCTATCTCTGTCCATCTGTAAAGTCTCTCCATCATCGGGAGAGCAGACTTGGCGAACAGAAGGCATGGATGGGAGCGATGTGGTCCAGGCCTCAGGATAAATACTTTATTCTTCTCTCTAACGCAGCATCAAGCAATATTTGTATTTAGTCTAGGTCGTTTGCTAGTTCGCAGCTACACGAGAAAAGGTTGCAGGATTGTAGCTCTTTTAAATGACTTCTTGTGTTGTTAAAACCAAACAAATATCCCAAACAGCAGAATCCTTTTGATGAGAAAAACCAAAAGGTGGCGTTTTCATCTGTACCTGAGGAAGCGGTTGAGGTCTCCGTGCCTCATGTATTCGAACACCATGGCCAGCAGCTCTCCGTCGGTGCAGACGCCGTAGAAGCGCACGATGTGCTGGTGCTGGAGGACCGTCAGGAGCTCCGCCTCCCTCTGGAAGTCCTGCCGGGTCGACTCGTTGGCGTCTTTCAGAGTCTGACCACAAAAGACGAGTAAAAAAAAAAACAAAACAAAGTAGAAGAGTCACGTGTGTGTGTGAGAGAACATAGGAGTTGTCTGTTAAAACTTCGACCTGATCTCTCTCTCTCTCTCTCTCTCTCTCTCTCTCTCTCTCTCTCTCACACACACACTCAAACACTTTGTTACTTAGTCAGAGCAATAAAAGGTGGGCAAACTAAGGCCCCTGGGCCAAATGTGGCCCGAGAACTATTGAGCGGCCCGTAGAGCCTTCACAATCATTTTTCCAAAAGCCAAATGAAGAGGGTTGGCAGCTTCCTCAAGAGGAAAAACTACAACAATGTGTCGTCGTACTGTTAGGCTCTGTGTGTTCAGTTGGTCGTTAGCCGCTGCTAAACAATCTGGGGCCAATTATTAATGTTTCAAGAAAGGAAAGCAATTGAAAACATCCGTAACTCATTGGTCATCAACCATAACCTTGGGGAGGAAGGTCAACGGATGCAGAAACCAGCAACATCCTGCAGAGTGACCGGTTCTTTGTGTGGTTTTAGTCGTGTGTCTTAAATTGCTGCTAGTTTTACTCCTCCAGAAAGTTTGCTTCCAGCCGTTTTCTCCGTGTCTCCCTGTGAGGACCCTCGGTTGCATTTTCTTGTGTTTCCTCTGGTTTTTGCTCCCTGTGGATCCTGTGGTTTTTGTTTATTTTCAGAATGATCTGAACCTAGTTGATGTAAGGCGTCAAGCGTGTCATTTGTGAACAGTAAAGACTTTTTAACTGCAGCTGTTGCCACTGCCGGTTGGTCTGTTCCACTTGTAACGCCTTCTCCTTATTAGGAGAGTCATCAACGTTCATTCACGTCTAGAAACAAGTATCAAGATACCTTTGACAGCAGAGCACATTATCACAAATGTAACTTAGTGACGATGTATTTTCAAAAGACAGTAAACGACAGGGTAGTCGTGGAAAAATGCAACGTCCTCCACCACATTGTGTTGTGGCATTGTGTTGAAATAATAATAACATAAAAAAACAACATTTAAGATGCGTTACTACACTAATTATTTGTTTATAACATTACTTAGGCCTTATTAAGGCCCTCACATGTCTTTAGATCAAAGATCTATAGAAAATCCATAATACACATTACACATTGTAAGTTTACTTCCATTTTTTCCCCCTAAAAGCTTTCAAAAGTAATTACCGGGCACTTTAAATCATGATCTGTATTTTATCTTCATATGGTATACTGATTTTACTGTTTTGAACTGTCTCAATGCTTGTATTGTCTTATAAAGACATAATGTTTAATAAGCATCCTGTAAAGACAGGTATAGCTACAACATATAAACACATAATAGTGTTAGTTAGCATTTTAGAAAAGCGTTGTTAGTACATTGTTTAATACAAGGACTGTGCTATAAACTGTCTCCAAATATTCAGACACATCAGGATGCTGTTTTCCAAAGGGAAGTCAACGCTCCGGCGTCTTTAGGGACGGCGGTGAACTTACTTTGATGGCCACCAGCATGCGGTCACTGTCAGGACTGAGGTTGGCACACTCGGCCAGGTAGACTTTGCCAAACGCTCCCTCACCCAGCTCCCATTTCAACACAATGTCCTGTCGCTTGATGTGCTGGACACCTGATTGGACAACACAGGGTTCCAACCCAAATCATCAAGATCAACACACCCAACGCTGGTCACAATTTGATTCGTTTTCAATTTCTGGGGTCCAAACAGGAGGTTTCCTGGGACATCTCTCTAGTTCTGGAGAGTACCAACGTTACAGGAGCGTCGTCACTCACACATGTCTTTTTCCTTGATGATGCCACAGAAGTACTGTGGGTTCTCGACAAAGCTGGATAAACCAGAGTCTTCCTCTGAGGAAGGTGGGCTGGTTCCGAATTTCAAGAAGCGAAGGGACACCGCCAGGTCGTCCTCGGCGCTCAGAACTGATGATCCTGATAAAAGAGGGAGAGATCCGAACGAGGCAACATGAGAGATGTGTAACACCTAATCAGCCTCCATCTGTTTATGATTGTCGCAGCCACTGAAAAAAAGACATTTGAGATTATTTCGCTTCATGGAATTGATGTTCTGCGCTATCAATTGGCTTGCACATTTGTTGGTACCATGGCAACAGATGATGACAAGGTCTAATAATTACCATCATCAACCACGCGGCAATCAGGCCACACACAACAGAAAAAAAAAGGCTGAATGGTAAGCCTCGCCCCAAATGGTATTAAAAGCGGAACAAGTGGGGCCCAGACTGTGAAATGCCTCTCAGCAAAGCAAACCGCAGAGCCCCCAGAGATCAGCATGGAGAAAAAAGGGAAATGGAACAAATGGAGGGGAGAAGAAAGAGAGAGAGAGAGAGAGAGAGAGAGAGAGAGAGAGAGAGAGAGACAGCAGGGTCCACTCAGGCAATCGGGTCTGCTCAGGCACTCAGAAGGAGAAGGAGAAGGAGGAGGAGGAGGAGAAGAGGAGGGCAGATGTGAGTGTGTGCTGGGGGCAGGGCCCAACTGGGGGGTCCAACTGGGGCACTGGAAGGACTCGCTGTCCGTCCATCCGTCTGTCTGTCCACTCATCTAGCTATCACCCCACCCATCAATTCTATTAACTATCCATTCATCAACCAACCACCCTTCCATCTATCCAATTATCCATCTGTCCACCCATCCATCGGTCCGTCCATCAGTCCGCATGCCCATCCATCCGTCTATCCATTCACCCATCCATTCGTCCATCTGCCAATCAACCCAGCTGTAAATCTGTCTGTACA
>CAAE01014617.1:181700-201430 GCA_000180735.1 Tetraodon nigroviridis | reverse complement strand
TCTATCTAATTATCTATCTGTCCACCCATCCATCTGTCTGTCCATCAGTCTACATGCCCATCCATCCATTCGTCCATCTGTCTGTTCATCCACCTATTCATTCATCCATCCATCTGTCCACCCATCTGTTTGCCAGTCCATCTTCCTGTACATCTTGCTGCATATCATCCATCCATCATTCATCAATCCACCCATTCATTCGTCCATCCATCTGTCAATCTACAAATCTGCCTGTACATCCTCTCTGTCTATCCATCCATCCATCCATCCATCCATCCATCCATCCATCTAGTCATCCACAATTTATTAACTATTTGTCCATCAACTAACCACCCATCTGTCCATCTATCCAATTATCTATCTGTCCACCATCCATCCATCTGTCTGTCCATCTATCCATCCAACCATCCATCAATCATCAATCCATCTGTCTGTCCACCCACCAATCTATTCATCTATCTCTCTGTCCATCCATCATTCATCCATCCATCATCCATCCATCCATCCATCCATCCATCTCTTCTCTAGGCCCACACCATCTGCCACTCTTTTCAGGGATCTGATGGACACAGCTGTTCCACTCTTCCTCGTTTCCATCCCAGCTGAAATCCAATATCTGCTCCTTGGTGCTTTTCTGACTCTGACACAAACATCTGCAACTTCAACCAACCCTGCTGAGGGATATTCGCTCAGACACTTCACGTCAGGAACACGAATAGGTGCAATAAGTAAAACTTGAACCAAATTTAATTATAACTTTATTTTTTAATTTAAATCATTTAATCATTGTAAGTGGTCTTAATCAGGCTGGGAGGGGGTTGATTAACCTGGCTATGAGAATCAAATTTGAGACTATGAACACCGCCCACCACTGCCCAAGGCTTCTAAAGTATTCCATCACTCCAAACAGCCACCTTTAATTGGTACTTTTTTTCTCTTTCCCCTGGAAAACGATTTATCCAGTAAAAAGCAAGTGAAATCTGTGGAGCTGAGGCAAGACCCCCTGTTTATGGCCAGATGCACCTTGGCTACTGTTGGTACTAGAGAATCTGGGTCTGCGAGGAGCTGATGCCCCTGAGACCACCAGATGCTGAAGGTTTTTCCTTGAGATTAACTGAGACACTCTAGTTTTGCAGTGTCCAGTTGAACAAAGAAAAAGAAAAAAGGTGTTTTTGCCTCCCGCACTTAAATGAAACAAATTTAAGACATGGTGAGATGAGCTAAGCTAGTTGCCTGTGGACACAGGGGGAAAAGATTTTTAAAATTAAAAACTGGGACACCATTTTTATTTTATATTTGGCAAATTCTCAAGTAAAATAAGTGATTTTCTTTTGCTCAACTGAGATGATCCAGCTTGAGAACATTTACTTGCTCTCTATTTGTTTAGAATGATAAATAATTGTTGCTTATCTGAAGAAAATGTGGCAACTGAAACAGACAAAAATATATAAAATCTTAGCATTAAACTATTTTAAAGCGCTGTTATGGTCTTAAATGATCTTGTGTAGTGTGTTATTGAAAAAAAGGGAAAAAAAGATCATTTAAAAGAAGGAAAACTTACTGTGAAGGCCAAACTTGGGGTGTTGGCCACACTTGTTGATAATTAGAATCATGACGAGAAGGAAAGTGCAGGCGAACAGAGCCAGACCCACAGCCACAAAAACCTGCGCCAACAAACACAACCATCATTACATTCACTGACACGTCGCCGCGGCTGTACGTTTATCGGAGATTACAACACGGACGCACCAAAAAAACACGGCTTTTTTGGTTCTCCGTCACGTCCATGACTGACCTGTTTGTGGAAACTAGAGGAGAAATATTCTATTAGCAAAAAGTTCATGCAAATAAAGTCAGCAGAAAAGTTCCATTAAAAACTTACTGAGGTTTACATCAGTGACTAGCAGGTGGGGAAAAAAGAAAAAACAAACATGTTTATCAGCATCTGCTCATCCATTCTGATTTTCTCGCCGTAGAAATATTCAGTCAGTAACTCACCTTCAATTTTGCCCTCAGGATCGAGAGTACCAAAGGGGTTTATCATAAAATCCCCAAAAGCTGTGGCCTCATCTCTTCCCAGTTTGTTCTGTACAATCAGAGTGTAGTTGCCATTGTTGAGGTGGGTGGGCTTGTTGAGGTTAAGACAACCGTGCTTCACTGATCCATCACCTGAGTCAGGCATGAACTGAGTGTACATGAATTCAGATTTTTTGAGCTCTTTGCCGTTGTAGAGCCAGGAGATGGTCGGCTCTGGATTTCCATCCACGGCGAAGGGAAAACACCAGTGGTGATGCTGCACGGCGTTCTTGAGGAAGATGATTTTTACTGGGACTGTCGAGGGAAACATGGTGACAGCTGGAGCTTAGTCATGCAGTTACAATTATGGGTGTGCTTCATTTTAGCTTTTAGCATTAATGTTTGTTTGTTTTCACGTTTTCTGTCCAAAGTTCAGTTCTTTCCAAGCTGATGAAGCAAAAATCAGGCGTATCCGGTTCAATCACACGTAAAGTTTCCATCATGCTTTCCATGAATCGATATACTAAAAAACTGTTATGACCTACTATGAATAATAAATGTTGGCTGTTGTGCCCCCGACCACAAAAGCTACCTCCAAGCCCCGTTGGACTGAAAGTTACAGGAAATAGCCTTCTTTAGATCGAACGCAATTCTCAAGTGCAGGCACCCTCATGCTGGAACACCTTCCTCCTGCTCTTAACCCATGACCCAGCCTCTAAAAAAACGCTGTGCTAAGAAAACACGTGTGCATTTGTATGTCGTCCGCCCTCCTCCTTCCCCTTCAGCAGGTTTCATTTACAACTCTCCCAGGATGCATGTGCATGTGCGCTAATTATCTGTCGACGACCTCTACCCGCTGCAGAAATTAGAATATGTGATGAGTCCACCAGTCATTGCGGAGTGCGTGATTGTCGCCTTTGATATACAGCTTTGAAGAATCTTTTTTTTTTTTTTTTGGTCAAAGAAGTCACACAAGAAGGAACAGCGGTCAGGGATGTCAGCAGCAAACACCCACTGCCCTGGCGTAATTAGGAGTAATTAAAGGTCCAGCGGTTAATGAGTGTCCATTCACCAGGGGTGCTGATGCTGATAGATTAGCTGCACTAACACGCAGTCTGCCAATCAGCGCAGACCAAGTGGTTTTCCGGAGTAGGAGGGAAATATCCATTAGCGCGGGCTCAAATCAGATCTGAACACAAGCTATCACTCCCATTTTCCCCATGTTCATTATCTGTCCCTTGATGCTTGTGCGTTGGGCTTCAGCTCATTGGCGCGCCCGCTCTTTGGGCTTTATTTTCTAATGAATGTCACTGAGTTGGTGATATATGATATTGTTTGGGAAGCATTTTTCAGTAATGCATCGCTAATGAATCCCACCGTGTTCTGTGGGACGGATGGACGCTGACAGTCCCCACGGTTCCTCGGCTTTCACGTGTCCTGACGAGAGTACACTCAGGCTGAGCTGCAGCTGTATTTTTAAGTTATTGTTCAAGAGCTAAAGAAAGTTCTCTTCCAATTGTATCCCATAGTTAAATTGCAGGCCAAACCTGCAGCCTTTCATACATTATTTTATCACGTCTCAGCAGTCACCTAAGTGAGTGGCAGATGACAAAGAGCTCCATTAAATGCACAGTGGGGACATGCTTGTGCTGGTAAAAGGGCATTTAGAAGAAATCAGTGCAGTTCATTTTTCTTTTCTCTGGCTGTTCACCCTGCCTGGGCTCAGAAAAGGGCTCCTGTGCGGTCTAAAGTCACCTCCATTAACGTTGATGACTTGTATTGAGCCCGCGAGCTTTCCAGGAACGTTCAGGTCCTCTTTTTTTTTGACAGGCACTTACACTCAATGTCCAACTGTACCATGTCCTCCCCGGGCCCAGCTTGGTTCTCGGCCTCACAAGTCAGATTGTGCAGGTTGTCATGGGAAGAGACGTTGGTGAGATGGAGGACAAGCTCCAGGGTGGAGCTCCAGATGACCTCCTGCAGCAGCAACACAGCAACCAGTGACACATGGATGGATGGATGGATGGATGGATGGATGGATAAGTAGACACGTTCCTACCTGAATAAAATATTTGGAGGATAATTCCTCCGTTTGCCACCTGACAGTGGGCGTGGGACTCCCAGTCACTTGACACACAAACGTCAGGTTGCCTCTTTCTTGAATCTTGGACTGCGAGGCAACAATATTCACCACGGGCAGACCTGAAAGCAGAAGCGTTTCAGAAGGAGCGCGACAACGACGCTCACACAGCACCGTCTGGGCCCTAGACAGAACCAGCATCTTAGAAAATGTTCAAAATTCTGCTAGCTAGGAAGGCACTAAAAGTCTTTGTCAGGTAGGAGGCAGGAATGAGGTTCCCTAATCTACTTCTTGTTTTTTTTTTTTTGTACAGTATAAAATGTGCGCTTTCTACATTAAAACACTTGAATAAGAGCACTCTGACACATTCGAGTTTCTTTCTTTTGCGCTTTTTTCCTTCTCTCTGCATGTGCTCCATCACATCCGTGGTCGCCATGACGCCTGTCACCTGTGCATTATGGTCCTGGCGTGAAGCCGCCATTGTTAGACTGGTGTGTGTGTGTGTGTGTGTGTTTCCGGGCTCTCAGCCTTGACTTCCAGGCTTAAGACCTTGAACTGCTGCTTTCGGAGCTCTCTGAGGGTCAAAGGTCAGCAGTGATACCGAGAAGAGAATGTGGGAAACCGTCTTACTGCAGTTGCCGTTCACCAGCGCGCTGAGGGGAACTTCCTGGTCTTCAGACAAACAGGACAGCGTTTGGCTGTTGACGTCTCCGCGGTCGCTCAGCTCCCACTGCTGAAGCCAGTGGAGCTCGCAGGAGCAGACCAGGGGGTTGTCCTTTAAAACCCTAAAAAAAGAGAGAGAGAGAGAGAGAGAGAGAGAGAGAAAAGAAGGATGTCCACAGGGCAGATTTTCAACAACAGCTTCAAACATCAATTTCTAATAAATTAAAAAAAAAAATCATGCTTACACTGATTACACTGAGATCTTTACTTCATTAAAAACACTGAATATATTTATCACTTCAGAGAAAATAGCTTTTCAAAGCTTTTAACTATAACTATTTAAATTAGGGTTAGATTTTGATTCTTTTACTCGCCCCAGCGACGTCAGTCACAGCACAAAAGGCAGCCGCGCGTTCTCCCAGAGCGCTTCAACGGTAACTTATTATCGGAAAAGAATCAGAAAGTGCACGTCGACCCATTTTCACATCATCCTAATTGACTTTCTTTGGGGATTTTTTCGAGCTGCTTCTTGTCTGCGGCGTTTCAAGTCAAAGCTGTGTTATAACACATGTAACAAGGATGAGAAATGCATGTACTTCCACCTGTTCTCTCTATTATTTTCCCTTTCGTTGAAAATTTCCTTCCTGCCGAGGGTAAAATCGCTGCTTTATCTCCCAGTTTTCTTGCTTTCGGCTACACAGGTAATTGTTGAAAGGATTTGGTGTCTTTATTGGGACTCACAGGTTGAGCAGGGGTAGATAATGAAACACCCTCCAGGATATGTGCTCCAGAGAGTTCGATGCCAAGTTCCTGCAAAGTATCGAAAACACGCGAGTAAATTCATTTTCTAAATTATAAGCACACATTTTTACATTTAGAATTGTTACCTATCTTTAGAGAAAATTAAATATAATGATAAAAAAATCAATGCAGTCCTCGTCCCAGGCGGCTGACAGTAAAATGAGCTCTGTTTTGGTAAAAAAATCTTTTCACAAACATAAAAAAGACCCAGTTTAAGAGAAAAGAAAAGGGGAAAAAAGTCCTTTTATTCTTGTCGGTTAATCATGTGCTGCTGTCGGGTCCCGCTGTGATTTGATTGCTCACTCTCAGAAGCACACGTCCAGCTCTGAATTACTGTCTGTGGAAAACAGTAATGCATCCAAACAGGCTTCGATCACTTACGCTGATGAACAGCAGCCGCCACAAACACCTCCAGCATCGCTCCCCTTGTTTTTGACGACATTCATCACATTAGCAGATTGGACCTGAGTCAGAAACGATTCTATCTGGCTTCTCTTCTCTAAAGACTTTTCATTTCGCTTTTCACTTGGTCTAGAGAGCAGATATACATCGTTTCAGGACTGTTTTTTTCATCACTTTTTCCCCACTGGCACCAAAGATAATTGCCTTTTTTGTTATATTTTACTGTAACATACATTTAGCACAGTTGCTACATGCATTTAGCTCCTCCGCTCTGGTCTCCACAGTAGCTGCTGAAAATGTCTTTGCAGGCCCTTTTTAAAGAAAACATTATTCTTTACAGAGCCGTTTGATGACGAGTGGAGCTCTCACGCTGAGCAGAAATGTCTTTTTCTTCATAATTTTCTTTAATCTCTAGGAACATAAAGCATTTGCACACGCTGAGACTCTTAAATGTCGCGCTGCTTTTGACTTCCCAGTGTTGCTCCAATGCGACAACAATGCAAAATCAGAGTTAGCTGTAATTTCCAGGAGTGGTGTGTGGCCTTTAGCGTGATTGCAGGGAAGTATAACGACAGCCCCAAAGCCAAGAAAGAAAAAAAAAACCCGCTAGTTCCTAATTTGCGTTTTATTTTATTTCAAGTCAGTCGTATATTCAGCAGTGTGTCACCTTTATCTTGGCTATGCCAGTAAAGCATTGATGAATAAGACCCATGTGTTTTCCACCAATCCTTTCAAACGCCACTAAAGCTGCTACCGAAGAAGCAGCCTGTAAATAAACTCATCTCAGAAGATGCCCAAAGACCACACTGGGGAACGTGCGAAAGCTTATCCGCCAGGCCAAGGTTCAATTATTTGTTTTCCTTGCTCCCAAAAGTTCATGTCAGGCGGGTTCCCCCACCGGGACAGATCCATTTCAGCTCGATTCCTGCCTCAGTGGGAACTCACAGCCAGGAACAGCAGCTTCTTCTCTATTTACCCACCATATACGCAGGAACATAATCTGATAAAAACACCTCAGAAGCACCGAAGGGGAAAATGGAAAATCCTTTATTTGCAGGCATGGTGTGGGTCTGCTCTGCCCCTGCAACAAGCAGACGTGTCACACAGACAGAAGCCGCCTGTGCTCCAGACCCCCGCCACGCCCTGATCTCACAGACAAATATTGATTAAGTGATAATGCACCCTTAGTGGAGTGTATTTATTATGCATCACTTGTCAATAATCTGCCAAAGTGAGAGAGTAAAAGATGTCTCCTCAAATTTCTCAGGTTTATTCTGCTTCCAGCCCCCAACGGTGGTCCTGGAAAACCCACCTGTAAACACGAGTTCTTGTGGAATGACTGTAGACAGAGAAAATATTTAAAAGAGCCTGTAAATTGGTCCAACTGAAGCTCCAAACAATGATTGGCCCCACTTTTTTTAGAGGTCCAAACCTTTTTTCTAACCAATCAAGCTCACAACCTTCTTAATCTGTTTTTTGGGGTCTCTGTGGGCCGGATAAAAGACTTCACTGGGCCATATCTGGCCCCCGGGCCTTAGTTTGCCTACCTCTGATTTAACATATATATAGAAAAAGCAGAAACCAATATTTGAAGCCTTCCCTAGAGTAATGGTTTCAGTGTTCATGGTCATACATTTGTGCCGCTGGTAAACACAATTGTGTGACACATGTGTCATTTTTCAAACACGTGGCTGCGCTTGTGTTAAAACCCTGACTGACGGTGACAAAAGAGTTACGCACAGATCAGAACAGCGGAGGGGCGAGGCGACAAGGACACTCACACGTACTGAAGCTTGAGGTTTTGTTGGAAGGCGTTAGCAGAGATGAGCTTCAGCTTGCAGGACGTGATTGTGCTGATAAAATGGAGGAAACGCAGCATTAAAAACAAAATACAAACATGTCACCTTCTTGTCAGGGTATAATGTGGTACAGATGAGTGCTACAAAAACATGGAAAACAACAGCGTCATGCCTAATTCAGCGTTTTAGCCTTGAATATTGTCAGTTGCAATGAAACACTCACAGGTTCTTCAGCTCTCTGTAGTTGAGGAGATCCATCTCTGTGATGTTCTCCAGGCCTCCCTGGTTTTCAATGTAGCTGATGAATAAAACACAGGATGCGGGTGGCAGTCAGATTTCGCCGCGCCCATTCTCGAGGATAACAGAAAAACACTTGTAATGGGACTAAATGGGGAACTACCGCTAAACCTTGACCACAAAACGTGACAACATCCAATATTATTTTTCAACAAAATGATCAGAGTAACACTGAAAACAGCAGAAAAAAAATGGAGTTTGTACTCCACCAGCTGTTTACTAAAGACATTAAACCCTAACCCTAACCCTAAATAAAGCCTATTTTTAAAAATCCACATTGTATAAATACATTTATGGCTCAGTTCAAAACCAAGGAGCCCGATCTGAACCCTTCGAACCCATAACTGCAAATGGGAACTAAAATCTGAAGGTTCCTTGAACGAGTTATCAGGGAGCTGCAGATGACGGCGGCACTCAACACACAACAGCTTTTCATGAGCAACATCTCCAGCCTTCCCAGCGTCCTCTGGGGCCCCTCACTGCAAGGCCTCCCGATATGTAGGAATCCGTCTTTATCTTGGACGACACAATATAATCGCTCCAAAGGTCTTCAGGGGAAAAAAGACAAATTTACGCGAAGTCTAATTATCGTCAGTTTGGGAAATTACACTTTCCTTTTGCAAAGTGTAACAGTAACATTATTAGTGCCGTTTGGTCTAAAGGGCTTAGCTTGAACACACAAAAGGAAAAGTTTTTTAGGTTTCAAAAAAAATACCCCTTTTGCACAACAGTGGTGCTCTTATTATGAAAATAGAGGTTCAAACATTAAAAATCTGCCCAAAACATTAAAAACTGAATTAAAAATAAAGCCAGGTAGTAACAATAATTAAAAAAAACAACAAGTGTCTGAATTAATGCTCATCCCATAAATAGTAAAAGAAAGACTGGTAAAATACAATAGATGTAGGAAACAGTTAAAACCTCCATCAATATCACAGATAATCATCTAATACTGGCGTATTCTGTCCAACCAGTTTGTCCTGAGTATGTATTTGAGTCTTGTAGAACCTTAATGATGCGCTTCTGTTTAGCATTTCTAGCTAAGCACAATCACACAGTTTCTCTTATTTAATCCATGTTGTGCTTGTTTATTCTGCTGCGTGTTCACTGGTTATCAGCTATTTAAAGGGACGCTTGGCTCCTTTGTGTTCTTTCTCGCTCCGACAGAATACCTGCAGTAATTTCCAAGGCCTTGGAGTCCATATCTGCATAGGCTTTCAGCCTCGTAGGTTCTCTCCATTTCGGAGGCACAAGCCGTTTTATTCAGGTCTAATTGACCCACCCAGCGGTAATGTGATTACAGGGCAGGTGGGCCTGGATGGCCCAGTGCCTTTACTTATTGAATTGAGCCAAGTGGGCAGTAGATCATCTATTGTTCCAGGGTGGGAGCACTGATGGGCAATTCACAAAATTGAATTTATAACTCAGCATATGATGAATTTCAGGCCCTTGTTCTGCAGTTAATGGCTCCTTGTTTGTTCCTTATATCGACTTTATTCTCACGCATTTGCAAGCCGGCCCGGCGCTGCTGTTTGCTGGCATGTTGAGCGTGGCCTGAAAGCGCGGCGGCCAACCAGCCTGCTTACGTATATCGATCAAGCAATACAGGGAACAACAAGTCTCCCTCCAAACTCCATGAACCATGTTTAACCACAGGTACAAGGAGGGGAGGAAGGCAAAAGTACTCTTTAAAGCCCGAGCATAGCAGAGCGGCCGCATACCTGCTGTTAAATAAAGAGGGAAAAGCAGCAGCAAATTGCTTCCATCTAACGAGACAGCTTTTCACAGATGTATTCTTATTTCTTAACAAGGGTTAATTGCGCCGATCTGGAAGGGAGGGGAGGAACAAAGCGAGAGTAGCATGTAGGTGCAGAGACTGACATTTACCTGGAGCTGCGCAATTTTACAGCGGCAGCAGCGTTCAAATCCCATGTGGTAACGTTCTGTCTTTTCCCGTCAAACATTTCAAAAGGCCAGCGTTAAATAACAGTCCTTCGCCGCTAACTGCTGCTAAAAGACACGTCCATCTGCTGTAAGCCTCCCCAAGGAAGGCATGTATGGCTGTAAAGGGATTACATGCTGGCGAAAAGCCTTCAAACCACAGACTCCAGTCGGCATCTCGGGCCAATCCCACCCATGTGACCCAGCTGGAACCAGCTCAACCACAGCAGCAATCAACTGTGTCCATCCTCCATCGTTTGCAAAACGCAAAGTTTAAAGCTCACCTTGGACTGATTTTAAAAACCAGAGTTTGAAACAAAAACAACAAGTGCTTGTTGCATTTCCTTCCACCGACGCAGAGGTCAAGGTTTGCGTTTATGCTCCTTTAGGCAGCATCAGGTCCTATCAGCTGAACTCATCCAGAACTTCCAATAACCTGAATGATTCATGCTGCAGCAATCAAATCGAGTTTCGTTTCTGCCATCTAAAGTGTTTTTCAGTTGCTCCAAGAGCAAACAACAATGTAAAAGCATCAGGGGCAGAATCTCTTTGTCCCACTTTAGTCCGACAGCACTTTAAAATCGTCCTGAAGCTCAAAACAGAGAGAAAAACATGCTCCGAAAATGTCCAGTAACTCTTTAGACACCGACAACAACTCTGATGCTGGTCAGGCACAAGTTTACCGAGCAAACGTGGGTCCATCATACTCACATTTCCGTCACGTTCTCGCTCTCTTGGGGTGACAACGTTGGGATGCTGGTGATGCCGTCAGCCTCCAGACACTGGATCATGGCAAAGGAGCACCTGCAGGACGACGGGCAGCCTCCCAGGACCGGTGCTGGTGCCAGGCCGAGCAGGGGAAGCACCAGGAGCAGGACCCCTACCCGGGGCTGCGGAGACTCAGCCATACTCAGAAAGAGGATCTTCTGGCCAGGCTGGAGCAGGCTGGAGATGCAGCGACGATCTTCTCTGCGGTTCACCCGACAAAGAGGCAGCGAGAGGAGCGAGAAGCTCTGAGCCAACCTGGTTCTGCCCTGATGGAGTGGACAACCCCAGCTGGTCGGGGTCTGATACTGAGCAGCAGCTGTACGGAGCAGCAGGAGGAGCGGGCGAGCGATGGGCCTCTGGGGACACGGTGGTGGTGGTGGTGGTGGTGGTGCGTGGAGCCGGAGCCTCCCGCCTTCTCTCCTGCATCATGGAGAGAGGGAGGGGCACCATACCAGGGGTCAGAGTCACCAGACACCTCTGGAAGTGAGAGCAGGGAGGAAAGGAGGGAGGGGATGATGAGGATGAGGATGAAGAGATGAGATATAAAACGGTGATCAATCATCCAGCAGTCTGCTCCCACCGACCTCTTCAAGCGCCAACACAGCCAGGAGGTTTGGGACCTTCAGGAGGGCAGAAGTTAGATTTCCAGCCCACCCCCGGATTCGCCATTTAAATATGGAAATAAGGGAAACAAAGTGCTGCAGCCGTGAGTCGCGGTTGTGTAAAGTCTGACTTGCTCGGGGTTAGCGTTGATGTTCAGGCTTGTTGCCAAATGAAGACAAAATGCTTCACAAATAACCAAACAAGTTTAAAAAATACTCATAAAAATCTATCCTTTAGAAGTTTTTCGTGTTCTTTATATCCAAACAGTCACGTATCCTTGGCCCTAAAAAGATTTAGCTAGCGTTTCTGAGCGGAGCCAGTTCCAAGACTAAAAAGCTGTCTGAAATTTGGAGCTGTTCAAAAAAGCTGACTTTAGTTTAGTTTGTTTAAATAGCGCCTTCTACGAGCAGAATTGTCCCTAGGTGCTTTACAGAGGCAGAAACCCAGAGCCGGAACCCCCAGCTAAGCACGGTGGCTCGGAAACACTCCTTGGTAACAGGAAGAAACCTTGAGCGGGACCAGGCGGATCCAGGAGGAAGAAGAAGAGTGAGCCAGGACAGAGAGAAGAGAATAGAAAGAGAGAGAAATATGGAAACATAATACACACATATACATATTACAGCATATTCAGGTAAATACCTGGAATGATTATGGCCGTTGTTTCTCCACAGCTGAGATTGACTTGCCGCAGATATCAAAGGCGTCTTCCATCACAGTTATGATCTCAGTGTGAGCTGAGCCCTGTTCTACCCATGGGACAAACCCCCGCCCCGACCTCATATCTTTTAGTCGCTCTGCGCACGAGGAAGGTCATAATGTCCCGACCACAATTACAGGCCGCAAGCTGAACGGCCATTTTTGCCGCGGCAGTGAGGATTATCTGGGAGCCTAATTACTCTTTCCATTTGCATCCATTTTTTTTCCTGGGACTTAGCTCAGCAAAGAGCAGTTTGAAGAACAAGGAGCTTATTTAGAGGAAATATGTTGCATAAGTAGGCTTGTTAAAACATGAGGCACTTAGGGTGGACCGTGCCAGAGGCTGCCAATTATAACATGCAGCAGAAACGTGCGCAGTCACATCAGATTAGCAACAAACTGATAATGCGGCCATGCTAAATGTGCACCAGCGTAGCCATCTCCTTCTCTTTGTTGTGTATGCTTACACAATTACAACAGTCTGTCTTGTTCTTTTTTTCACATAAAATTCCATCTGTTCTGATTTGAAGTTATCACATGATTAAAAGACACTTTAGCTAATAATGGACTTTTTTTTTTTTTTTTTTTTTTTAAAATTATGCTTGACTTGTAATTTACAGGCTAATTCCTCACTGATGTCAAACTCCCATCATCTGCTGGTAGTGGACATGTGACAGATAATAACTGCCTCATTTATCTCCACATAGTTAATTCGATTGCTGGTTTTTGATTGATAGTTGTGGAAGGGGTTAATTTGCAACACTTGGCTTTTGAGTCAATCTCCCACTGTCACTTCAGTGATGAATGGAGGGGTTGGGGAACAGACACCGCGGGTCACATCCTGGCTCTGTGGACCCTATCATCTCATCTCCAACATGAGCCTGGAACATACGTCTGAAGTGTGGAAGACATGGAACACACACATGTTCACACACAGACACACGCAGGTGGAAACCAGCAGATTTAAAGAGCTAAAAATTTTTAGAAGATGCAGATAAAACTGATGTGTGCTGGAAAAAGGCGGGATGAATGTAAGTAAAAGCTGGATTTCATTTAAAAACATATTTTTTGGTTATTGAATTTTCATTTCACCAAAACCAATTTAAGGAAATTTAAATAAAACTAAAAAAAAAACAAAACAAAACATGGACTAAATTCACTCAAAATGTAATGTTTTTGAAAAGAAGAAGCTATATTTAAATGATCAAACTCCCAATCTAAAGACATTGAAATCCTCTGGGTATTTGTATTTGTGTAATGGACACAGAGCCTGAGCTCCATGTCTGGCAGACTCCTAATCAATCATCAGTCAATTTCATAATGGATGAATTTGGCTTTAAATTAAAGAATCTACATTTATTTACACGTTAAACTTTAATTAGGTAAATAGATTAGATTTGAGGGAATAAACACAAACAGTAGCAATCACACATGCTGTTTCTAAAAATTTTATTAGAGTAATATGCTTATTAAAAATACATTTAGATGAAAACATTGAAATTATATTAAAGTTAAATTAGTGAATCAGAAACCTGTTACAGAAACAGGGAGATTACTGGAAGCAGTCATGACTAACTGGGATTCAGATGGGATTTATTAAGAAAATATATCAAACATGCTCATCATAATTAGTCTGAAATCATTTAAGAATATTCTTGTAACAGGATGAAATGTTAAATTTTCAGTTTTAATTTTTATTGCAGCATTTCTGTTTTAAAAATACAGCCTGTCTCCGTCTCTCAGCAGCTCCCAGCACAGCGTCTCGTGTTTCGGAGGCCTCTGGTGTCCACAGCTTGGCTGCACACCAGAGGGAGAGATAGCGATCTGGTTACCCCTCACACACAAACACACACACACACACACACACACACACAAATTATTCATACTCACCCTTACATATTTATTCAGCTTGCAACATTTTTTTTTACATGCATACGCAAACACATGTGTGCATACAGGCATACGTATCTGTGTGCATACACATGCGTGCACACACATGGGCACACACACCCATACACACACTCTACACACACACACAGAGGCACAGATGCGAGTGTAAACTAAGAAGGGCTACAGAGACAGAAAATTGTGACGGCTTCACCCAATACTAATGATTTGCTTGGGGGTTATCGACCAGCGCTGGATCCTCCCATCACATCTGCAGACAGAGACAGTTGTGATGTCCACACGCTTTTTATCTTGTTCCATCAGCTGGTATTCATTCGACATCATCCTCCATTAGAATGAATGCTCTTAAGGGCTGTTGTCTCCATGTCTGATGTGGATACCTATTAAAAACCTTAAGAGAAGGAGAAAAAAAAAAAACAAGTTTTTTAGATGGTTAGTAGAAAGCTGACAGCCAGGGAAAAAAAAACAGGCAACCAAATAAGATGACCAAGTAGGACACCGTACTTATGGCTAAATTTCATTTTTACTTTGTGTAATCTTTTAGACCACAGCTGTAAATAGAATGTGGCACAAACTGCTTCCTGCTTGGACAAATTTGTCTTAACGATTCCAAATGAAGGGACCCAGCTCCTTCAGCAGAGGGAACGTTGCAAACAACCGGGAAGAAACTAGTGTTACCTTGAGAAAGGGAGTAATTGACCTCCACTCTGTGGTTGTTTCTGGTGATGGCTATATTTTACCTCCATTGTCGGTACAGGACACACCATCATCTAACGTCAGCGTCAGACGTGCGGTAAAACATGGAATATTTTGAAATGTCTGAAAGCATGGCGTCTGTGCGTGTGGTCTTTAAAAAGGAATGATTTCGTTTTTAAAAGGCACCCCAGTTGAAGTTATACTTGTTGGTTAACAGTGTTAACTTCACTGTCTTTTCACTCTGCTTCCAGCTCCTCCCCTCAGGGGTCGCCACAGTAACCCCGTTCTTTGAAATACTCTTTTCATCCTCTTGTCACACTTCTGGTATCTGTCAATAATTCTTCCACCGCTATCCTTGGTTATCCTCACCGGCCGCGTGTCTTTTCCATCTTTTTTTCTCTCTATAGCGGGGTGGGCAATTACTTAGCCTGAAGGGCTCCATTGGGTTTTAGATCTTGACGAACGGAGGATCGGAGGTTAACTAATAATAATCCAATTATCTCATCAACTAACAATCCTGCTTGATGGACGATTGACTCAGAAAATATGTAGAAGAGTCTGGAAATTGGCCCAACCAGAGATGGATGATGAAGCTCCAAATGATGTTTGGCCACACCTTTTTGAGAGGACATGCCAGCATGCTAGCTGAAGGGGGGGATCTCAACCTTTCTCTAACCAATCAAGCTGACAACACTATTCCTTTTAGCGTTTGATTGTGAAAGCTCTGGATTAAATAGTTCATCGGGCCACATGTGGCCCAGGGCCTCAGTTTTCCCACTTCAGGACTGTAACTGCTGTCCACGATCTTGACAACAAAGCCACCCAAGGCTAACCCTATGCGGGTTTACCGGTTAGCTCTTTCCAGGTTCTCTGCACACAGGATCCCTGGAGCTGAGCCAGAGTCACCAATGGATTCTTAGTCATGTCTCTTGCCAGGAGCCTCCCAAAATTGCCTACTTTAGTGGTACAGCCAGCCCTGGGAGGAGGAGGAGGAGGAGGAGGAGGAGGAGGAGGAGGAAGAGGAGGAGAAGAGCTTATTTCAAATGTCTTCCATTTCAGAAAGTCATTGTGCTCTTCTGCATATTCAGCGAGGCACAGATATTTTTTTTTACAACTATTTACAGATCTGTGCCTCAAACCAGAGCTCTCTCGGAGCTCTAGAGGACAGCATGTTAACTCTAATTCCAATTTCCAGTTGTAAATCCTGATATAGACGAGTGTTTAAGTAATGAATTTGTTTGTTTGGTTTTTTTTCCTATTGAACAACAATCAACCATCTCAAAGACAATCAAGAAAAAGCCTTCAGAGCTAAAAAGTCATAGTGATTACATTTGAAAAAAAAATCCAAAATGCTGCTTTTAACTTTTTTATTGGGAGGTGTTAAGTTTAGCATAATGGAGAGAATTTAAATGTATATGTACCGCATACTTTTGAGTGTGCTAACCGAACTGTAGGCAATCCAAACCTGTCAATGAAAGGTATTTAAGAATCAGCAATGGATGCGGAGTTTGCCTGTGGTTCAATCACTCTGCCCTTATTCCCAGCAGCCACATCTCAAATCCATGTTGCTAAAGAACCACCGTCCATTATCCTAATTAAAAAATCAGAGTGAAGTGCCGTCTCGTTCACAGTCTATGGACATAACCTCTATTTATTTCATGCACCACAGCTCACCCCGAGGAATTAAAGAATAGATTTCTTTGCTGCTCTATTGATTCCAAAGATTTTATTCCCCCGAAAAAATAAACCCCTGTTGTTTCAATGTAAGAGGGGTTGGACTCTCCATTTCTCTGGCGTTGGCCGCGGGGAGCGGCGGCGAGCAGGTGTGGGCCTACTCGTAGCCCCACAGCTCAGCCGCTGCGTGTTGGCGTTTACCCCGGTGAACGAGAGGGTTGCGTCCCTGCGCCTTCGGGTCGGGGACAGGTCTCTCACTGTGGTGTCGGCCTATGGGCCGAACAGCAGTGTAGAGTACCCGGCCTTCTTGGAGTCTCTGGGAGGTGTACTGGAAGGTGCACCGACCGGGGACTCCGTTGTTCTACTGGGGGACTTCAACGCCCACGTGGGCAACGACAGTGACACTTGGAGAGGGGTGATTGGGAGGAACGGCCTCCCTGACCTGAACCCGAGCGGCATTCTGTTATTGGACTTCTGTGCTAGTCACAGTTTGTCCATAACGAATACCATGTTCGAGCACAAGGGGGCCCACCGGTGCACGTGGCACCAGGACTCCCTAGGTCGGAGGTCGATGATCTGACTTCGTTGTCGTGTCATCTGACCTCCGGCCATGTGTTTTGGACACTCGGGTGAAGAGAGGGGCAGAGCTGTCAACTGATCACCACCTGGTGGTGAGCTGGGTCCGCTGGCGGAGGAGGAAGCCAGAAAGACCTGGCAGGCCCAAGCGTATTGTGAGGGTCTGCTGGGAACGTCTGGCAGAACCTTCTGTCAGTGCGGCCTTCAACTCACACCTCCGGGAGAGCTTCTCCCAGATTCCGGGGGAGCCCGGGGATATGGAGCCCGAGTGGGCTTCGTTCTCGGCCTCTATTGTCGATGCGGCCATTCGTAGCTGTGGCCGTAAGGTCTGCGGTGCCTGTCGCGGCGGCAATCCCTGAACTCGGTGGTGGACACCGGAAGTAAGGGATGCCGTCAAGCTGAAGAAGGAGTCCTACCGGGCCTTGTTGGCTCGGGGGACTCCTGAGGCAGCTGACGGGTACCGTCGGGCCAAGCGTGCTGCAGCTCGGGCGGTTGCAGAGGCAAAGACTCGGGTCTGGGAGGAATTCGGGGAGGCTATGGAGGAGGACTATCGGACGGCCCCAAGGAAATTCTGGCAAACCGTCCGGCGCCTCAGGGGGGGGAAGCGGTGCCCCACCAGCACTGTTTACAGTGTGGGGGGGGAGCTGCTGACCTCGACTGGGGATGTTGTCGGGCGGTGGAAGGAATACTTTGGGGATCTCCTCAATCCCACCGTCACGTCCCCCGAAGAGGAGGCCGAGGCTGGGGACCCAGAGGCGGACTCATTCATCACCCTGGCCGAAGTCACCGAGGTGGTCAGAAAGCTCCTTGGTGGCAAGGCTCCAGGGGTGGATGAGATCCGTCCTGAGTACCTGAAGTCTCTGGGTGTTGCGGGGCTGTCTTGGTTGACACGCCTCTGCAACATCGCGTGGCGGTCGGGAACAGTGCCTCTGGACTGGCAGACCGGGGTGGTGATCCCTCTGTATAAAAAGGGGGATCGGAGAGTGTGTTCCAACTACAGGGGAATCACACTTCTCAGCCTCCCCGGCAAAGTCTATGCCAAGGTACTGGAGAGGAGAGTTCGGCCGATAGTCGAACCTCGGATTCAAGAGGAGCAGTGTGGTTTTCGGCCTGGTCGTGGAACACTGGACCAGCTTTACACCCTCCATCGGGTGCTCGAGGGTGCATGGGAGTTTGCCCAACCAGTCCACATGTGTTTTGTGGACTTGGAGAAGGCATTCGACTGTGTTCCGCGTGGTGCCCTGTGGGGGGTGCTTCGGGAGTATGGGGTCCGGGGCCCTTTGCTAAGGGCTATCCGGTCCCTGTATAACCAGAGCAGGAGCTGTGTCCGCATTGCCGGCAATAAGTCAGACCTGTTCCCGGTGCATGTTGGACTCCGCCAGGGCTGCCCTTTGTCACCGGTTCTGTTCATTGTATTTATGGACAGAATTTCTAGGCGCACAGGGGGGCCGGAGGGGGTCCGGTTTGGGAACACAGGATTTCATCGCTGCTTTTTGCGGATGATGTTGTCCTGTTGGCTTCATCGAACCAGGACCTGCAGCGTGCACTGGGGCGGTTTGCAGCCGAGTGTGAAGCGGCCGGAATGAGAATCAGCTGCTCCAAATCCGAGGCCATGGTTCTCGACCGGAAAAAGGTGGATTGCCCTCTCCGGGTGGGTGGGGAGTCCTTGCCTCAGGTGGAGGAGTTCAAGTATCTCGGGGTCTTGTTCACGAGCTGGGGGGAGGATGGAGCGCGAGATTGACAGGCGGATCGGTGCGGCGTCGGCAGTGATGCGGTCGCTGTATCGGTCCGTCGTGGTGAAGAGGGAGCTGAGCCGAAAGGCGAAGCTCTCAATTTACCGGTCAATCTACGTTCCTACCCTCACCTATGGTCATGAGCTTTGGGTCATGACCGAAAGGACAAGATCGCGGATACAAGCGGCCGAAATGAGTTTCCTCCGTAGGGTGGCCGGGCGCTCCCTTAGAGATAGGGTGAGGAGCTCGGTCACACGGGAGGACCTCGGAGTAGAGCCGCTGCTCCTCCACGTCGAGAGGAGCCAGCTGAGGTGGCTCGGGCATCTGGTCCGGATGCCTCCTGGGCGCCTCCCTCGGGAGGTGTTCCGGGCATGCCCCACCGGTAGGAGGCCGCGGGGAAGACCCAGGACACGCTGGAGGGACTATGTCTCTCGGCTGGCCTGGGAACGCCTCGGGATCCGTCTGGAGGAGCTGGAGGAAGTGGCTGGGGTGAGGGAAGTTTGGGAGCCCCTGCTTAGACTGCTCCCCCCGCGACCCGGCTCCGGATAAAGCGGCAGATAATGGATGGATGGATGTTTCAATGTAGGTCATGATTATCCCTCTAGAACTGTTTTTTGTATTGTACATTGCTCAGGCTGATGTAAAAAGCAGAGAAAAAAACCGAGTTGTAGAAATTTAAAAGCGCGTAGCTGCTGCAGAAGGGGTCGCTTCTGACCCCGACCAGTCAGACAACGATTCATAATGACACGAACAGATACGGTTAGCGTTGCTTTTCCATTCCATCCTGATTTACTAGGATAGGGGAGTTAACCCCGACCTGTACCCAGCTCTAACCCAAGCCTTAAACCGAGTCTGAACCAAACTGCGTGGTCTTTGTAGAAGAACAAGCACACGTGCGTCTCTGCCATTAACGCCGACATTTTGTCCTCAGAAACATTTTCTTCCCTGCATGCATGCGTTGATATTTATAGAACACGCTTTCAGCATATGGCACAGAACATGCCATTATCTGAGAGAAAATGTAATGCGAACATTTTAATTGTGTACCTTATCCCTTCTATCCTGCTGTGTGTTATC
>CAAE01014617.1:52568-130305 GCA_000180735.1 Tetraodon nigroviridis | reverse complement strand
CCATGGGCTTAAAAACACCGACGCCTCCATCCGAGTCCCCGTCAGTTCTGCGTCTGGACGCTGTGGCCGAGGGTCCTCGGCCTTCCCGGGATCCCGTCCTTCCAGGAAGAGGCCAGTCGTCGGTGTTTGGATGAGAGAGGAGGAAAGAGGCCGTCTCCATGGTGAGTGCTTCTGCTCGCGCTGAAATTACACCCATAATATAAATCTCCCTCGGGGTCAGGGGTCACCTCTTCATCACCGTCCTCAGCATCCTCCTCCTCCTCTGTCCAGAACCCTCCTCCTCCACTCAGCCTTTCATCTTAAAAGAGATTTGTAGACTTGAACACTAACCGCTCCTCACAGCTTCAGAATGAGGAATGTAATCATCATATTTAAAAGAGAGAAAAGAGAAGTTTTAAAGGGTGTTGTTGAGTTTGGCCCCTAAAACTCCCATATGACCGCGGTCATCTGCCGGGGCCTCCTACGCCTGCTTCTGTCCTTCCTCCCCCTCTTTTACTCGTTCTCCCTGGCCCTTTAAGAAGGTTTTGGGGTTTTTTTTTTCACATTTAAATCAGCTTCAGCCGTGAACCGACGACCAGCGTCTGCGGAGGGCAGAAGCGGAGCTCGGCCGCGGCAGCAGCAGCACCAGCGGCCGCTTCCAGCGCGTCCCGCCGGCCTCTGTGGAACCAGCGGGCGGAGGCTGTTTGCTGCCGGCAGCGATGAACAGAGGCAGGCAGCCTTGCTGGCTGGTCCGCCCCGGTGCTCTCGGAGGTTGTTGAACCGCTGGCGAGGCCGGCTGCTAGCCGCAGCTGGACCGGGCAGCGGACGCCTCTTCCCCGCAGAGTCGCTCCTGGAGATGGCTGAAGGCGACCTCCTTTAGCTCGGCTTGTACTTTTCTTTTCCCCGTCCGTTCGTTTTGTCCCTTCCGACTGGCGTTTATCGGCGGTTTTAAAATGCTGACGGGGTCTAAAACCACCTTTAAAGTGAGACAAATGCTCCCAGACATGAAGGTAAGCGCGCTGAGCTAACGGTGCTAGCTTCGTTGCAGGATAGCAGCAACTTATTTCATCCCCTTTTCCTGATATTATACAACACCTTTAGGCGTACTGAAAGGGTAAAAACCTGTCGGCGTTTTGTTTTCATTCAAATATCAAAATCTAATCTGACTCTTATGCAGATTAGCACCAACCCAGTTCCCATTTAAAGATTCCATCCTGCCGGTGGAATACAAGACTCGGGCTGACCAGCGCTCCTTTAAATGGTGTTTTAATGCGTCTCGCCTTTTATTATTACTATTATTCCTGATGCAGGAACCAGTCAGAACACCAGCAGCCGCCCTGTAAACGTCTGACCTGATGGTCAAAGTCAGGAAGCTTGATTTAAAAGGCCACACTTGTGATTTTGATCTTTATCGCTTCTCATCTTTGCCTTCAAAGATGAGGAGGGTGCGGTTTTGCTCTGCAAGAGGAAACTGTTTTTTCTCGGAATCCAAAAAAAGAGAGAGAAAAAAAAATCCAAAGCTGTGCATGATTCAGATGTTCAGCTGTGATGACTGAGCAGTTTTCGCATCAAAATGGACTAAATCTTAACTTAAAACATGGTCTGTGTGAGCAGAGCTGCTGGGAAAGGCTGGTATTTTATCCCCGTGCTTATTTTTAGTAGCCATGCTGTCATCTGCCTGTTTTTAAGGTTTGCTTGTGGTTGCTGCAAACATCTGGCGGTTACCATGGAGACGGTAGCTGTGAGGGGAACTGAATTTAGCCTAGCAGAAAATGTGACTTGGTGACAAAGATCCCGTTCCAGGAAGTGGACCTTCGACCTGGGCAAAAAAAAAAAAAAACCAACTCGAAGGACACTCGGACGTCTCCCTGTGGTGTGCCCCCGCCGTCTAGTCAACATGAGATATCGTAGCGACGGTAGCAGCTAGCAGACTCCCTCCTGTAAAGACCACGCCTGGTTAAACTGCCCTTTTTATGGCACAAAGGTCGTCCTTGTTAAAGGCTCCACGGGCTTTATGTGGGGGGCCACACATTGGGTTTTCAGGGTCGGTGTGCTAGCACAATTCCCCACAGTCCGAGCCGGCTAACAGCGGCGAGTGGGTAGAGTCTGTGCTCCCACATTCCAGCCAACGTGTTTCTGCCCCGACACCAGTTTTCAGTCGGCCCTTTGTTGGTCGGCGCTGCTGGGAGACGCGCTTGAGGCTGCAAACCTGCATTTAGAGCACAGCTACCTGTGCTATCACCTGCCTTATCCTGCTATGGGATTGCAAGTAGCCAGGTGTAGCGGCAGAGGTGATTGGCGCAGGCGTGCAGCCTGATCGTAGAAACATCTGTGGGACTCGGTTCTGCTGGTGCACGTAACGGTTAACGGTTCCAGGGAAGGCGGGAAGAACGGCAGTAAGGGAAAACAAGAATCATGGAACATTTCGTGGTTTGGCCTCGCTTCCTTCTCCTTTAAAACGAGCCCACTGGGACAAAAGTAAACCGCCGTCGTTTTGTCATGAAAGCGGTTGTTGCTCCAAATCGGTAAAAACAAAGAACACAAAATCGAGACGTTCTTTCTCTTTCAACCAACCGGAAGGTCGGGTTGGGAGAAACCCAAGCCGCCGTGGCTGATTGAACAGAAGTGACCCGCCCGTCTGTCTCTGACAGGAGAGGATGCTGAACCATGGTGGGGGGAGCTCACGGGGCCGCGATGTCTTCGGTCTACGCTGCCTACCAGGTAAGGCCGTCCTTTCGCACGCACAATATACACCTACGGGGGGAAAATACAAAAAAGGTCAGACCTAGGCAAACTGAGGCCCGGGGGCCACAAGTGGCCCGATGGACCATTTAATCCGGCCCACAGAGCCTCGACAATCATTTCTCCAAAAGCCAAATGAGGAGGGATGTCAGCTGGATTGGTTAGGAAAAGGTCCAGACTCCTCCCTCCTTAGCTAGCATGCTAACATTTCCTCTTAAGAAGGTGGGGCCAGACATCATTTGGAGCTTCATCATCCATCTCTAGTTGGACCAATTTACAATTTTCCCAGCTGACAGCTGATCAAGAGCAACCCAGCGTAGTCCCTGGAGGCTAAATAATTGCCCACCAGTGGGGCAGATGATGCGCTACCAGGAGACTAAATCAGACCTGCGAATGCGGAAGAATCTCACATGACCCGGCTGACGGGGGCCTGCAGAACCTGAGACGCCCCGCAGAGGGGAGGCCGGTGGGGGTATGAAGAGCAGCCACGGGCGGACGTGTTCTGTCCACTCAAAGGCTCAAAGCTGAGGGGGCCGATCACGGGGGCCCTCGTACACAATGTCAGGAGCCCCGCCTGAGGACCTCCAGCGGGGTTTCAGTTACCGTCTGCTTTACGTCAGGCCTGGTTGTCCGGGCCGTCTCAACCAAAAGCGGTGCTAGCCGTAGCAGCGGTGTCCCTGGATGTTAGCTGTGTGGGGCAGGACAAAGGCTTCCTTTTAACAGGGAGAAACCTCGAGCAGGACCAGCACAGTTGCCTTTCCTGCTGCAGGCTGTCCTCGCCCTCATTTTGGCCCTTTGAGTCAGCGCTTTAAAAAAAGCCTCTGGCTCTCTGTTGCTTTGATGTTGGACATCACGGGCCTGTTTCCTCGGGCCTCTGCAACCATAGAAACCGTCACTCTGCCGGTGCTGTTGTAGCGTTGCCTTTTCTCTCCACACTCGGAACGTTTCCAGACACGTCCCACGTTTCAACTCTGCGATTGTCCTGGAACTGGGACACGTTTGGGCCCTCTAACCCCCTCCCCCCCCCCGTCTGCGTCTGTGGTTTTCCTGCAAACGTAGGCGAGTGTGTCCTTCAGAGAGCTGTCATGGTGAGAAAGAAACTGACTGCGAAGGAAGGACGAGGCTGGCTCTCCGGGACCCTCTTCTGCACCCACTTCCGAGTGGCGTTTGTGCCCGAGGACAGCCCGAAACCGGACGTAGGTCCCTCTGGTCACCTCTTCAAAAGTCCCAATCCAGTTATTTGGGATTATAGCAGGTTTTTGTGTGTTGTTGATCCAGGACAACGCCGACCCAGTGCTTTTGGGAGACCATGATGTGGCTTTGGCGTCCATAGAAAAGGTTGTGGTTGGTAAGAAAACGTCTTTATTCAGATCGTCCACATAATAGTTTTGCTCATAAAGATCGACCTGATTGTCTCTCAACATCTCCTGGGTGATTCTACTCGGAATCAGAACAATGGGAATGAACTTTAGGCTCTTGGTGTTTAGGGCAGCTACGGCCAAATTTCTGAAGACGATTAATTGTAACAAAAATAATCGCAATTAAGGATTCTATTGTCTATTTTTTTTTTCTTTTTTTATATTCTGCTATCATGAATGAATGTAGATGTTTATCATCCCGCAATGGGGAAATTGCTCAATATAAAAGACCTGGAGAGATTATAAAAAAAATAAAAATAAATAAATATATATGGCTAACCCCCGTACATGAATAATAGCACAATGAGCTTCATTAACACACATTTAATGTTCATCTCAACGAATCAGAGCAGTTTACCGCTGGTTCATATTTGTGCGTTATTGCGATCGCAATAAAGACGATTGGAATATTCGCAGCTGTGGAATGTGCTGATTTGGGCCAGGCCCCACCCACCCACTCAGAGCAGATGGAACCCACGCGCTTCTGTCGTTCAGCTCTGGTGATCTGGCCTCCTTGTTTTGCAGTGGGCCCAAACAGAACCAAGGTGGTGACCCCCAACTCCTCCCTGAAATTCACCCCGGAGGAGCTCCTGCTTTACTGCCGGGACCTGCGAGTCGTCTGCTTCCTGTTTGACCGCCTCACTCCCGACGCACAGGTCCTAGAGGTCAGCGCCCCCCTCTCTCTGTTAGAAACGCAGTAACCACATCAAGTGCATTTGTTCGTTTGCTCTGTTGTTCTGATACTGTTTCCATCTGGTGTTGTTGAGATTCGAAGCTCAGGCGAAGGCCTCCGACTCCGTGGGGCGTCAAGGTGAAAAATAATCCTCACTGTGATTTCCCTCCCAGATAACTTACACCATCGCCAGAACCTACCAGCCTCCCAAACCGGGCTCGGTTTCATCCTTCCAGAACGCCGCTCTGGGGAGTGTCGGTGAGTCCGCTGCTGTAGGTTCCTTCAGGAACTCCAGCATGTGTGTGTGTGTGTGTTATTTTTTTAGGCCCTTGTGGAAATGAATCAGCACTGTTCTGCCTTTGTTTTTGATCCAGTAGCTCCGAGGACAGAATGTCCACCAAGCTGTTTAATAGGGATCCCTTGCTGGTCTTTGTCATCTGTCTCTGATTCCTCTCGCCTGTCAACCATCTGATAATGTTTATTAGGCCTGGGGAGAACCACGCTGGGTTCAGACTAGATCTTTGTACGGAGAAAACCTTCTGCTCACTGCTTGGCAGAGTTTAAACCAGTCGACGTCTGAAACTGTGGCCAGACATATTTATTTGTTTTTCCAACGCTTTCGTCTGTGTTTTTCACCCTCTGCTTTAGGCCCAGCACACATGTGGTTTTGATAACTGGGTTTTCTAAATCCCAAATTCTTGAACGTTTACAGAACCCAATGTGTGAATATGCTGCTTTAGCACTGGGTTCGTTTGGCGGTTTCTTTTGAAAATGGCAAATCTGCTTCCGCCGACCCACCCTGGTTTCGCCAGTGATAACTGCTCTGGATTTTACTACATGTTTATTGCAAAAGAAGAACGTTGTGTTGACATTCAGCCCTTTTAGTCAGCCTTCAGTCTTCACAAACATGGGCGGGGCCACATTTCTACCATATTTTAGCTTTGTTGTCCAAGTGTTGTATTTGTATTTGCACACTGATGCGAGATGTTCTGCAATCGCGTTCGTTCGCCAGAAATGAAGCAGTTTCTAAGCAACCGCCGGCGGGAGGCCCACATGAACTGGTTCGAGTCTGCCGCAGACTGGGAACAGGAGCTGGACCGGTGCGGGGCCACAGGATGGAGAGTCAGCTCAGTCAACGACCGCTTTGAGATGTCCACCAGGTGAACTAGCGAACCGCAGCGTCTCGGTCCCTCCGTCCTTCCTCCGTTGTCCCTCTCTGCCCGCCACGCCCACCCACCAGTCGCCCCACGAGCCGAGCAGAAACAGCAGAAATCGTTTTTTTAAATCTTTCCAACAGCCTTCCGAGGTTCGTTGTGGTCCCACAGAAGGTTTTGGACACGGAGCTGAAGAAGAGCTTTGCACACTTCAATGAAGGACGCATCCCCGTAAGTACGGCGGGCTCCCTCGCACACGCTCCTCACCCGAGCCGAGGCCTTTCTCAGTCGCAGACATGGTGTGTTGAGTTGTGTTGTGTTGCGTTGCAGCGCTGGTGTTGGAGACACCCCTGGGGCAGCGATCTGCTGCGCATGGCCAGTTTTCAGAACAACATCTATCACGAGAAAGACGACATCAGGTGGGTGTGCGCACGCGTATTAGCCGTGAAAAGTACTCGCCCCTCCCTGATAACTGTGTTTTTTTGCACATTTTTTGCAAAGGTTTCAGTTCATCAAATTTGAATAATGCAGGCACAAACAACATCCAAACCTATCTGGCCCGAAACTGTGGTTCGTCACAGTTACTTTGGAATTAGACAAGAAGGGGCAATTACCTTTTTCATAGGACCAGATAGGTTTGGAATTTTTGGGTAAATGAAATCATCATTTACAGCTGCATTTTAGTTTTCCCTGGGTCGTCTCAGTGTGATATTAAAATTGGTTTGCTGAACTGAAACCTTATGTGTGTGATAAACATGCAAAGAACTCAGACATGAGGAAGAGGGCAGGTACCGGTACTGTGCCACAGCGCGGTGGAGTGGTTTTTTTTATTGATTTCACAGCAGCATTTCTAGGTTGGCTTCGGCGTCAGCACTGGCCGCAGAAAAATCCCAGGAAACAGCACGTCTGTCTTTTATTCAGTCTGTAAATACAGTAACCATTGTTCCACACAATTAGAAACGACTCGGCGTTGGGAGTTTTGGAAAAACCAGCCTTCCGTCGAAACATTCCACCAATTTCTTCACAAAATGTTTGTTTGGTACTATAAAAAGGATGAAATGTCCTTCTAACGGGCTGAGCCGCAGGGTAGGAAGCGCAGGCCTGCGGTGATGCGGTGTTGACAGAGGCGTTTCTGCCGGCAGGAACCTGGAGATGATCCTCTTTGGTTGCCAGTCTTCTCTGTGCGTGGTGGTGGAGCTGGGCGACGAGCTGCCCTCACCCACCGACATCCAGCTGGCACACGGGCGCCTGCGAGCGCTCTGCCTGGGAGGTGGGACCGAATCACACACACACACACACACACACACACACACACAAACGGACAGCACACACCAGTGTTGGGTAAATACCGGGAACCTTATTTCTTAATTTTTGTAGATATCTCCACTTCTGTGTCCGTCCCTGATGACAAATGGCTGTCAACCCTGGAGAGCACTCGCTGGCTGGAATACATCAGGTAAAGGCTGGCTAGTATGAGACTTGCACCATGCTAATTAGCGTACGGTGTTGTTGTTTACTTAAACTTCATGTTACTTTCTTGTAAATAGCAATTTTACAGCGACGTGATAAACCTGTTTCTGCGGGTAGGTCCTGTCTGAAAAAGGCGGCGGAGGTCGCCTGTCTCCTACGCGGAGGTCACCTGACTGTTGCGCTTCAAGGTGGGTCACATGACCAGACCGGGGTTTGCCTTCTCATTCTCCCCGGGGTGTCCTGGGACACGTGTACGCCAGGCTGTAATGTCGGAGAGGTCACAGCACCTGGCACACAATCACACAAATGAGTTGAATGAATAAACTCGATGGACAACAATTAAAAAAAACAGCTTTATCTTTTACTAGTGTCAAACATATTCTGAAACAGCGGCTGTGTTGATCGTTTGTGCGCCACTTTTGCCATAGATTGTGCTGTTTTTGACCCTTCAGAAGCAGAAGACCGGGACATGAGCTGCGTGGTGTCCAGCCTCGTGCAGGTGATGTGTGATCCGCACTGTCGCACGCAGTACGGCTTCCAAGGCCTGGTGCAGAAGGAGTGGGTGATGGCGGGTCACCGCTTCCACAGCCGCATGAACTACCACCGCGACAATGACAAGGAGGAAGTGAGTGGTGACACTTCACGCTAACCTCATATTTCCACATGTTCACTGAGAAAATAGAAAAAAGCCTGTAAATTGGTCTAACCAGAGATGGATGATGAAGCTCCACATGATGTTTGGCCCCGCCTTCTTGAGAGGACTGTTAGCATGCTAGCTGAAGGGGGGGTCTGAACCTTTTTCTGACCAATCAAGCTGACAGCCTCCTCCCTTGGTTCCCGCAGGCTCCAGTTTTCCTGCTCTTCCTGGACTGTGTTTGGCAGCTGTTGTCCCAGTTTCCCTCCCACTTCCAACTGACAGGTGACTTCCTTTTGGCCCTGCATGACAGCATTCAGCTGCCGCTTTTCACCAGCTTCATGGCTAACTGTCAGCGGGAGAGATGCAAGCGGTCACAGGTAAGAGCCTTTCCTTTTTTAAACCAAACACACACACAGTCTTTTCAACCTGGCAGGGTTTGGCCGCCGTACTGGTCTGTGTTCGAAAAGAGAGCGCGGTCACTCTTCTCGTGTTCATTAGCTGCTGAGTGACGGAGGAAACGGTATCAGGAATAAAAATTGGTCAAATAAAGATGAGGATTGCCTGCGCCAACCTGCTAAAACCCACTTTGATCAAGTGGATTGATGTTCTGGAGATTTGTGCTTTAGGTCTGCAGATTGGTTGATTGTTGTTTAGAGCAGCGGTCCCCAACCCCCGGGGCGCGGACCGGTACGGGTCCATAGGTCCTTTGGTACCGGTCCGCACCCAAGGAATAAAAAACTTTCATGGCATGACCTCATCCAATGATCCACCTACCATCTGTGTGCAGAACCTGGGGCAGTTGTACACACCGGTGAACGGCTGGAGGGACGTGCTTCATCCGGACTCGCCCTCTGACCCTTCCGACCCGCCTCTGCCTTCGGTCTGGGACTGGGCCTTGCAGTACAGCAAGCACAGACGGGATAGATTCACCCAACCGGTTCTGCCAGTAGCTCGGCTGCAGCCGCTGCTCAACGGCAACCTGAACACCAACCCGGACACGCGGAGGGTAAAGTTGTCCTGAAAGTGCTCCTGAATGAAGCCTAGCGGAACTCTAGCAAGCTTTGACTGAGGCTGTCTTCTCGCTTCCCTTTCCTTCAGCTCCTGGACAGCATCACCGGCTCGGTCTTCCTGTTCTCTCATGGTACTTTCTCCTGTCCTGCCAACCTGCTGCCCTGGCGCAGCGGCGGCGGCGGCAGCTCGGGCGTTTACAAGAAGAGCCACCGCAGGGTGGCGTCGTCGGAGAGCGTGCCGGGACTGGAGCGGCTGCTGAAGGCGTGGAACCTGACCGAGTCCCCCCAGGGCCTGGCTCTCAGACCCAGCCCCCCAGGGCAACCTGACCCCCACCAACCTTTAATCCCCCTCCTCATGGGGCCCTGCATGGGCCTGTGGAGGGAGTGCTACCTGCGGGGGGCGCTGCACGCTCAGGTATGTCAGGAGGACGAACTGGAAAAGGTTTTATTGGGATTGTAGCGAAATCTTCTTTTGTGTGTGTGGAACTTGCTAAAATAGATTTTAGAAATGTTATTTTGATTTTTTGTTGCTGCACTTTTTAATGATATTACCACAAAAACTCACCCTCTAGTGACACCCTCTTTCCATATTCCAGATAGTGTAATAAATGCATTTGTTAATACATTTAAAGGCACAAAAATTAACATAACAGCAATTGTGTTAAAAGTATTTGCAATAAAAAATAAATAATACCAATAAAAAGGGCAGTTAGATGTGGACCGTCAAACATTAGAGCTCTGTTGTCTAAATAAATAAAGAAGTCATTAGGTTTGATCACGCGCTGAGATCTGGCTGCAGAGGCAGGAATAAGTATTTTATTTTCCGTGAGTATCCACCTGTAATGGGACAGGTTCCGATTCCGGCGTGCAGCTTTCAAACTGAAAAAGTTTACAGTTAACCACAATACACAAACGGTTTTTATAAGTACATTTTTTATTTGCATGACTTTGCCATGTTTAGAAGCCTGTCGACTCGGAATGAGACTGAACATTTACTCTGTGCTTCTGTTACTTTACTGCTAGAGCAGAAGTGGGAAACCTGAGGCCCGGGGGCCACACGTGGCCCGGTAAACTATTTAATACGGCCTGCCAAATGAAGAGGGTTGTCAGCTTGGTTGGTTAGATAAAAGTTCAGACCCCTCCTCCTTCAGCTAGCATGCTAACATGTCCTCTCAAGCAGGTGGGGCCAAACATCATGTGGAGCTTTATCATCCATCCACAGTTGGACTAACTTACAGACTCTGACAACCCTCTTCATTTGGCTTTGGAAGAAATGGTTGCGAAGGCTCTGGGGGCCGTATCAAAGCATTCATCGGGCCACATGTGGCCCCCGGGCCCCAGTTTGGCCACCTCTGCCCTTAGTCAAACTAATGCCACCAGAGTTCTGTTGTCGTGGGCAAACGGATGAGATGCTGTCTTCTGTCCTCAGGCGTTCTCCCACCCCGTCTCTGCCAACCACCCTCACCCCCTGGAGCAGCTGACTCAGGAGTTGCAGCAGCTGAGAGACAAACTGGCTCAAGTCTCTCGGAGCTCATCCCTGTCCTCCAAGAACGGCGAGCACCTGCAGTCTGACGACAACCTGAACCAGAACACCAGCGACGGGCCCTTCCTCTTCAGGGCCCCAAGGACTCGGAGCGCGCCTGTGCCCAGACAGGCTACCTCCGTTAGCGCCGCCAGCGGCCAGAACCCCAAGGGCCCCTCCTACGCATCCGCCCAGGCGGACAGAAGCAGCGGCAAAAAGCACACCTTTCTGTTCGGACCCTCTTCGGCAGCACCGTGAGTCTCACCAGCGCCGTCGCCTAGCAACCGCTGAGGCCTGGGTCCTCGGGGTGAACAGCCAGCGACGGGGTCGTTCGCCGCCGCTCATCATACGACAAATGTGTGAACGGCTCTGCGTTTGCAGCCTCTCGTCTAGAAATCCATGTAGAACTCATTCAACAGCTGTCAGGAAGTGATGTATTTTTCGAGGTGATTATTATGGCCTGTCAGAGCACGTGCACATTTTACCCAGCTAAGCTTTCTCAGTGTTGAGTGCGCGGCCACGATTTGTGTCGTTTTTTTGTAGGTCGGAAAGAAACCGTGGATCCGGATTGGTTGGAAGCTCCAGGAGCGGCGGGCAGGGAATTTAGGGCGCGTGTGCTATTCCGGTACGGCGGTGGTAGCCGGAGGCCGACGGTATTCCTTCAGTGTTAACCTGCGTATCAGGACTCGACAGCAATAACGCTAATCATATCAGAGCTCAAATGAGTCCGAGTCTGTGTTTCGGCTGATTCCCGAGCTGGATTTACTGGAGACAAGGCTGGAAAAAGCAGCTTCCTCTTTTTATCTTGGTTTACCTTGAGAAGGTGGTCCTCGGAAGATTTTGTCTCTTTTTTTTGTCTCCCGCTGGGTTTTTCAAGGCCTTGAAAGTACTTGAGAGCGCCAGAGGTTGGCCCAGGTCCTGCACCTTCAGACTGGCTCTCCTTCCTGTGATGTGGGCCAAATAGATTCACTAGGATCGCTTTGTATTTAACATCCACGAAGGAGGAAAAAAAAAACAAGTTTTTTGTTGTAGTGTTTCACAAAATATCTAATCTGAGCTCTGTGGATTATTTAATGTTTTTGGTACACACACTTTACTAGCTGTTCATTTGTCTGATTCTAATCAATAAAGGTGTTGATGAGGGAATCTGGGCTGCCTTTGTGCTCCAAAAGTCCCACTCACAGCTCACCAACTTTATTTTGTAGCAAAATAAACATTTACAGATGATTCGGGACAATTAAATAGTCTCATGGCACTTAACAAGAGTAAAATCCAGCCCTCAGCAGGACGTTACCGGAGTCACGACAAGAAATAGAAACGGTCACGTGCAAAATGCAAAAATACTGCTCTCGCGGGGCCTCAGAACCACCAAGATTCACACAGGATGTCAAAAGAAGAAGCACGTGTGCTTTGTTTCGCCGTACTAAAATATGTTTGAGAAAAAAACACCACACACACACACACACACACACACACACACACACGGACAGTGTTTGCAGTCAGAGATGGAGACAGAGCAGGACCAGGAGCCAGGACCAGGAACCAGACCCTGGGAGGAGCTCTATCCCCAGACTCCAGCCTCCGTCCCCGTGAGCTGCTGCAGGAGCGTGTAGGACCCGCTCAGGTACCCGGAGGAGGACGGCCCGAGGCCCCCCAGCTGGCGCATGGACTTGCAGACGGGGCAGGGGTAGTCGGACAGGCCCTCGATGTCCTCGAAGGCCAGGTTGACGATCTGGTCGCAGCAGGGGCCGCAGTAGAGGTGCCCGCAGGAGAGCCGCTTCAGACGCGCCTCGTAGGAGATGCAGCACTGGCAGTGGGGCACGTCGGGGCCCAGCGACAGGGAGCCCGTCAGGGAGCTGCTGTCCAGGCTGCCGGCCTGGACCGAGCTCTGCTTCGTGGGCGACCTGGAGAGAAACAGGTGAGCGGCTTTGACGGGTGGAGAAAGCAGACAAACGGGGTCCAGCTACAGGACTCCTTCAGGGAGAGGAGGCTGGGGGCCCCTGCTCCACCTGCTGCAGGGCCAGCAGGCCTGGTCTCACACATCCGAGGAGGAGGATCACACAGGCAGGTGAATGCAGAGAAAATAAACACTTACCTATGTTGGTCTGAATATTAGGGCTTTTACACCCTCTTTTTTCCTCACTGGGTTCATTTTAAAACGCCAGAATACAGATAACATTAAACCAGAGGGGAAATAAACAGGAAAACACCCCGTCTAAACAAAGAGACGCGTTTAAATACGCAAAGAAAACATGTTTGTGCGACAGAGAGAGAAAAAGGGTGAAATCCGCGAGGAGGATGGAGGATTTCCCTGTTGGTTATAAAATCGCAGCGAGGCAGCGGCTGAAGCCCCTCACACGCAGCTGCGCGTGACTTTCTTTATTTCTGTCTTTATTCGGATATTAAAAACCAGAGGGAAACAGGTTGATGAAATGTCCCCTCACCTCGACGACGATGAGCCTCTGAAGCAGTCGAGGCTGAGAGCAGCCAGGAGCCTCCACAGCAGATCCATGCTGGGTCCCCTCATGGCAGAAGCCCCGCGGCTTCTGCGGGGGGGGGAGCAAAACCAGTGACAACCATCAATCTGGCCCTCAACGCGCCCTACAAAGATGGAAATGAGGAGCAATCAGCATGAACGTCATCATCGTCGTCATCATCATCATCATCATCATGTGACCGGATGAATTTGGGGAGCGGCCGAGATTGTCAAAGGTGGTGGGGAACGCCCCTTACGGGCACCCGTAGGGCGGCTGAGGCGTGAACGGCTAATGCAGAAGCATATTTAAGCTAGAGCCAGGTGTGTCTAGCGTCCCTGGGCCAAGACCGTCCAGGTCCGCGTACAGGTGGTTCTGGGATTCGGAGTGCGGTGATTAACCCTGTGGTGCAGGTAAGCGGTGCCATAAAATACAGTTGGTGTGAGTGTGAACTAACATCAAATTCCCCTTTCTGCTCCAGCTTGCCTTAGCTGCCTCTCGGCCCTGCCTTGCCTCCTATTTACGTATTCTTTTGTTGCATCGCTTCCTTTAGTTGGTTCCCCGTGTTGCTATCCTCGTTAGCGCTAGCCTCCCTGCCTGCCCCTGCCCCTGCCCCTGCCCCTGCCCCTGCCCCTGCCCCTGCCCCTGCCCCTGCCCCTGCCCCTGCCCCTGCCCCTGCCCCTGCCCCTGCCCCTGCTCCTGCCCCTGCTCCTGCTCCTGCTTTGAGTGTGTCCCCACGGTGGTTACGGTGGTGTGTGTCAGGGTCTGTCTGCCCTGGGTTTGTGCATGCGTTTCTTTTGGTGTGTTTTGTGTCCTTTCCTTTGGCGACAGTTGCCTTCACCTGACTTAAGGCTATTTGTTTTCCCGCTTACTAACCTCTCATTGGGCATTACTCTTCTTTTACTAACTTGTTAGATGTGGTGTTTTAATTAACCAATCGTTTTCTAAATTATTAAAGTTGATTTGTCGTTATGAACTAGATGACTAAAATCCCTTTTCTTTTCTACTGGGTGCCTGTATTCATTTGTAGACGTACCTGCGCATAGGCGCGCTGGGGACCCGACCAGAGGAGTTGTCTGGGTAAAAAGACTCTTGGGTGAGAGTCCTAAGTGGCGTTGTCGGTTCTAGGCCTCTACTGGCCACTCGGAACTATCGTTCCATGCCACAGAAATTGGCGTTGTCGGCAGGATCATTTCACAATCAGGCACCTCAGTAGTTTATTATTTCTAGTGGTTTTTAGACACAGAGCAGTGGAGGCGTGGCAGTGATTGGCTAAGCGGTAGTAATAAGATTGTTGGACTAATAGGAGGCAAAGTTTTTTTTTTTTTCTTTTTTTCGGAGGCAAGGCAGTGGCTTTGGGCCTTAGGTTCCCTCTTCTGGCTGTCTGGTGCGAAGATTCCCCAAGATGGCGCAGGAGCTACAGGACCTTAGGGTTCGGCTGGAGCAACTCCAGGCGGAGAACGATCGCCTCCGGAAAGAACGGGATACGGCTCCGGCGGGCCCCAGAGGATTGGTTTTGAACTCTGCTGCACCGGAGCGGGTTGTGTATCTTCCAGGAGAGAGACGCTGCCCTATTTTCAGGGGCCATCATGGTATTGGGATCGACGAGTGGATTGAAGAAGTTCGGCTCAGCATGAGGACTAGACATCTGGGACTTGGTGACCAAGCATGCTTTGTCTATGACCACTTAGAGGGCGAGGCTCGTGATGAAATTAAATGCAGACCTCGTGAGGAGAGAGAGGACCCGGAACGTATCTGTGATTCTGAAAGAACTGTATGGGTGTCCAAAGTCATATGTTTCCCTCCAGCAAGATTTTTTTTCCAGGAAACAGTTGGATGTTGAATCGCTTCAAGAATTCTCTCATGCCCTGTATTGTTTGATGGAAAAGGTGGTAGCAAGCTCTCCTACACATGTGGGTAATTCTGATGTGTTGTTACGTGACCAGTTTGCCGAGCATGTGAATAACCCTGACCTCCAACCTCCCAACCTAGCCGCCCCAAGAGTGTTATCTGTAGACGGTGTCGGCGTCCAGGCCATTACGCCAGAGAGTGTGAGAACGAGCGTGTCCGTGTACGTCATTCCTCTTTTGGCGGTACCTCCCAGGTAGTAGCATCCACCAACGCCCCGCAGTTGGAAAACTAGCTCCCCCTAATGTGCAGAGCCGGACATTAGGTGGGGGAGTGCAAGGCTCGGAGAGTGGTGTGAGTGATGCAGTAAGGGAGCGCTTGATTGCTCCTTCTCCACTAGTGGTCATTAAGTTGGCTGGTGTAGATGTGCGATGTATTTTGGATACTGGGTCCATGGTATCCACCATTTCAGAAAGTTTCTTTTCGGCAGAATTTTCAGGGGAATTTAAAGTCCTGCCACTGGTTGGAGCTGAGAGCGGCGAATGGGCTGGAGATTCCATACCTGGGTTATTTGGAACCCGATGTGGAACTTTTTGGTTGTGAGATCCCCAGGAGGGGTGTGCTGGTAGTCAAAGACCCGCCTGGGAGAGTAGCTCCTTCCGACGTGCCCGGCATCCTGGGGATGAACATTATAAAGGCCTGCTACCAGGAGCTTGTTCGCCAGTGCGGTTCTGGACTTTGTGCCCTTTCTGAGGTGGTGGGGCCAGCTGGTCCCTGGCTGTCAGCGTTTCAGTTATGCCAGCAGGCTGAAGTTCAGTCTTCCCCAGCGTGTGCTGGTTTAGCTAGGCTGAGGGGTAGAGAGCCTGTTCAAATCCCTGCAGGCTCTACCAAGATTGTAGCGGCCACCTGTTCAGCTGGGTTTGGTTCCCTTAGGTCTATTTTGGTTGAGCCATTAGGCCCTGAATATTGGCCTGCCTGCTGGGCTGTTGGTGTCATCTGCCTTGGTGTGTGTGGTCCGTGGTACTGCCTACATTCCTGTAGTGAACGTTGGAGTATCTGCAGTTTCCCTCAAGTGTCGCTGTCCCCTGGCTCTGTTGTCATCTGCGGAGGTGGTGAGTCTTCCCCCCGGGCTGAGTGAGATCCAGGGTGGGGTGGAGCCAGTTACGGCAACTGTTTTGGCTCAGACTGCAGATATGGGCTCTGTCCAGAGTCAGATCAGGGATCTTGACCTATCGGTGCTCCCTGAGGCGGAGCAGGGCAAGGTTCGGGAATTGTTGATGAAACACAGACATGTGTTTTCTGCATTTGAAGGTGATCTTGGGTGCACCTCATTAATAACACATGATATTCCCCTTGTAGATGACACACCTGTGCGGCAGCGGTATAGACGGATTCCTCCATCAGAGTATGAAGCGGTAAAGGCACATATACATCGGCTGTTAGAGACCCAGGTGATCAGAGAGAGCAGTAGTCCCTATGCCTCACCCATCGTCGTGGTGAAGAAGCGAGATGGCAGCCTCCAATTGTGTGTGGATTACCGCCAGCTCAACAAGAAGACCAGGAAGGATGCCTTTCCTCTGCCCCGTATTGAGGAGTCCCTGGATGCATTGTCTGGAGCCAAGTGGTTTTCCACAATGGATTTGGCCAGTGGCTACAATCAGGTACCAGTGACAGAGAAAGACAAACAAAAGACTGCGTTTTGCACTCCTTTCGGCCTGTTTGAGTTTAACAGGATGCCCTTTGGATTGTGTAACGCCCCAGGGACATTCCAGCGTCTCATGGAGCGTATGTTCGGAGCGCAACATTGCCAGACCCTTTTGCTGTATTTAGATGACGTAATTGTCTTTTCTTCCTCGACAGAAGAGCACCTGAAGCGGATGGATGTGGTCATGGGCCGCCTGGGTCAGGAAGGGCTCAAAGTTAAGTTGGAGAAATGTAGATTTTTCCAGAAGGAGGGGCAGTATCTGGGACACTTAATTTCCGAGGAGGGGGTGTCCACAGATCCCAGTAAGGTCTCTGCTGTGGCTGACTGGCCCCGCCCCACTACGGTCTCTGAGCTAAGGTCATTTATTAGGTTTGCCAGCTATTATCGGCGTTTTGTGCAAGGTTTTGCCAAGCTTGCTGCCCCGCTGCATCGCCTGATTGCTGAGCTAAATGGCGGTAAGAGGCAAAAAGGCTGGAGCCTGCAGTTTGGAGAAGCCTGGTCAGCGGACTGTGAGAGGAGTTTTAACGACCTAAAAGCTTGTTTGGTAAGTGCACCAGTGTTGGCCTTCGCTAACTTCTCCCTGCCTTTTATTTTAGAGGTTGATGCCAGTCATAGCGGTCTGGGAGCCGTGCTGTCTCAGGAACAAGGGGGTAAGATAAGACCCGTTGCTTATGCCAGCCGTAGTCTGCATCCCGCTGAGAAGAACTACAGTTCCATGAAGCTGGAGTTTCTTGCTATGAAATGGGCAATGGTGGAGAAGTTTAGGGAGTATCTGTGGGGCCACCAATGCGTGGTTTGGACTGATGATAACCCCCTGAGCCATTTAGCATTGGCTAAGCTCGGAGCTACGGAGCAGCGTTGGGTTGCCGAGTTGTCAGCCTTTGATTATACGGTCCGATATCGACCGGGTCGCTGTAATAAAAATGCTGACGCTCTTTCCAGGCCATCAGCTGCTGGGGCTCATGTTCTGAGGCAGATGTTGCCTGGCACTGCTGTGCCTTCTGCTGATCACATGCTTTTACTGAGGGTTAGGGTTAGTGAGGACTCTTGTCAGAAACAACAACTGTTGCTCCGGAACGATCAGTCCCGTTCCAAACGTTCCCGTCTGGTGGAACTTCTCTCATGAACTGGAACTTGACGAGGGGACGTCGGTCAAAGTACGTGGGCCAGGTGGAGTGGTCTATTCGATTGCCCCAGTGCGATTCGATTTGACCCGGGTGGGTAGGGTACACCGGACCATGGTGAAGCCAGCTTTGCCACTGCCTCTAAATCGCCCTGAAGAGGAGCCACAGGATTTGGCTGAGAGAGTCTCTGAAGCCAGTGAGGATGAAGGACTGTGGTTAGTTTTGGGGGAGCCATCCCAGAATCTACCCGTTCCAGCACAGCCCAGGGTTTTAGCTGGAGACTCACCGGTGTCACCACCAGAGGAAATGATCCCTTCCGCAACATTGGAGGAACCATTGGGCAGTGGTGCGGCTGCTTTGAGGAGGTCCTCGAGAACCACTGCGGGTCAACATTCAAACCCCCACCATCTTCCAAGATCAGTTGGGGTTGAGGCATCTGGGGCTACTGCTTCTCCAGTTCCGAGTGCTAGTGGTGTGGCCACAGCTATTTTTAGGCCTTGGTCTTAAGGTTGTTATTGGTGAGTGTACTTTATCAGTGGGGCACCGATAAAACAAAGGGGGGGAGGAATGTGACCGGATGAATTTGGGGAGCGGCCGAGATTGTCAAAGGTGGTGGGGAACGCCCCTTACGGGCACCTGTACGACGGCTGAGGTGTGAACGGCTAATGCAGAAGCATATTTAAGCTAGAGCCAGGTATGTCTTCAAGCGTCCGTTGGCCAAGACCTTCCGGGTAAGCGTGCAGGTGGTTCTGGGAATCGGAGTGCGGTGATTAACCCTGTGGCGTGTGAGCGTGTGTATCGGCTGTTGGACAGGTAAGCGGTGCCATAAAATGTAGTGGGTGCGTGTGTGCTGGAACTAACATCAACTTCCCCTTTCTGCTTCAGCTTGCCTTAGTTGTCTCCCTGCCTTGCCTTGCCTCTTATTTCCGTATTCTTTTGTTGCATTGCTTCTGTTAGTTGTTTCCCCCGTGTAGCTCCTTTCATTAGCGCTAGCCGTCCTGCTGCTCCTGCTTCTGTTGGTCTTTTAGAGTGTGATCGTGTGGTTGGAGTGCGTCCCGACTGTGGTGTAGCAATAGCAGTGACAGTGTGTGTGAGGGTCTGTCTGCCCTGGGTTTGGTGCATGCGTTTCTTATGGTTTGTTTTGTGTCCTTTCCTTTGGCGACAGTTGCCTTCACCTGACTTAAGGCTATTTGTTCTCCTGCTTACTAACCTCTCATTGGGCATTACTCTTCTTTTACTAACTTGTTAGTTGTGGTGTTTTAATTAACCAATCGTTTTCTAAATTATTAAAGTTGATTTGTCGTTATGAACTAAATGATGAATAAAATCCCTTTTCTTTTCTACTGGGTGCCTGTATTCATTTGTAGACGTACCTGCGCATAGGCGCGTTGGGGAACCCGACCAGAGGAGTTGTCTGGGTAAAAAGACTCTTGGGTGAAAGTCCTAAGTGGCGTTGTCGGTTCTAGGCCTCTACTGGCCACTCGGAACTATCGTTTCATGCCACAATCATCGTCATCGTCCCTGCGTGTCCGCATGAAAGCACCGACAAATAAAAACTGCCACATTTTAATGTTCGTTTCAGCTACATATGGGAATGTGTCCCACATTATACATTTTTAAAAGGCCAACAATTATATAAACTATATATATGTGTATATATAACACAAATTATATAAATGGTTTTTTTTGTTTGACTTGTTTTGCCTCTGAATGTTAGTTCTCCTCTTTTTTTTTTACACAATTTTCTAGTCTTTTGAATTGCTCTTGTTTTTGTTTTATAAACAATATCTTAAAAAGATTACAAAACTCGAGCTCTGAAAATAGTATTCCTATTTTCAAAAGTGCTTCAAATGATCACATATGTATGTGTGTGTATTTTGTTTTTAGAAATTTAACATTCCATCTAAAAATGTTTGTACACAACATCCGGGAAACCCAGGCCAGGCTACGAAATCGAGCCGGCGTAAATCGAACCATCATCCAACCACGCCGAACTCTCGTGGGTCACGTGACGAGAGCATCCCTGTCGGTGCGAACGGATGGGTTTGGGTAAGAGGGCTTTTAAATTGCGTTTCTCGGTAGATTCAGCACTGGGCAGCGTCCAACATCGAATCTGACGAAAAATGTATTCTTACTTATCATTCTAACGTTCACCATCACACAAATATCCTCCTTAAAAGGGAAATAAAAACTTTACCATGCAACACAGCATAAATACACTATACGCATCTTGAGTGGAGGATATTTGTATTTAATCGCCTCCTTCAACCAGACTCTCTTTTTATCAGACAACCTTTCAGGTAAGGTTTCAGGCTGACGAGTCTGCGTCAAAAAGCGTCTTTTTTGTCCGGCGTTTGAGAAATATCTGCTGCCACTTTGTCCAAAGTTCTACGTTTATTTGTTTTCCATTAGATGAAATAAGTTTTCCACATTACCAACGACTTAACACGACTAAAAATGTTAGAAACGTGAAAGAGAAACTCACCAAACGACTTGCAGAAAACCGATTGGAGAATGTTCGATCACGTGACCGGTGGGCGCGTACCGTGATTGGCTGACAGAGAGGCGCAGCTGCGGGGGGCCCGACATCAGCGCTCCTGCACAGCCGGGAAATAATGTGGCTGTTTTTGTCTTTAGTATACTAATATTCCCGTTATTTGTTTGGTTTTTGAACAAGAAACAAACAACAAGCACGCGGCTGATTGTACTGATCGTTTAAGGCCACTTTGTCCTGTAAGGGTCAATTTCCTAATCAAGATTTTTGAGGGGAGTTTTGCTTTCACTTTTAGGTCCGGATGTGTGTTATTAGGGTAAACAGTGGTGAAGGGCTGGGAGATGCGCCCCTCCGCTGTTTCATCAGTTCGGTCCAGATTTATCCTTAAACTTGTGCAGGCTCCAGAATGATCCATATGTTTACATTCCCTTTCTGACTATTGCAGCACATTTTTTTTTTGCACTGGGCTTTTTAGCACGCGTGATTAGAGTCAGTCAGGCAGAACCTTCATCATCATCGTCATCTTTATTTACCATCACACTAAAGTTGTGTTTTTGTCTCAAAAATCACCATCAAAAATTGATATATATATATTTTTTGCAGAGCACAGCAACCATTGCTGTTCACTTGTTGAGTCCCTGTCCTTTTAACTTTGCCCTCTGCCTCTGTTCTTTTAGTTCAGTGTCCTGAAAACAGCCATTTTGTGGCTCATTTCTGAGGTGTTATTTAGAATCTGCTTGTGATCGTCTCAGGTGTTTCTTCCAGCTCTGACGTGCTAAGTTGTTTACTGGAAGCTCTGATTTGCTGCTGGTCTCCAGATTCAGGACAGCCACTGCACAGGTAGGCCAAGGATTCGGGATCCCTGCTTCTGAGTTTACATCAATAATTCCCCGAGTCGCATTTATAATCCCAGGAAATTTGTTTTGTACTCATTTATCAAAAGTAAAATAAAAGGCTTTCAGGATTTTAATCCATAGGGATTCTATTCATGGACCTTCAAAGACCAGCGACCGATTGATCAACCAATCAATTAATCAATCAATTAATCAATCTTTGCAACAATGTTTATTTCCGGTATGAAGGCGTCGTGCAGTGACCAGTTTAACCACGTGGTGTCGCCAAAGCGCCGCTTTGGGCGGACCGATGTCCTCGACTGGATGAGGCGGTTTCAGGCGTCGGTAGCGCATCACTAGTTCACAATAAGAGCTTTTTTTATTCCCCCCAAATGTTCAAAACCCTTTGTTAATATGCTGAAGGTATTTATCACATTTAGGAAAGATTTTAGTCATGTTGAAAATGATTCCAGTCGTGTCCCTCTCTGAAAGGCATCATGACACTTATTTTTATTCAGTGTGACAAATTTTATGGGAAAGGGCACACGCGTGGGGAGTCTGTGGAGCAAACCACCAGGACGCGCAGCGGCGGCCCGGCGGCGTTTCTGCCTCACGCAAAAGCAGATTGGAAAATTTCCCGGAGCGAAACCGGGCGAGTGGCGCCGATTCTAACGGCGTGTCCTCAGCTGATGTCCTGCAGACAGCTGCTGTCTCCTTCACCGTGGACCCCTTCTCCGCGAGAGGAATGGTGTCTGCTCGATGTGGACGGCGAGGAAGATGAGGAGGAGGAAGGGGAGGGGGAGGTACTACGCGGAGGGAGCGGAAAGGTGCAGCTTCTGCTACTGCGCGCATCACTGGAACCTGGGCGCGGCCGGCGTCAGGGTCTGTGAGGTGACCCCTCTGCACACACACACACACACACACACACACACACAGGGAGGAAGAGAGAGAGTCTTGTGTGATGGTTTAGCGCCCACATTGCGCACGTGCTGCCGCTCCTGCTGGCAGGACCAGACCTTAATAAGCTGAAGATGGACTTCCTGCCTCGGTGTCCTTCACGCGGACACAACGTCGCCTTTAGAAGGAACGTTTAGACTTTTCTTTCACTCTCGGCGGCTCATCTTTGTAGGAAGGTCTGCCAGTGCGGTAAGAACGACCATCACCACCGTCATCATCATCATCATCATCAACCCCCCGGGGGGGGCAAGGGTCGGAGGTGGTGAATATTCTGTTTTAATAGCATAAAGAAGCTGGCGCGGGGTTCCGCGGAGCCCTAATTGCGCCTCGTTTGCGCAGAGGTGCCCTTGGCCGCCTCCGCCTCCGCCGCTTTGCTCTCCAGCTCCCGCATCTGACGCGTCGTTTGCGGGATCTCCTCGAACCCGCGCTGTCCCAAGCGTGTTTTGCGTGTTTTGCGCGCCCTGTGCGGGCTCCGCGGTGCCGCTCCAGCGGGATCCTGCTCTGCGTCGTTCGCTGAAATGACCTTGTAGGAGCCCATCGGGGAGACCGCGATGGAGAGCAGCCTCTCACTCCTTTCTCACTCCTTCCTGCGGTGATCACAGCCACCCAGGTCTTTTTTCCGCGCAAAGATGCGACAATGAGGACAAATACCAGCTGTGAATGTCACCGAGGCCCCGGTTTCTGCGTTATGAGGTGATGCGTTTGACACCCTGGTGCGTTCAGGGTCCCGCTCCTACGGCAGCCATGACTGCGGCGCATCCTCCATCCAAACCACAGGAGCGGTGGCAGCGGCAGGCAGCCACCACGCATTTCCAGGCTGGTTCAGTTCGGTTGCTTGGTCGGCCTGAGGTCCAGGACGCCGCCGCTGCTAAAGCGCTCATTTCAGCTGTCCAACAAACAAAATAAAAGAACTAGATTCTCTACACACCAAACAATCTCTATCTGTAAACAGCATGTTGCCATAGTGGGCAATTATTTAGCCTGAAGGGCCACGTTGGGTTTTAGATCTTGGTGTACAGTTGGTCAGGTGGTGGAGGAAGCTAACCCCACAAATGAGGATCAGAGGTTAGCTAAAAACCCTGCTTGAAGAGCCTGTAAATGACTGTAAAGCCTCTGCAGGCCGGAATAAATCGTTCAGCGGGCCACATGTGGCCCCTGGGCCTCAGTTTGACCACCTCTGGAACAGACTGTAGCTTTAGCTGTAGCTTTTTATTTCAAAATTTTTCTCTAATGTTTATGCTGCTGTGAATTTTCCCCATTGTCGGATGAATAAACATATAGTCTATTCTATTCTAGCCCCTCGCCATCTTGTTTTGACCCGGTATCCATGGAAACATACTTGTACCAGAGTATTCTATGACCTGGGTCAGTGTCATTTTGCTCTCTGTTGGCAAAAAGAATGCCTGAAACACAAATGCAGCCGCCATCGTTTAGTCGTTTTAACTGCTTTTGCAGGTCTGTAGCGGGAGCCACAAGGAATTTGAGCCAGACTGAACTCCGGCTGTTTTTGTGCGTCAGGATTTACCCGCTAACGCTCCGCTTCTCTCCCTCTCGGCCTTTTTCAGTCCATTTTGTACCGAGCAAAGCCAAGATGGATGCAGAGAGCTGGCGTCAGAGTGTTTGGCACGGCGTTGCTAAGTGCCCTCGGTGCCACCGGGGCGACAACACACACAGAGCGGAGCAGGAAGAATGACGTGACCGTTGTATGTGTGTGTGTGTGTGTGTCAGAGTGTTTGGTTGCCACGGCCTGGCTGCCGCTCGGCACACTCCCGGCCATCAGAGCCACTCCAGCGTCACGTGCAGCTGCGATTCTTCCATCAGCATTTATGTCGGGTGGCAGCTTTTCAGATGAATATTTCTGCGGTCTGGGGACGAACGACGGCGCTCGTTTGGACATCAACGATCGGGCAGAGGCGTTCAAACACAAGTGTGTTTATGGATGAACGAGGGACTGTCGGGACTTGAGTGTCTGAGCTCGTCCTCCACCAGCAGGAGCAGAATACTGATGCGTTTGCTTTCAAACGCGCTCCTGCTAGAGGCCGCGTCCCCTTTTTAAACCAGGGTCAAAGTTGTGCGTAACCCTTTATTTACATGCGTTTTCCCCCCCTTTTTTCACTCATTCCTAGTTTCCTCTTCTTTGCATCTACACGGTGACCTTTTTTCCACTCGAATGCAGGTTGCCCGGATGCAGAAGCAGGTTCTATTTTTGGTTCGGCGTGACTGTTTGTTCCACTTTTGATCACCGAGAAGATGTTTTCCGGTGTCCCAGGCGGCGGGACGGTTACATTTAGAGAAATGTTAGCAGGAAATGTCTGAGGAAGAGTTCTCATCGGTGTGTTCCTCTCCTCCACAGCGTCGGTAAACGGCGGCACACACTCATGAGCTGGGGCTGCTCCTGATACACACCCGAGTCCAAGCAGCAAGCGAACAGCACCTCCAGGCCTGAAGATGGATGATGATGGACGCTACCGAGACGGCCGCTCGGACTTCATCCGCGGCGCCAAGGACATCGCCAAAGTGGCAAAGAAGCAAGTGGGGAAAAAGGTGGGACGTGGCGTGGACAAAATGGCCGACGAGTACACCAGACGCTCCTACAAACGCTTCGAGGAAGAGGATGACGATGATGACTACGCCGGCGTACCGAGCAACGACGGCGGATACTACCGCAACGACAGCCGGGCCAATGACGAGGAAGGACACAGCGACTCCACGGAAGGCCACGACGAGGACGACGAGATCTACGAGGGCGAGTATCAGGGAATCCCCCGGGCCGAGTCGGGAAAAGCCCCCGGCGTGGACGGAGTGATGAGCGCCCAGGCGCAGCAGTTCCGCGACCTGGCGGCCTACGAGGGCGAGAGGAGGAAAGACCAGGAGGAGCTGGCCCAGCAGTACGAGAGCATCCTGCAGGAGTGCGGCCACGGAAAGTTCCAGTGGACTCTCTACTTTGTCCTGGGCCTGGCGCTGATGGCCGACGGTGTGGAGATCTTCGTGGTGGGCTTCGTCCTGCCCTTCGCCGAGAAGGATATGTGTCTGTCCGAGCCCAACAAAGGCATGCTGGGTAAGAGCGCGGAACAGCGTCGGAACAGTCTGTGATCGCTGAGCAGAGGTTTTCCTTCAGCTTTTCTGTCCTCTCTCTGCTCTCATCCCAGTCTTTTCCTCTCCGAGTCAACAGTAACACTGAGGAGAATCCCTTTATCCTCAGTGGGTTAAGATAATCCATCTCTGTTAGACAAAGGAATGGGAGGTTTTTCCTGCCGGAAGCACCTTTCCAGCAGGTCCAGCCTTCAGTCCTGATGCTTCGCACATCTGGATTCTGCTGCTGTCAGGGTGGACCTGCTGGGCCAACCAAGGACTTTCACAGAGTTGCCAAGCTACGAAGGCTTGAGTGACTTTTTAATGGATGGATGGATGGATGGATGGATGAATGGATGGATGGATGGATGAATCAGGCACGTGGTGCCCGAGTTTCCTCCCACAATAGAAGTCTACAGAGGTGCTTCTTGGCAAACTTCCTGTGTCTTTTACTGAAAGGAGACTTCTGTTCAGCATCTCCGCCATAATTCTGCTGTTGTTTTGTTGTTTTTTTAATTCATGGCTTCATGTGATGCTTAATTAGGCTACATTTGTCACAGATTGGGTCCAGTGAAGGTGTAGGACCAATTTAAAACAGGAAGAGGAAACCCCAGGGCCAAAGTTAGGGGTAAAAAGGACAGACTTCGGGCTATGCAAACTTTTACACTGCAAAAAGAGATTGTAGTAAAGTATAAAAATGCCTTGTATCGAAACAATAGGTATTAATTTTTCGTCCAAAAAGAATATTCATATCTTAATATGAATAATAATATCTTACCAAGCAGGTTTTGTATTAGGAAAATTATCTTATTTTCAGAAAACAACATACTTTTTCTTGATAAAATATTATTTTGAGCTAGAATGAACTAGAAACAGAGTAAAAAAGTTTTTTACAATGAGACCAAGCGGCACAACAAGATTATTTTAGGAGTAAGACCATTTGCAAAACTTCTCAATTTAGCTTTTTAGAGTCAAGAATTTTGGGCTTTTTTAAAAAAATCTTGTCAAGTGAAAAAAAAAATCTGTTTTTGCAGTGTCATTTTTTTTTTTATTTAATACACCTACTACAATCATTTCTATAAGCTATGATGCCACAGTTTTAAGATGCAGCAATAGATAGCAAAAACCAGAGGTGAGCAAACTGAGGCCCGGGGGCCACATGTGGCCCAATGAACAATTTAATCTGGCCTGCAGAGGCTTTCACAATCATTTCTCTAAAAGGCAAATGAAGAGGGTTGTCAGCTGAATTGGTTTGACAAAGGTTCAGACCTCCCCTTCAGCTAACATGCTAACATGTCCGCTCAAGAAGGTGGGGCCAAACATCATGCGGAGCTTCCTCATCCATTCAGGCAAAATAATTGCCTACCCCTGATCTATCGTCACACTATTTCAAAGTATGACTCAAAATGCTAAACAAAGAGTGATGATTTTCCCCTGGTGTTGTGTTTGTATCCTTTTGTTTTCTTTTTTCCCTCTTTCCTGAATGATGAATAAAGCAGAGCATCTCCATGGACGGAGGCAGCGCCACCATCTCGCTCAGGGTTTGCATCATGTCGGCTGGGAGCTCGACCGGCTCTGATTCCCTCCTCTCTCGCTGTTGCACAACACGCCTGACTCATCGCGCGTAGCCGCGTTAGCTCACGCCTGCCTGCATCCCATGTTTCCCAGCGTGTCTCCCGCTCCGCGGCCGACACCCTTGTTTTCTTTGCATCGTGGACCTACGCGTGCGTCCATGGCAAAGAGTTTGCGTTGCCGTCGGATGGTGTGTGAGGACTGATGCCTGGGGTGTTTGAACAGGCGGCGGAGAGGTGTGGAGAGGTTGTCATTGGGTTGCCCTTGTGGCGGGTGCATGGCGGGAGGAAGCGGGCGTTTGCTAATGTCAGCCTTTCGCCGCAAAGAATAAAAAACCCTGATCTGCATCCTCAACATGCTGCTCCGTTGTTGTTGTTGTTGTTGTTGTTGTTGTTGTTTTTAAAGGCTGAGCTTGTTTTCATTTCTGTGTTGAGTCTCCAGTTTCTCAGTTATCACCATCTGGCCCACACGTCGAACCAGGCGGCCAGTTTTTGCAGCTTCTCTTCCTCTCTTGCGTCCTTCTCATGTGCAGCTGAGGTCAGGCTTTGATTTGAGGCTGCGTTGTCTCAGACGCCGCTTGTGTTTCTATCACATGGCTGTAATCAGCGGTTTTATCGGTGCCGTCGGGGTCACCCGTTGGGTCCCCAGCGGTTAGCAGCGCGAGCACGGTGGCTAACCGCCCTGGTTAACCGATCAGAGGTTGCTGATGAGTTTTGGTGTATCGTCAAGGCCCTGGGCTGGATAAATTGCCTATTAATAGCCCCCCTCCCACCCGTCCAGCCCCTCCTAATGCGCCTCTGGGAGCTCAGTCGGACAGGCAACCTTCCTCCCTCCTCCTTCTTTTATTTTTCCTCTCTCCCTTTAGCGCTCTCTACATGCAGCCAGTACTCTCCCATCACCCTCCCCCCTCTTCTCTCCCAGAGGGATCACGTGCTTCTTCATCACGCTGGCCTTTTAACCTTTTATTCTGCTTTTTTTGCCCAGACATCAGCATCTCTATGTGCTGAATCATGATATGTCAAGTTTTTTATCTGCATATTGATCAGGTGGAGATTGATGAAACACGTTTTAAGACGTTTCAAACAGAATGCATAAATTAAGGAGTCAAAACCCACCATGAAAGCTAAATGACTGATGTCACCAGATCTAAAGCATTAATTTTATATAAAGAATCAGTCTGTGCTGCGATTACTAAAAGAATTCTTAAGCAGGGGTGTGTAGATGTGGGGCAAACGTTAGCGTGCAGTTTCGAGCAGCTGTTTAGCATCTGGAAAGACTCCCAGCAAACTGGGCAGCCTGAGCTGGATTTGCTCATTCACAACTCTAAAAATCGGCCATCTTTTTTCTTGCTTGTGAATGAGAAGTTCTGAACAGGCCGACTTTCTCCCAGCGAACCACAACCAGAGCAGATCTAAGTCGGACTGAATCCTACAGAAGTCTGCTTTGGATTCTGGAGCCAATTTTGTTCATGTTAAATGACACTTTTCTGTCCTTGGAAGAAGACAGCATAAGGAGGTCTGTCTCCTCTGGTAGATGATTTTCCGTTGGAGAAACCGTTGATCTTGTTGCATCTTGAAATTTTTACAATTTCTGCCTCCAAACTGCTGCAAACTGAACCTTTTACTCGAGTTTGGACAAACTTCTGATTGGTTTGTCTTCCGCTGTGTCTCCGCAGGTCTGATCGTGTATCTGGGGATGATGGTCGGCGCCTTCGTGTGGGGGGGGCTGGCCGATCGCATCGGCCGGCGGCAGACGCTCCTAATCGCGCTCTCCATCAACAGCGTGTTTGCGTTCTTCTCCTCCTTTGTCCAGGGCTACGTCTCCTTCCTGTTCTGCCGGCTGACCTCCGGCGTGGGGTAAGAGGACAGACAGGTCACATGTGGGTGTGCAGCAGCCAGGGTGGAAGTCGGCAGCACCACGGTTATCTGTGAACGACGACCGAGCCAAACCGCCACTTCCTGGGCCTCGTTTATCAATCTTGATAAAGAGATCTGAGTTCAGGAATCAGCCTATGAAAGGACACGCCTGTGGTTTATGAAAAATCCATTTACTTCCACAAAGAGGGCAAGATTGCTGAAAACCCCACAAACAAAAAGCAAGAAATTGAGTCAGAAAAACAGAAATAATTCCACTCAAAATGAGGCTTTGCTTCTTTCCCTTTGTTAGAATGGTCTAATCGTCTCCTCTTGTCATCTTTCTTTGTCCATCCCTTCTTCTCTTTCCTCCGTGCAGCATCGGGGGCTCCATTCCCATCGTGTTTTCCTATTATTCGGAATTCCTGGCCCAGGAGAAGCGAGGCGAGCACCTGAGCTGGCTGTGCATGTTCTGGATGTTCGGGGGCATCTACGCGGCCGCCATGGCCTGGGCCATCATCCCACACTACGGTGAGAAGCAGGTCCAAACACGCGCAGACACACACCGTATGCATTCTTCTTCTTCTTCTTCTTCTTCTTTACCACCATGCCATCCGCTCCTGGCACAAAAGGAACAAAACAATAAAGGACTTTATAGCCTTTTTACACGCCTGCGTCTGCTTTAGAAAGAACGACAGCGCCAACAACCACACACTTTAGTCAGCAGAGTGAGAAGGAGAGGGAGAGCGACGAAAGGTTTCCTCTTAATTACCGTCTAATTACAAGAAACTCTGCTTTGTAATGAACTTAGAAGCGCGTCGTCGTCCGTTTCTGTTGTTCCAGAGCTGCAGGCCGCTGCCTTCAGGCTCTTCTCTTCTTTCCTAGGCTGGAGTTTCCAGATGGGCTCAGCCTATCAGTTCCACAGCTGGCGCGTCTTCGTGTTGGTGTGTGCCTTCCCCTCCGTGGCGGCCATTTGTGCTCTCACCACCATGCCCGAGAGCCCCCGCTTCTATCTGGAGGTCAGGCCTGGCAGACTTGTGGGAATTTGGTACAGAGAATGATCTTAGACACCCAAGCTCAAATGATTTTCAGGATAAGCTCCGTGTTTCATTTCCAGGGACGACATCGTGATTGCTCATTAACCTTCTCTGTGTTTGTCTGGATTTTGCCTCCAGAATGGGAAACACGATGAGGCGTGGATGATCCTCAAACAGGTCCATGACACCAACATGAGGGCCAAAGGTTACCCAGAGAGGGTCTTTTCTGTGAGTCTCACTCTCTGCACGTTTCTGGTCAGTTTGACATGACGGTGAGTTCTTTCTGCCGTCCCCGAGGGAGCAGGTTTACATAGATGAGGAAGAGGAAGAGCAAGAGTGATGCAAACACACTAAACATGAACGTATCACATGACATCATCCAGACTCTGAATCACATGAGCGTCGTCTGCAGGTGACCACCATCAAGACAGTGAAGCAGATGGAGGACCTGGTGAACCTGGGCGATGGTGCAGCCTGGCATGAGAAATGGAGGATAAAGCTGACTACACTCTTCCACCAGGTGAGAACATTACATCTCTGTGTTTCAGTACAGAGGCGGAGTTCCGACAAGACGATGCGTTTAGTGACTGACGGCGGCCAAGCGTCCTGTCTGAGTTAGGCTGGTGGGTTCAAGGGAATGAACAGGAAGGAGTGTGGCTGATGAGCTGCAAGCTGAGGAGGAAACGTCACCCAGGAGCATGGCAGGAAAACCTGGAGCTGAAGCCTCTGAGGAGCATGGCAGGAAAACCTGGAGCTGGAGCCTCTGAGGAGCATGGCAGGAAAACCTGGAGCTGGAGCCTCTGAGGAGCATGGCAGGAAAACCTGGAGCTGGAACCTCTGAGGAGCATCGCAGGAAAACCTGAAACTGGAGCCTCTGAGGAGCATGGCAGGAAAACCTGGAGCTGGAGGTTCCAGCTATGGGAGGCTTTTCTGTGGACAGAAGGAATAACGGGAATAACGTTTAAAGTCTCTGTAAGGTGATTTTGGCCTCTGAGGACCAGACAAAAGGGAGAGCGGAGGAGGTGGGTTTGGTTAGGAGGCAGCTACTTGAGTGGAGTCACAGATAAAACGAGAAGAACCAACCGAGGAACCTTTGAAAATCTCCACGTGTGATCATTTGTAGCCACTCTGGTTACTTTTCTACTGTTGCTTTTTTCTCTGTATTTTCAGGTTTGGAGTAATTTTCAGGCTGTTTTCTCTCCCGAGTATCGTCGCACCACCTACATGATGATGGCTGTCTGGTTCTCCATGTCCTTCAGGTGAGACACACACACACTCACACACACACACACACACACACACACACTTACTGCTGGTGAATGCTGCGGTGGCACAAATGCTCACCAGAAAGCGTTGGAGAAGGTGCTCAACAGAGTTTCCCTTAGCAGCGACAGAGCATAGAATCAAGTTTATGTGGATTTTATTGATTAAAACATCTAAATTTACTTTCTAAAGATGAAGAAGTTGATTTTTCTGTTGGTCTGCGATGCATCTTTTTCTGACTGCAGTATTTTGCTCTGTCTTGTCCTCCTCTTCCTCCTCCTCTTCCTCCTCCAGCTATTATGGTCTGACTGTGTGGTTCCCTGACATGATCAAGTACCTGCAGAAGCAGGAGTACTCGTCGCGTACCAAGGTGTTCACCAAGGAGAAAGTAGAGCACGTCACCATTAACTTCACGCTGGAAAACCAAATCCACCGCCAAGGAGAGTACTTCAACGACAAGTGAGTTCCCGGTCGGGTGGCTGACGATGAGCCAGAAGGATCGAAGTTTGCTCCTAAACCTGCCTCACCCTCTCATTTCACATCAAACCGATGTCTTCCTTCTGTCATGTTCTGACCTCAACTGTCATTTCTGTTTTTACCTTCAGATTCATGAACCTGAAGATGAGGTCCATAGTGTTTGAGGATTCGCTGTTCGAGGAGTGTTACTTTGAAGATATTACCTCCAGCAACACCTTCTTCAAGAACTGCACCTTCATCGCCACCCTCTTTTATAACACAGGTAGGCGCGGCAGGTGTGAAACATGTGTCTGACTGGGAGACCGGCTTTGTGTCGCTGTAGTCTCCTGCAAGAGTTCCTGGCAGATACAGGTAAGGTTTTTAGTTTGGTTTTTATTTGGTTTTACTGAAAAACGCTTATCAGCATACCTCATGATCGTAAATCAGAGGCGGGGCAAACTGAGGCTCGGGGGCCACATGTGGCCCGATGAACTATTTTTTCCGGCCTTCAGAGCCTCTAAAATCATTTCTCCAAAAGCCGGATAAAGAGCTCAAACTCAACGTGGCCCCTCAGCCTAAATATCGGCCACCCCTGCCACAACTGTTCAGGTTGGGTCTCAGTAGAGCGGAACAGGAAGCTAACAGTCTCCACCAACAGTTGAACCCTCTGGGCCTAACTCTGCTCTCCTCTTCCTCCATCCTCCTCCTCTCCTCTCCTCCCCCCTCCCTCCCTCACCTGTCATGTCTTTCCAGATCTTTTCAAGTACAGACTGATCAACTGCAGGCTGATTAACAGCACTTTCCTGCACAACAAAGAGGGCTGCATGCTCAGCGACGTTAGCGACGAGAACAACGCCTACATGGTCTACTTTGTCAGTTTTCTGGGAACTTTGGCCGTTTTGCCAGGGAACATCGTCTCCGCGCTGCTCATGGACAAGATCGGACGCCTCAGGATGTTGGGTAATCCACCGTCACAACACTCCAAAGGACACAATATCGGGGGTTTGGAAAACTTTTAAGTTGCTTCCATCAAGATTTTAAATTATTTTTGACATCCTTCAACGATATTCTGATATTTAGTTACTGGAGCTGTCAAAGAAAGTAAAACTATGTTGCCCATTAGTTGCTCTTTTGCCTTTTGTGTCATCGATTTTCAGGAGTCAAATGTTTAATGAACATGTTTTTAAAAGGTCTGACCTAAATATTAGAACTTATTTATTTATTAATTAATAACATTACAAAAATGTTATTTGTTTGTTCCTATTCATTAGAAAATTTACCACAAAAAGTTTGCAACAAAAAGGCATCAGCAACATTTTAACTTTCCCCAGTTTTTCTCAAAAGTGACTTTTTGCATTTAAAAAAAAAAAAATCTGAACGCTTGATTTGCTTCTTTTACTACAAAAATATGATGTTATATTATTCTGGAGTATTTTCTTCTTCTTTTCCAGATTTTAAATGTCAAATCCCCAAAAGTAATAGTAAACGCGATAATTAAAAAGAGGTTAATGTTTCTAACCAAAATAGCCCAAAACGTCTGCATGGTCGTGGACGCTGATGCGGGTGAACCCGCTGGGTCCTCGGACACAGCTGGTTTTCTCCAGGTCCTCCAGACTTCTTCTGTGAACACGGTGGAAGTTGAGGTCCTTTATCTCATCTTTCCCATCGCAAATATCCGGAAATGAGATTCTGGGCTCTGCAGACACGTTTACGCTTGTGTTTGCGTCTCGGAGCTTCGGGGCTTTGATCCACGAGTGTTTACCCGGAGAACCATCCAAGACCCGCTTGCTCAGTTTGTCCACTGACTGTTTTTCCCAATCTGTCTCTCCTTCCCCCGTTTTCCCGTTTTCCCGTCCTTCCGGCTCCTCCAGCCGGCTCCAGCGTCATCTCCTGTGTCAGCTGCTTCTTCCTGTCCTTTGGCAACAGCGAGTCGGCCATGATCGCTCTGCTCTGCCTGTTCGGAGGCATCGGCATCGCCTCCTGGAATTCCCTGGACGTGTTGACGGTGGAGCTGTACCCCTCCGATAAGAGGTAGACCGGCGTGGTGCGACGACAGGACGCTTGACCAGGAATTATTGATCTTTCGGCTCTTTCCGCTGCCTGTCTTTCCTCAGGACCACGGCTTTCGGCTTTCTCAACGCGCTCTGCAAACTCGCCGCCGTCCTCGGGATCAGCATCTTCACCTCCTTCGTCGGCATCACCAAGGCGGTGCCCATCCTCTTCGCCTCCGGGGCCCTGGCAGCGGGCAGCTTCCTGGCCCTCAAGCTCCCGGAGACGCGGGGTCAGGTGCTGAAATAGCGCGACGCCAACCACGTTCCGTGTGGAGGGTAGAAGAAAAGAAAAAAAAGTTCTCTCACTCTGTGAACGAGCAGCTCGAGAGCCCCTCACACCCTCCCGTCCCCTTTAACCTGTAACCTTTAACCTTTAATCCCCCCTAAATGTATTTATGCAGAAGAGTGAGGAAAGTAGCTGTAAATATTCTGTTGGGGTATTTTAGAGGTGAACCTCCAAGAAAAGCACACGTGAGGGTGGCGGTACTGAAGGATAGAAGCATGACGATTCATTTCTCTTCGTTAGGGTGTAAGCGGTTCGTTTAGGTAGAGTCTCCACAACGGCTGATGAAGAGCCACGCACAAGGACTCATAAAAGAGGGCGCCGCTCCACAGTCTTCCCCACCCGCTCACCTTTAATCGTTTGCTGTTGTTCTTCAAATCAAAAACGCGACGTTGGAAGTCTGGATGCGATGAGGCCTTTTTGATGGATCTCATTTGGCTTTTCCTTCCTTCCTTCCTTCCTTCCTTCCTTCCTTCCTTCCTTCCTTCCTTCCCTCCGTCTCCCCGATGTCTGGTGTTAGTAACAAACTGGCTGCCGTTCGTTTTTTTTATAGTTTATTTTGTGTCAGCGTGCCAACTTTTGGCATATTTTCCTGTCGTTGGAGCAAGGCCGAGGCCGCCGATCCTCATTATTCGTCAGTCGAGTCATTTTTGTCAATTCTTTGAATTCAAAGGAAAAAATCTCCTTTTTTAAGCACAACCGTTTGAAGACCGTGAAGACAAGTGTCGCAAACCTCACCCTCAAATGCTTCGTCACACTCTCGGTGGGCTTCTCAGGCCTCTAGGATCATATCTGAGGAGGGTTTAGTGCATGTCCTAACGTATGTGTGTACGTCTGTGTTACTGAGGGAACAACGGGAAGATTTTGGCCACCATCACAGTCTTTCTGGCCAAAGAAACCTTGGTTTTGCTAGGAGGCTGGGGGTCTTCATCACGTTCTTCTTCACGCACACTCCACAGGAATAGATTGATATGTTTATTTTAGCCATAAAATGAACGTGGGTGAAAAGCAGATGATCATAGAGGTGTAAAAACGGATTCTTTGAGCTACATTTGCAGTTTCTGCTGGATGTGACGCTAATCCTAGCATGAATGGGGGGGGCTTTTGCGCGTTAGCGGTTCAATCAAACCGTCGGGACTTGAGCCGCTTGTTTGCCCTTTATGGATCAGGGCAGTTTGAAAGAGTTTAGCACAAAAGCTAACAATTAGAGCAAATAATTTGGGCTGCAAACAACTTGACAGCTTTAGGAAGGAGGATTGAGTCGCAGTTGAGTGGAGATTTGAGAGTTGAGCTATGATGCAGACATGAAGGTCATATAACGCTGTAATAACAGAAACTGAGATTATTCGACGAGAACCACTGCCAATGGCTGATGTCATCCCACACTGGTAAAAGCACAGAGTTGGTGAGGGAGAGAGAGGCTGTGTTGGGTGGTCACGCAAGAAAAACGTCACGTTTCACCGCAGAAGGTTTTTAACTGCCATTTTGTAGGATAGCAGCCATAAGAGGAGGACGGCTGAGCCAACAGGCTCCCGTTTCCTGCCGAACGTGCACAGCGGTACGGGCGCAGGCGGGCGACGCCTTCACTTCTGAGAGTTAAAGCACTAAACATCCGACCAGGCGGGAGCGACCTTTGACCTTGTCGTTTGGCTTCAGCCTGACCCAACCCCCTGTCACCCATGAGCGTGCCATCTCATTCGTTTTTGCCAAACACTTTCCAAGGCCTGATTCCTCGTAACTCCATCAGTTCTCTCATAAACCTATAAAACTAATGAAATAGCGCTTTGATCTTTCTGAACCCTTTAAGTTGCTGATAGCTTTCAGGTTTTGGGCTGTTAAAATACACTTTATTCACAGTAAAGTTGACACTTGCAAAGTCTGCGTACGTCAATCGCAGGAAATGGAAAGGAATTCTCATGAAAGCACAATGATATTCCTACATGATCGGTAAAAAAGTAACAGTCAACGGTCAACGGTCCTCGCGTCAAATGTGCGTTGTTGTGTATTTGCAGCAGAAACTAAAGGAGGTGGGGTTATGGGGTTATACTTTTTTCCATTTCTCCACACTTGCTCTAGTTTCCACTTAAGCTGTGTTACATTTTCAAGAATTTGTTGCTTTTGCAACATTAAATAATGAGCGAAAAACAAAAACAAAAACATGAAGTCTTTGTTTCTGATGGTCCTCAAGCCTCGTCAGAGTCGGAACAGACACTTCTGGCCCCACCTGTTGCGCTGCTGAGTGTTTCCTCATAATACCGTGAGAGCGATGGCCGACATCCGTGTGTAACCTCCCAGTCCTGGAGCTTCTTTTCTGTGAGATTTCCAACGAACTCAATGTAACAAAGAATTTACCACATTTGTCATTGTGTTGTGCCGTAGCAGCTGTAGTTGATTGTCAGTATAGACACTGTGAAATGACACACAGACCCACAGACACACAGGTGTGTAAGAGATTTTGTGTATTTGTAAACAAGAGTGGAAAATAAATAAATACATTAATGTTAAATGCAGATTATAAATACAGTCATTTCAAATACAGGTTATAAACTAGTTAATCACCGATATCATCAGTTGTGCTTCAGTGTATGTGAGAATCGAGTTTGTTTCTTTTCTGAGTGTTGATTGGCTGTACCCTAGGGTGTTCGATTACCTTTAAAATCACAATCAACAAGAAGAAGAATAAAAGTGGGGGAAAAAAAAGAGAATTATTTTTTGCCTTTTTTGCCAATTATGTTGAAGTACAAGAATCACCAAGAACTGTTAAAAGGCACAGTACCAGGTGGTTAACGCCATTTATTGCATGTGAGTGTGCACATTGAATAGATATAAATAAGAAATGGCGCAGATATTTTAATAATTGATTTTCCTGTGGCCTTAGGCAAAATTTCGAACCGATGTGGATAAATGTTGCGATGCATAAATGACAAAGGGAACTATTCAATTGTTTTACCAATCCATCACATTTGATACCAATTTTTCCACAATATTTTAAGATTATTAACGCTGAAACCAGAAAACATGAAACTGGCGCCATCTGCTGGACGTTATGCAGAGTAAAACCACTGACCGCAGTAGTTAGCCCAGCCAGCAGAGCGTATAAAAATCAGGGGCTCCCGCCAGCATGTTCAAAACTAAAGAAGAAAAGTCTTCAAAACAATAACTAAAGTAGGTCCAGGAATTTACGTCCACTTTAGTTCCAGTTGATCTTTCGTTGAACTGGAGTTGTAGTTTTGCGCTGCCGTTCGTCCTCCGGGCCACTGGGGGCGCGCGTTCGTTTTTCTGACCCAAGAAGAAGACGCTTCTTCCGCTTTGACGTTGGCACAGGTCGATGTTGGCGTTCTCAGGTGTATGATCGTGTGTTCCAAAACTCTGTAATTGGCTATTATTACGTCGTACGCAAAACAGACAAAATGCCCCTGTATCTTAAAATACTTAAAGACATTTTGCGTTAAAGCTGAATGAATGTAGCACAGGAGGGTGTGTAGAAAAATGTTATTGTGATAATTAGCTGTAGTAGTAGCCGATGGTGCCGTTTGAAACTAAAAAGTCCGGGGAAAGAAACAAACCGTATTTTACAAGTTCTTAAATAAACTGGACGTGTTTTAGTATTGCCGTTCGCTTCTAAGGCGTAGTACAGAAGTACTTTTGTCCAAGTGGAGCTACCGTAGCTTGTCAATGCGCATGCGCGGGAGTCGCTTGGGGGCTCAGCTGATCGCCGCCGACTTTATTTTCTAGGTGAGTAGTAAAATATTTAAAATGTATATTAGAGGCTGATACACCGGATTCAATGGAACATTCTGTTGTCAATGCTTCTTTCTGAATTTCAAGATGATTTTTCTCACGAAAGGTAACCGCGATCGCTCACATCCGCGTGCTGATCATCAACTCTCGGGCAATACGAGTTTCATTGAATCAAATTCAACTTTGCCATTATTCCCGTGATGATCAATGATCTTTATGAAGTACCGAGATGCACAGTTTATTGCACTTCAGTCGACGTATAAAAATAACGACGTTAATGATGTGATAGATATTTATTTTTGAACTCTGTCTCTTACTTTAGCAGAAAATTCCTCAACATCCCCAAAATATGACGGTTTATATTCAGTTTAAATGATTGATATTGTCTGACCTGTGGTACATCTGGTCCATTTGAACTTACCACTGTATACAAGCTGGGGATTCTGCTGCAGTGGCTTTTGACCTAATAAATAACGGTTTGGGAGGAGATTAAACACTAATATTTGTGGGTTTTGATCCGCATCCCTCTGGTTTCTCAGGAGGTTTAGTGCCCCAGCATCAAATGCTTTGCTGTGTCCGGCCCGTCTCCTCCGGTCTCGCTTTCATTCGCCCTTTAACCAGCTTCAGACGCCACATGGAGGTGGATTCGAGGAGGCCTGTGGAGGACGCCATCCGGATCAAACTGACCCAGGCTCTCAAGCCAGAACGTTTGGAGGTGCACAATGAGAGCCACATGCACGCCGTGCCCCCTGGGTCGGAATCCCACTTCCGCGTTCTGGTTGTGAGCTCCCAGTTTGAGGGCCTGCCGCTGATCAAGTGCCACCGCCTGGTAAACGAGGCTTTAAAGGAGGAACTGAGCAGCTGCGTCCACGCTTTGGCCATTCAGGCCAAGACCCCTGAGCAGTGGAAGAGGAGCAGCACCCTGGCCAAGAGTCCGCCGTGCATGGGAGGCTCGAGGGGAGATCCCACCATGGAGGAGAAGCTGAAGGCAGGAAGGGAATGAAACAGGCAGCAAAGGTGGCGTGCACATTCACGGAAATGTGGCCTCTATTCTTCTGCGTTCTCGGCTACAAGAACTGGGACGTTCCACATCAGTGCAACCAGCTGAGCTCTCGATCATTTAAAAAAGATGGAGTGATTACCTGCTTTTCCTTTTGGGAAGCGGTTCTTCCTTGACCAGTAATGACAGGTGGCTGCTGCTTTTTCACAAGGCAAAATAAACATTAAAACATACAGCAAGACTGTGGTTTTATTTAAACAATTTATTGTTACCTGGCTTTGCATTTTTAGGTCTCGTTATCTTGATCTGATTCACTTTTTTCAGCGCCCCATTGCAGTTGAATTTAATAGATAATGAACCTCAACTTGCTCTTTTCTATTAAGAGTCCACAGTGAAGATCTTAAATGTCCCTTTTTATGTTTTAGTTAGTTTACTAACCCTATTTGTTGCTCATTAGAAACGTCAGTTGTGAACATGGCGGGTCGCACTAACATCGTGCAGTACCACCCAGGAACACACGGTGGCGCTAAACGACATCGAACGATCGGCGCAAGTTTATGTTCACGAATTAAAAAAGATCAATGAAACAGTTAAAAACTACCTGATTGCAGCAGGAGAACAGTAACTTAATATAATTAAAAATAGATTTTGTTCTGTAGAAATATCTTTTTTACGATGGTAGATGTGTGCGACTCCTTATTGTCCCTGTTCATTTGCGTGGGGGTCGGCTTTTTTTCCCAAATTGTTCTTATTGTCACTCACATTCTCAGTGATCAACATTCAGGGTAGAAAGCAAAGTCTTTTAAATTTCCCAAATGAGCACGGTAGCTTGCTTTTTGCCATCGCTGCGGCCCGTCTGAGGCCAGCGCCGACCACAGCTCCCAGTGCTTTGCTGCACAGCTATTCACGGTGTGTCTGTTGGCCCATAAAAGCCAGTCCTCAGTGGAATGCGGTGTCTCCTTAAGGTGAAGCCTGTCCTCTTCGGCAATCATCTGCTTGGAACGGACAGCCTGTCGGGTCTACAAAAGGCTCCGGTGAAAAGGATGAACAACTGGTGTTAATGGTGTCACTGGTTGGTAAAAGAAAAACATACACCACTTTATGGCCCTTGCTGACCCGTTCGAGCTGGGCCTCGGGGGGTCAAGAAGCAAAGCCATAAGCCAGGCGGTGTTGCTCTGGAGCGGCGGACCTGTCTCCGCCGAGAAGATTTACACTTTCCAATTCCAGGTGCTGCTGTGACGGAGTGGGAAAAGCACGAGGGCTGTGGTGCAACGCACAGACTTGTTTGGACTTAAAAGCTTGGCTGGTTTGCACAAGCGCACCGTGCGCTAACAACTTGTGACGGTTGACACAGGTCACATAAATACAGGTTACATAAATACTGACCTGCGGTGGCCTGAGGGGCACCTGTAGGCGCTTCAGTTGACCCAGCTTCTTCGTGCGGACCTGCGGGACCCGGCGCCAGACCGGAACTCATCAGGCAATGTGGCGCTCCCCCAAAAACCTAGAACTGGTAACAGCTCAGCCATCGTTTCGTTGGCCAAAGCCGTGAGCAGGAGCAAATTCAAATTAGCTCGTGAAATGAAGACGTGGTTCTAACCGAAGAGGAGAAACGCGGCTGTTTAGAAGCCTTTGATTCATGAATCCGTCTTTGCATTATTTATTACGAGCGACGGCATCGATTGAGCGCGCGTGTCAGTCGGTGAACCAACCTCGTCTCTCACGAGCCGTGGGATGATGGATTGGCCCCCGGGGCGGCAGCGGCCGGCCCGGGTGGCCCGTGGGCCCGTGTGGGCCGTGGGCTGCAGCGCCGGCGGTGGGAACCCACCTTGGCGGCTGCATCTGCGTCAGAGCCCGAGGACAGATGGTGCCAAAGCGGGCTGAGATCTCCAGCAGCACCAGTTTCCCGCAAGCAGCAGGCACTGATTTACGCTGGGGTGCTGGTGAGCAGTTGACCTCCACCGGTTAGAAGGTCAGCTGTGGGGGGAGGCGGGGGGCCGGGGGGCCCTTATGACAAATGTGTGACTGAAAACAGCGAGTTTGCTCGTCCCTGGGGATTGACTTAGCTTCTGCCCCGCCCCGCCCCTTGTTCAGCTGTGGGGTCCGTGCAGCATATGTGCAGAAAGCGCAGCCTCCAAAGGTCACACCAGGGAAAAAGGGGGCAAGAAATGATTTTAAATATTTAATATTTCTGCGTCTAGCACAGCTGACACCTCGCGTATTTGCACATGTCTGTATTCTGCACCGTTAGAATTCTGTTCTTGTGTGTTAAATCTGTTTGGCAGGACTTGTGTGAACAGGGCAAAAACGATGGAAACGGGCTAATAATGGCTTTTAATTGCCCCACCCCCACCCCTCGCTGCTCCACCATTTAAAAAAATGAAAGAGAAATACAAAGCGGAGGTGTGGAAGACAATATCCTTGTGTGAGAGCATTAGTTACACCCAGTGGTCTAAGTATTCAAAGCACACACAGCAGCCAAGGGTTCGGGGACGAGGGTGGGGGATTAAAGAGCAAAGTCTGCACAGGTGGGCTGTTGTCAGGCTGGAAGGCTGTTGACGACGTGGACGTTAAAGAAAAAATCCTGATTTCACTCCAGCGAAAAATCTGGGCTCTTCAGAACTCAGTTCTGTGTATTTGCTGAGTAAACGGATCTCCTGTGTTCTGGTTCCGTATCTGGAAGCGCCTCTGCTACTAGCATTAGCACTGCTGCTAACAGCACGAATAAAAGACCCTCAAGCCTCTGAATAACCTCAGTATTTTGACTGGAGCCTTGCTAATCTGCCTTTGTCCAGCAGTCAGCCACATGATCAGAGCAGTAAGTGGTGGAAGTTTGTCCTGGGGGTGTGAAAGCACGGGGGGTGGGGGGTGGGGGGGCTGGTTGGGCTGGTTTTCGGGCCAGAGTGCACGCAGGCCACGGCCTTCGCCGCGAGCTCCGGGTCTGCTCGGCTGCCCTCCGGGGCACAAAGCGGAGAAGCGTGCGTGTCAAGACAGATGGATCACGCTTCTTTTTTTCGGGCTGACTCTCCAGGCTCCCCTCGTCCCTGTTCTCCTCTCTGATCTTACCGTTCCTCCTCTGACCCTGTGCCTCACTCCTTCTTTCTGCTATCTTCTCCTGTTAAATCCAGGACGCTGACCTTTCATCAACCTAAAGCCAACGCTTGAGCTGACCCTGCCTGAGGTGCTCCTCCTCCTCTCTGCTGCCTCTTCCACCAGTCGAGTTATTCCGTTAGCATCATATTCAAGATTTTACAGATGAAAAAATTCAAGAATCAACATGTGAAAAGCTGTTAAAGGAAATAATCCCTGTTCACTCAAGTCCAAATGATGGCTGGACTCTAAAGTTATGATCAAATATTGTACCAGCATAAAAGATTTTCTTGTCTGTTTAATTAAGTCACGTGAATGAGGCTCTATTTATTTATGAGATCACGACATTCAGCATTTATCATCATTGTCAGACTCATTTTTACTAGTTTCCTTGTTTTATATCATTTATTACTGCCTGTTCCTTTCTTTCATGTACCTCTCCAGATTCAAACAGAAGGACGCCTTTTCAGGTGTTTGGTGTCAGACGGATGACATCCTTCTAAAAAATGAAACTCTTCTCTGTCATGGAGACATTTCAAGCTAAAATATGTTGAGCAAATATGTTTCAAAGTGTCAGGAAGGCAGAAGGGAGGAGGAGGACCATCTGAAAGGACAGGCAGGCCTCGCTGGTCTCCCCCAGCAGCTGGGCATGCGTGAGGGGCTCCTCTGCTGACACGCCAGCCATCAAAACGCCACCCCAACCAGGAGGTTGCGTGTTCAAACCGCATCGGGGTCAGCGGCTGTGAGAGCGGAAGCGAGGCGGCGAGGCGGGAGCCCAGGGTGAGCTCAGGTCGCTCCCGTTCCACTTCCAAATCAAAGATGCGAGCGTCACCGAGGCGTCAGTGGAAGAGCGCCTTCGCTAGCAGCCCCTGCCTTTTAAAGAGGCACCTCTGGTGAATTCCCGCCCCCCCACTGCCTCATTGTGGGTCACCACAACGATGGCGATCGATTCATTTCGATAATGAAGATTTGCTTGGCGTGAGTCTTTTTCCTTCTTTTGTTTTAAAATCTAAACCAATCTGGGGTAATGTCTCCATGTTCCCAGCCATCCACCCTTTCCCAGTCCTCCACGAAGCCATAAGCGATGCTGTTGAAAGCTCGATTCGGGTGGGGTGGGGGGGTCACAGGGGTCGTCCATCCACCAGGCCGTAAAAGCAGCGTCCAGATATGTCAGCCGAACTGAAAGAGCCACGACGGCTCCAATCGGACTTCCACACAACGCCATCTCCTGTTCGTGTGTCAGCGACAGCGTGATATATGACGTCCTTCACTTGTGGACAAAACAAACCCGCTGCCCATAAAAGCGGAGCCATTCACTCCCCACCCGCACCAGTCCGCCGACTGGGGACACTGGGCAGCTTGACCTCTGGGTCTCACACCCTTTTGTTTCCCCTCACCTCTGCCTTTTTCCTTCCCCCCCTCCAAACCTAGAATCATTATCCCTCTCCACTCCCCCTCTTTCCCCTCTCCAGAACTCTGCTAACGTGCACAGATAAAGAACGGGGCCCCCTCTTGTTTACTTTAATGAAACTCACGTCTTTTACAGGAGTGAGAGCCGAGCGTTTGGAGTTATTGGAGTTTAAAGAAAGAAAAGGGTCACGAAGAAGCGCCGAGGAGGAGGACGAGGGGAGGAAGGGATGAGAGGATACCAGAACAGGCTCGTCTCTAATGACACCTGTACGTGCACATGAATACTGCAGGTCCAACTGTAGGTCTGTGTTTCACGTGCACCTTTAATCCAACCTCTTTCTTTTGTCTCTGTGGATTGGGACATGGAAGCTCCTGATTTTTCCTTTGGCCCACTCGTGACCGACTGTTGCATCTCCACGACGCCCCCCCGTCTGTTACCCCCTCTCATGTTCCCCCTCGTCCAGAGTGGCTCCTTCTCTTCCCTCGCGCCTGCATATGCATTTCTTTGCACTGAACCATTTGAGTGGAAAATGGTTCCCAATTACCCGCTGGACCGCTGAATGAGACAGAGGCCACAGGTGGTACTAACCAGGGACGGGGGGTGGGGGGCTGACGCTGAGGGCAGCCGCTACTTAATCCACCTCATATCTGGGGGTGTAATGGATTAATGGATAGAAGAAGAAGATAATGGATGGGAAAAAGGAAAGGAAGAGTTTGAACCGATGGCTCTACCTCTGCCTCTGCTGTCACATTTGTGGGTTGGTTGGGCAACGCACATTTTTTGTGTGAGACAGATGCAATTTTATTGTATTTACATCTCACCCAGCAGCCATCTCTCTCTCTTCCTCTCTCCCTCTCTCTCTTCCTCTCTTCCTGCTCTCTCTCTCTCTCTCTCTTGTGTGAGCTCTCTCTCTCTGTATTCGTACTAAGCGACGCTCTTGTTTTGATCTAATTCTTATCAGTTTTTTTTTCTATGATTACCATATATGTCAAGAGAACTAAGGCATAAAGCATAGGTGCTCCCAATCTGTGAAGTTTGGGTCAAGCGTGATATCCCTCCCCCGTATTATTCTTACCCCTCAGGGGGTGCACACAACATTTTTTGTGTGAGACAGATGCAATTTTATTGTATTTACATCTCACCCAGCAGCCATGTCTATGTGTCTGTGTCTGTGTATGTCCATATCTGTCTCTCTCCCTCCCTATCTATCTCCCTCCCTCTCCGTGTCTATATGTGTATCTCTCTCTCTCTCTCTCTCTATGTGTGCGTGCTAGGCGACGTGCTGGGTGAGATGTAAGTATTATAAGTGGTTTGTTCTAGGATGACCAAATAGGTCAAGAGAACTAAGGCAGAAAGCAAAGGGGCTCCCAAGCTGTGAGGAGAGGGTCAAGCGTGAAATCCCTCCCCCGTATGACTCTGACCCCCCCAGGGGGAGCACTCAGCTACACTTGTAGCAGGTCAGGCCCAAGACAGTAGCATTATAATTCATTTCAAAGAGGTGTATTTACATGTGTTACCTTAGTATTTTGAAACAACCTCCTACAAGATTCATTTAGAAAAAAAATAATCCACTAATTAAAACATTACAATTGTTTTGACAAGTTAACTAATTAAAGCGAGGTTAACACGCTGCTGTACACGCTGCTGATCTGAGAGCTGAGGCAGTAGCCAGGCAGTGTAGTTTAGATAAATGACCTTTAGATGACCTAATGGATGATGATGATGATGATGATGATAAAGTCACAAATGCAGAAAACTTTGGACCACAGAAAAAGGCAAATATCTTAATCTGCTGGTGGTTCAATAAATTCAGACGAATCTCACAAAACTGTTTGTGTGTATGTGATGAGAGAATGGCACCACCACCACCACCCACAAAAACCCAACTGTACCAATCAGAAATTAAACTTACAGTTTAAACTGTCAAACGATCATTCTCTTTCGCAAAAACGTTCCTCCTACACTGCTTTTCTCTCTTATCCTAACCAGGATTTTACACACAACTACTTCTACACACAAGTGTGTGAAACGTCAATAAACCTGATCTACCAAAGGTGACATCAAAACCACCTCCACCACCTCTTCTTTCCTCCTTCTCTTAGATTACAGTACAAGGGAAAATTGTGCGTCACTGTCACATCACGGATGGATTAACCCCTTATATTTGCATTTTCTATGTGGTCGATGGTGTGACGGCTGATGCTTCCTAAAATATTTAAATTTTAGAAGCCATATGCTGGTATATTTTGAACCGAGAATTTGAGGGAGTTTCAAAGCTCCACGGTCACCTCAAACTCAGTGAAATATCTGCAAGTGTTTCCTTCAGCAAAGCCACCTTGGTGTATACTGCTCAATTAAAATCTTTAAAAAAAGCTTATTTTCTTCACAAATTAAATTGCTGTTTGCTGTTTAAACCAGAGGTGGGCAAACTAAGGCTCACGGGCCACATGTGGCCCGATGAGTGATTATTTTCGGCCCACAGAGCCTTTGCAATAATTTCTCTTGAATTTCTTCTGCTAACATGTCCTCTCAAAACAACGGGGCCAAACATCATTTGAAGCTTCATCATCCATCTCTAGTTGGACCAATTTACAGGCTCTTTAACATATTTCAAAGTCAATCGTCCATCAAGCAGGATTTTTAGCTAACCTCCGATCCTCATTTAGCAGGGTTAGTTAGCTGCACTGCCCGACTGGTTCTGTTCATCAAGATCTAAAACCATATGTGGCCCTTTAGGCTAAATAATAATGTGTTTTTAAGGATTTTCTTTAACAAAAATTCAAGAGAAAAATAATTTATTTTTGTGCAATTAAAACAGAACCGAAGCAAGAAAAGAACAAAGCAGAACAACACTAACAACAATAGGCCAGAGAGGCCAGAGGTCAGAGGTCAGAGGCTTTTCTTACTGTAAGCCAAGTTAAGCCACCCAGCTAAAGCAGCACAGAGCATCCTGCTATGAAGACACACTTAAAGACAGAAGATTTCAAGGGTTCCATCACTTTGAAACCACTCTTCAGATCTGTCTTTTTGCTCTAAACGCCACCATTTCACTTTCTCTAGCCCATCCCTCCGTTTCACGTCTGAATCTGTTAGCAGAACCAGGCAGCGGTTGGAAAAGCTGTTGGATGGAGCTGGGAGCTGCAGCCCCTCCCAGGGGTCGGGGCAAAGAGGATGAAACCTGTCATTAGAAAGGTGAGGAGAAAAAAGCGTTGGTGGGGGTATCCATTGTTCCTGGGGCGGGAGGCTGGGAAGGCTCTTTAGAGCCTCAAATAACACAGCCTCTGGCAGCCATTGTTGCAGAGTGAAAGGAACCAATTGGGGGGGTCACACGGGTGAGGGGACCAATTCTACTCAGTGGTCAGTGGGAGAGAAGATTCCATGTTTGAGTAGGAGCAGCAGAGCGGGCGGAGTGTCGGGGGTTTACACGGCTCTTTCCCACTGCTTTGTTGACAATTAACGTGGAAAAATGTAATCGTTGGACTCCTGGCACATGCTTTCTGGTCATGTTTGGTCATGCATGTTTGAGTTCTCTGAAAGGTTCCCATCTGCGCCGGAGATCAGCGCAGTCAGTCAGTCAAGGACCTTTGAAAGGTCACGCAGATATGGAGGAGAAGCGACGGAATAATGCTGGAGGTCACGGAGTCAGGGTTTGATGGCTGGACCCTCCTCAGTCACATGCACGCATGTCGGCAGCAGATGACAAATTAGACAATCGGATATCTAAATTACTGCTTTGGTCTGATTAGACGGTAGCAACGGTGACATAATGGTGTACGGTTGATGTTGCAGAGTGAAAAAACTTAAAAAAACCATTAGATCTTCCTCTCTTCTGTTCAAACCTGGTGAGGAAGCGTTCCCCCCGACAGACCCGCAGCCCCGCTGGCCTTGGTTGGATGCAGAGGCCACAGTTGTTGGCTAATGTCTGAAGAGTCGACGCTGTTCCCACAGCCACAGCGGCCTGATTGCTGCCTCCATTAGAGCCCTTTCATGCCATCCCAACCTACTGATGACTTTAGAGGGCCCATAAAACTGCTGGGCTGTGACCTGAGGACCGAGGCACCTGAAGAGAGCGAGAGGGGACAGACGGAGGTCAAGAAGGTCTCACACTTGGTTCACGCTGCCCTGCAAGGACGATTTACAACCTATTTCTCTGCTGCTTACTTCAACTTATCTAATAATTACTAAATTGTTCATCCTTTGATTTTTTTTTTTACAGATTTTCTGAGCACAAAGAGCGGATCTAAAAACCGGAACTGTATAGATGGTTATCCTAATCAACTCTTGCTCCCCTGTTCTATTTGTCATCACAGAGATGCTGATTTGCAGCTGTTTGTAGTATTAAAATATTGGAAAAAAAAAATTTCTAGTTCAGCCTTTAAATGTTAAGATGATAAAAGTAATATTTCATTTATTCTCACTTAATTCTTACATAAAAACATACACATGGGAAAAAGACTGACCATGGTAAATATTCACTTGTCCATTATTTATTTGTTTTTTTTTATTAATTCTAAATATTGGTTGAGGCGGGGCGTCTGGATGGAGCTGCTGGTTGTGGTGATTTACAGCCGTCAGTGTTTGTGTATTGACTGACGTCATTTACAGCAGTCAGAACTAACAACCTGCAGTTTAGTGCAACACGGAGGGAAGGAGAAGGAGAAAGGCTGGAAAATCACTTTCCCTGCTGATTTCACAGGAACAAGAGAGGGGAAGATCACACACCCACAGTTATCCTCTCCTCCCTTTCTCCTCCTTTTCTCCTCCCTGTTCTCTTCTCAGCCTTTTGAAGGAGGAAATCCCTCCCTCCGCCTGCTGGCTCTCTGACTGAGTGATTGATGGCTTCATAAGAGACAAGATCCATCATTCACTGACAAAATCTTTCAGATTGACTCCGTTTCCATCTTCCTTTCCCACGGAGTTCCCCACTGATGTCAGTGATGATTCTCCAGTTTTTTTTCTATCTCGTGAATAAAACCTTGATTCTCTCTTCCTCTGAGGCGTTGGACAGATGCACCAGCTTACTTTCTCCAGTATTTCCTGAGAAGGAGCGAGAGAGACAGGTCTACAAGAGAGAAGAGAGCAAGGAAAAGGTGGCAGGAAAGAAAAATTGCTGTCTAAAGAGTTGCGTACTGGGAAAGAGTTAGCAGAGCCTTGATCAGCCTTAGTGAGGGAAAAAACCAGATTTGTTTTTTAAACATGGCTGCAAAGTCGGTGCATCCTAAGACCATTAACAAAGCAGTCAGAAAAGACGAAACAGCAGTTTTTTCCTAAATTTCTCACCTGGAATTAAACACAGGATGAATCTGCTGAAAAAATAAAAGGTAGCACTTTATTGGTCCTTGTAACAAATAAGATGCTTAATAACCCTATAATGTGTTTAGAAGACTACATAAGCCTTAAAAAGGCTTTTATACGTCTTTATAGGATGCTTATTGAACATCATGGGTTTATAAGACAATATAAATGTTTAATAATTCAAGACAGTAAAATCGGTATACAATAAAAAATGCAAGCAAACATATGTGTTATGTATTCTATAGATTTTCTATAGATCTTTGATGTAAAGACCTATACGTGCCTTGTTAAGGCTTATGCGGTCAAACAGTGTTTGTTTGCATCTTATAAAAGCCTTGTTAGTGCTTATAACAAGGACCGTGATATAAAGCCTTACAAAAAAAAGTACGTCTTTAAACCGACCTTCCTTTGGACACCAACGTGTGACATACTTCTCTGTTTGTACTGTTAAACATCACACATCCACTGATGTTTCCAACGGAAGGTTCAGCATCCATCTATGATCTTAATCGCGCCCTCCACCGGCCTCCCTGCTGGCGGCCGGTCAGCGGCCTGCTGGTTAGCTTCTTTAGGGCAAAGCACACCGCGGTCACACTGTGAGGAGCCATTCAGAGCCCGCGGCTTTCACAGCACGGGCGTGAAAATCGGCTACATTTAATAAGCCGTGGTGGAAGGATTTAAAGAAAGGGATCAAGAGAGCTTTGCCTTAATGGATTTGCTGCAGTTTGGGGGTTTGACACCAGTTATACCTGTCTGGCTCATCACTTGCTAACAGTTCGACTCAAACTTTAAAACCCTCTATGAATGTGTAAAGACGTTTAGCATTAATAGCAAGTGGAATCCTCAATTTTTAAACTCCACAAGACCTCAAAGCTGTTTTCTAAATCAACACCTCCTACATTATGCTGACTATAAATCATCCCAGTTGGTGCATGACCTGCATCCTGATTGGACATGTAAACCAGTAAGTGCACCGCGGTGTTTCCAGTTAAGGTAAGGGTTAGGGTTAGCTGCCGATATCCAGCAGCTTGGTGCAGCCATCAAAGAGGAGCGGACCAACATTTCACAGGACCCAATCGGGAACCTGATCAACTCCGTGCCTGGTTTTCTGACCTTCAAAATACTGCCGATCTGAGGGAGGCCTGAGGCTAACGTGGCGCACGCAAACGTGTCTAAGTCAAGCCCCAAAACAGCTTTTCCTGCAGAATCTGTGTTGTTTTTCTCTCAAAGAAAACACAAGTAGTTGTGTAATTACATCAAACTCGATGGCTCTCACACACGGCGCCTATGGCCTTTCTATACATTAGAATTTCAAGCTTATAGTCATGGCAATTTTTGCCAATCTAGTCAGGTTATACAAGAATGGACAGAAGCTTTGTGACAAGAAGTAAATCAAGTGGCTTGACGCATGCTCGCCAGACAGTTGCCATTTGTCACAGAGCCTGAATGGAACTAAAACCAAAGTTGTGGACGCGTCATTGCAACGAGCATTGCCGAGATACTGCACAAGAGGCCTTTTCAGACAGCTGCAACACTGATTACATTGTGCAAAGGCCAATCAAAGGGGGAAATGATGAGAGCAGTCACAGTGGACACACAATGCACAAATGGCCGCAGTCAGATAGTGGAGGAGAGGGGCGGTGCTCCGGGGGCTTTACAGGCACATTTTGGGACACGGACATATGGGAAACTCTTTGACACTAATGACGGGCTTCACAGAGCAGCACAAACAATTCAGGGCCACCTTAGACTCAGCGGGCACAGGATTATTGGATGGTGTCATGACTGCTGTCGCTTTGTTTGTTGTCTTTTGCCATGATTTCCTCACACTGAAACCGTGTCTGTTTGCAGAAAACAACCCCTATCACTGATGACAACACCTTGTGTTTAAATCATGCAGTTTTACTTCTGTATGTATTATTGTAAGTGTCAATCATTTATGGTTTGAATTCAAATTGATCCGACGTTTTATCTGTCAGCACCACTCCTTCCTGTTGGCAAGCAGCACTTCTCCGACAGTCGTTTAAAAACCAGCGTGGGCTACAGACGCCATGATGTGACCTTTCTCTGTAATTCAGGAGAGCTGAATTGACTTCGGGTTGCTGGGAGCATCGATTTCACGCCAGAATCTGCATCTGAAATCAACAACTGGCCCAAGACAAACTGCCCTGGTTGTGGTAGAGAGGCTGCTGTTGGACTTCAGTCAGATTGCTTCTTTGGCGCCATCCATGGCCGGAAAATCTGATTCTGATTTAAACAACATAGTCGGATACTGACATGGTCCAATCAGTGTGTTCCTTTTCTCCAGATGTCTGATTGATCTTGAGGCTTTTTGAAAAATAGAATTTTTAAGAGAGGTCCAAAGCCAGGTGGCACACAGAGTTGACGGTGATATCACTGAGCTCTGGGTAGCCGGTGAACGGGAATATGCTGCTGACTTAGACAAGGAGTAAAAAATCTGATCAGGGATCAATTAAGTTGCATTTAAATTGGATGCACACAGAGGCGAGAGGCAGCTTCGAGTCGCTATAGGTGCTCAAAAATGGGATTTAGATAAGCAGCACGTCCCATGTATGACTCCTTCGCCTCAGCAGTCTCCTTTCCCAGCGGAGTTCATTTTTCCTCTTCAGTGTGGATCCTCAAGCTAAAGCAGCAGGATTACGCTCCTTTTGTTGCCATGTTTGAAAATAACAGTAACAAACTAGTCAAATTTACTGTGATTAAATCAGGTAACATGAAACACGTTTATATGCAGATGATCTTGATGATGGAGATGATGGAGACCAGGAGAGGACTTTGAGCACGCAAGAAATATATAAAAATATGCATATTTTCTTTATTTTACAGGTCAATATTAAATTGTTTATTATTTGAAGTAACATTTTTGGAATGATTAATTCAAAAAGCAAAAGTAGAGGAGTTAAGCTTTAGCGTTTCTCCAAAAAAAGTCCAAGAGGTGGAGTGTGTAGGGTGAGTAAGTGTGCGTGTGTTTCTCTCTAGCATGTTTGTGTGTGTGTGTGTGTGTGTGTGTGTGTGTGTGTGTGTGTGCTGCATGCCCATTCAATGTGTGGGAAGCCTGCGGGAACAGGGAATTTTTTGTGTTCTGGAAGAGAGAAACTTGGGCACTTCATCTTCTCTTGTGTGTGCTGCCAAAAAGGGCAGAGGTCAAAAGTCAGGGCGATTGGAGAATTCCGTGCTGCATGCCGACATATCTGGTTTCAAGGGTGGGGGAGGGCCGGACACTGCCCTAAAGGGATAGGTGCCTATAAGTAAGTGTACATACATTCATGCTTGGCCAAAAAGTGTTTATGCATTAGCTTGTTCAGACAGCCCTGTTTTACAACATTTTGTTGAGGCCTTGGACTTTTCTTCTAAACTTTTCTGCATTGTGGAAGTGACTCACCTATCATAGGAAAACACATCAACTTCCTAACCTCTGGGTCACATTGGCCACAGCTTGAAAACGTCTCTTCCACCAAAACTGCTTCGGATCCATTTTCGGTGTGTGGATTGATCCTAAATACAACAACAACAACAAAAAAAGTTTTACCTTTTTCAACCGTGAAAAGTCGGTAAGGCTGACCCTGGGTCCACATTGGACAACAATTTCATTGAGGAATAAGGTTCCTATAAAGTCTCAAGAAAAACAAATAGAAAAAAACCCCACTAATAATTAATCGAGGGTGGCACAATCTGTGTTTAAACATTTAGCAGAAGGTACAGTCATTCAGAGGTTTTGCATTGCAAAGAAGCACAGGCCTCAGCAACTAGCAGCTCCCATTGTGGTCTTTGCAAATGATCATTAATGAACATGTGCTGCGGGACTCCGGTGGCTCCCGGGGTGTCTGGACTGATCACCACAGCTGTGTTACCATTGTGCTTACTCACAGTGCTGAAAAATAACAGCACCCTGGCTCCAGTGAGGCCCTGGAATTTATTGTGTTTGTTTTCTAAAAGCTCAAATGAGCAAATGGTTGGATATACAAATTTGCTGCAGTGTTCCAACATGTAGAAGACTCAGCGAGTTGGTAATTCAAAATTCAACAGGCCACATGAACTCAATTAAAAAGGTTCATTTCGAACATCTCTCCAGGGAATGCTAAACGCTAACATTAGAAAAGAAGTTACTAAAAAACCATGATAAATGTCAGAATAAATCTGATCACGACCAGGTTTGCGCTTCTAAAATTTAGTTTAATTTAGTAGGTCAGCTGGACATAAATGTAAAAAAGCATTCCTCCACTTACTTTTTTTAAAAATTGCGGAATATTCGACAAAATCTTTGTCAACCGCGCACAATGTTTTTACCTCTGTGTTTGTTTTCAAGAAAAGTAACCGCTGAATAGAGCAGTCTAAATGCTGGGCCCGTGCTCTTAGCCCTTCTTTCTTCCACTCCCCAGGCTGAGTGTTTCAGATCAGAATACGTTCTGAAGTCCTAATAAAGGCAACCCAGTATGAAAGGCCTTGAATCTTTGATGCTCGGCCCATTAACAAAGCTTCCTTTCTGTGGCTGCGTAAAAATTGGCCAGCAGGGTTCCTGCGTAAGGGGAAAATGTAAACGGGGGATTAGCTGGACTAATGGCCCTAACTTGTCGTTGATGTTAATTAGCATTAATTAGGGCTACTCTCTTTTAGCGTGTTGTGCTCAACAGCAGATGATGAAGTTTTTCATGGTTTATGTTTGTGCAGACGAGGTCAAGTTCCCATGCATGCTTTTTGCCCACACGTGTACACACCAGAACATGTTTTCTAATCAATTTACACTTGACTATTTTTTTAGACCTGTTTGTTTGTCCCTCGGTGTCAAAGCAATTCGCAGTTGACACTCGGACTCTCTGTCCATGTGCTATTCAGCTCCTCTCCTTTATTGAGTCTGAGAAACAAAAGAAAACATAATTCCAGGCCCGCTCTTTGCATGGTTCCTAAAGCTAACCGTACCCTCTTCCCCTTCCCGTGTCTGTTCACTGACCCAGCAAAGTGAACAATAGGATTTGGGATCATTTTGCTTTCAAGGTTTCTCCACTGAGACATAATCATCCACTTTGTTGGATTGGCTAACCCCGCACCATCCAGAGGCCCCTAACTCTTGAAGAACTAAAACCCGCATCTGCTAGCTTGGCACGTTAGCTGCACGTGCAAACTCACAGCTCTCAGGAAATGTGTGACACATGCAAATGCAGACACCTCGCATGCAACCGCGGGCTTGTTTAGACGTTGGCGTGAACGGTCATCGCTTGAAGCAAACTCCAAATCCTGCTTGGAGTCCCAGCAGGACTCAGTAATGTGGGGCCCACAATTTGCTGCTGGTGAGATTTAAGAGGGAACTCTTCTGTCGGGCCAACACCTGGTACCACTTTATTAACCCCGGACTTCCTTGACCCCTTAGAACCAAGGAACAGTAAGGTCAAGGGGGGGTGCGAAGGGATAGAGAGTGAGGGAGTGAGGAATAGGGCAGGGTGGAAGAGAAGAAGGGGTGCACGGACGTCACCGTGCAAGCTTTGAAGGGGGGAGGCGATGCCTCTGCGGCGGTGCCCCTGCAATGACTTTACCAGTACCGCTGCCCTCCTTGACCCTGACACCCCCACGCAGCCCTCCCAGCGGATACCGGTGCCCATTGGCCTGCTGAGGACCACTGCGATGGCGATACGGACAGAACGGACAGAGACAGAGAGAGTGAAAACAGACGGGAGCGGGGTGTGGTGGTGGTCGAGTTGGGGAGGTGCCATGAAAAAGGGGCTATGCAAAAGGTCAACTGTTGGTCAGAGGTTTTTATTGGCATGCAGAAGGGAGGGAACATAAGTGGGAGTATGCGGTAGAGACCACCATCTGAGACTTTAACTACAAGGAGGAGAATTTAGCCTTTTTCCACCGCTAAACATGCTCAGTAGAGAAGACCTGTATGATACCTATCAGATACCACAGCCAGAGCCCTAAACTCAGCAGGCTCATCTCTGTGCGTGTGTGTGTGTGTGTGTGCATAGACACATCTTTGTGTGCAGTGACATTAGTTTTATCTTGATGCTTGAGACATGAACACTGGTCCGGCTTGTTCTTGGGCTTCTGATTAAAGGAATCAGGTTGAAAGGTTTATCGCAGAAATGCTGTCGCTATGGTGACACAAGCTTGTCTAAGGATACAAGGAACAAAACATTGCAGATTCACGGCTATTTTGAAGTTAATAAGGCGACTGAGTGCTTATCGGCTATCTAAATGCCATCAATGTAGATTGATTCCTGCAACCGTGGTAGATAAGCCAACATTTAAGACACTCAACAGCCACTTGAAGATAAAACATAAATCCTAAATTGTGCTATCTTAAATCTCTTAAACCTCTTTGTGTATTTCTCAGTGAAAGCATTTTTTTATGGAACTGACATTCCTGGAGTGGTAAAAAACAGGAGCCCTTGTTTAGAGGCGAACCCCCCACTTTATCCCCCTTTTTTTTCATCTTCCTAGTTTTGGAGCCCCGGGTCACAGGTCAAGACCCCCTCCAGCTTCAGAGACATGCCAGGTCATGCAAGTCACATAGCATTCCCTGTATAGCCCTCGCTGCCCCATCCCACCTCCCCTCCTGGCTCTCAACAGCCAAGCGCCCATCCACCCTCACACGGGAGGTGTGAGAGCATGTGACTCCAATAAGCAGAAGTGTGACATTTTGGGAGCCGGCAGAGGCTGGAAACCCCTTGAAAACTTTGCCTTCCTTCCAAACTTTGTACAGATTTGCATCGGACATATTCTAAGACTAAATGCTTATTTTCTAATTTTCTCCCCTTTATTAGAAACTTTTGATTCTCAAAACTTATGTAGAATTTAAACAGGAGAGCAGATTTAATTTTTAATGATTAGGCAGCACTAATTATGATAATGAATGCTACAGTGATTTTTAAATAATGCTGATTTAAGATTATTTAAATGATTTCCTAAAAATAATCAAATATAGCTGGAGACCAAACTTTTTGCCAACACTTTGCTTTACTATTTAAATATTTTCATTATTATTAATTATTATTATTATTATTATTATTATTATTATTAGGATTATTATTATTATTAGTAGTAGTAGTACAATTATACTTTTTGATCCTTAGGATTGATAAATAATAATTTATTTTATTTAATATATACATTGTGTTGACCTCGGGAAAATCTTGAATCAATCATTGAATGTAATAAACTTTTCATTTTACAATTGCATTTTTATGTTAAAGAAAGTACTGAATTATTACTTAAGCAGGATTTAGAAAGTTGTTTTTTTTAATATCAGTATGTGTCTAATATTGCTGTTTGATGATTTATTACTTGTGGTAAAAATATTTATTAAATATGCAGTAAAAACTCGTTAAAGTAGGCTTTAATTTTCTGGCAGTAAGTTTTATTCTGTTGATTCTCAAACTGAGTAAACACAAAAATCAGAAGCCAGTTTTTTTTTTTTTATTTCAAACGGACATTTTCCTGAAATGACCAAATTGCAGTGTGCTCTTGGAAAACCATTGTTATCTGCTTTAGTGTGACAATTAAATCAAATATCGCCGAGAGGAAATAAAAGCTCATAAGTTAAAATGCGGCTGAATTAAAACTGTCAGGGAGGAATTAGGAAAACACCATATTTCTTCCAAACAGGGGCCAAAGTTGAACGGATGGTAAAATATGTGCTAAATGAAAATAACCAATTTTGGGAGTGTTTTGCTGCCAGATGTCAGAGGTCAGGAGACTTGATGGGGCCTTCACTTGCTGTTTTGCAGAGTCAGCGAATGGATCTAGCGCTATAAACCCGCACGAGAAACGCAACAAAAATAAGGCACAAGCAGCACTGGGATGTAGTTCAGGACCCTGTCCAGCAGATAAACAAATAACTAAATAAATCCTGGGGACGCCGGGGCAGAGGGAAGCTACCTCCGAGGGGTCAGAGCAGAAACCGATAAATCTCAGCTGAAGACGCCGAACCTCCCTGCAGTTAACCTCTTAATCAACCCCAATCGGCTGAAGGAAACAGCAAAGAAGAAATTGTCTCCGCGCCGCTGACAACATTCTCACACGTTTGCACAGTCGACACGTTTCCCCGAGTCCAGGGACCGTGTGCTTGAGTTGAAACTGAAGAGCGGGACGCTGCTCAGTGTCCACCAAGTCTTTGGACACAACCTTTACCCAACTACAAATGACTTGTTCTTTGTCCATCTGTCAGCGAGTCTTTCTTTAGCAGCCCCAGCAATTAACTGCTGCGAGCAGAAATGACTCCAGATAGCGTTCTGAGGGTCAAACAAGACGCAGGCATGTCAAACGCAGCTTTGAATCTCTATTTCTGTGCATTCTCAGATTACATACCTGCTCGCTGGATGGACTCCGTTCTTCAGCGCTGTCGTTTCCAGCCCAGGCTGAAACCAATCGTTGCATGATGCGTTCTGGACGGGCCAACCGTAAACGAACCAAAGAAACATCAGCAGAGGTCTTTGCATTTGATCGGTCACCCGCGGAGGTCGTGTTTACCACCTCTGGCCCCCACGGAGACGCCCATGTGTGGCAGAGGGTCCCGTTCCAGTTGTTCCAGTAATGTGTCAGAAAGGCAGGACTATTGTCTGAGATGAACTTTTCTTTACACTTTATGAGAAAAAGATTGCATTTGCCTCCTTTTCTGTCTTTTCAGAAGATTGGATTGTTGCAGGAGTTGTTCTGGACACATAACGATTAAAAAAACTTTACTTTTGATTTCCAATTAATTGCATTTTTAATTAATTTTTTTGGCCTAAGCTTTGGTCTAAAAGTTGTCGTGTCTTTTTTGACATAATTAGATGCCTCTAGAATACAAGATTAACAACTGCCAATGATAAATGTGATTGAATGAACCCCCTATTTTGTCACAAATCTGATTACCTTTGTTTTGGCAGTATACAATTACACTCTTGGCCTCCGGATTATCGACTCTCCTCTAGAGTCCCACGGCTAATTGGGAAACAGGTAAGGTTACATGTGACAACAATTAAAGGCAGCACAGGGCCAGGCTCACCGCCTGGGGCCACCAGGCCGCCCTGACTGCGAAGAGCTGTGCTGGCTGGGCTTTTTGTCATCCCGCGAGCTGCAAAGACACGTGTCCTGCGGTGGTGTGAGTACCTGCAGTATGCTGGGGTCCAGTGGAATCTAACTCCTCCCCACCCCCTGCAAGACTGTTGCATTTTAACATGAACACACACGCGCAAACATTACAAATCCTGAGCCAATCTGGGAAAATCAGAGCCCCTCTGTGACCAGAGCAGAAAGAAGGCTGTTAGAGAACAACACGGTGACTGTTAATGACCACAAATGCCATTTGCCCTGTAGCAGAACGGTATAAACCGACAAAAATAACATGTTCTGCACCAGCAACTGTTTGAAGTGACATCTTTGTCCTCCTGACTGTTTTGCTTGGCAGTTGTTTGTCGTTATAATGAATGCATTTTCCCCTCAGAAAACAAGTTGGAACTGAACAAAAACTTTGTTCATGCAAAAATTAGACTTTTTTTTAGAGCTTGCACCAACAGTTTGAAGATCCTCTCTAGTTCCTCACTCGGCTTTTCTCTGTTGTTACTACTCTGCAAATTCAACACCGACATCGTGACCGATCCTCAGATATAAAAATAATAAAAACGTTTCTGCGACTGAGCGAAGTCGCGTCAATCCCACCGAGCTCTGGCCAATCCGAGCTTGTCTTCTACTTTTACAGACTTCGGCAGCCAATCAGCATTCGCCCTTACATTTCAATCCATCCCCTGCCGCTCGGAGGCGGGCCCATGCCCTTATTTGGCAGTCGTGTCCTTATATGGACCGGGGGCGGGGCCAGCCGCACGGGGCTGCGTGCGGGTGACACTTTGCCCAAAGTGCAGCTTTGACTTTCAGAGGGAGAGCAGTCGGAGCAGGAGGCCGAAGCGCCCGGACGAGCCCCCGACGAGCCTCCAGCTGGCCCCGCTCCGCGCACGCAGCCGCCCGGGAGCCGCAGCTCCGCGTCGGACAAAGCTCCGTCCTGTCCAGCACCTGAGCGAGGCACACGCGGGACGATCCGCGACCCCCTCCGGAGCGTGGTTCCTCGACTCCCCGAGCCTGGGTCCGTCCTCCACGGGGACGCGGTCAGTATCACCCCGGGACGCAGCGCTGCTCTGCGGGTCCTCGGAACGCGGCTCTTGGGCCCTGGCGGCAGCCCTTCCACTCACTGCATGTATTTGGTCCTTTGACAAGTTGCCCACGCGGTATTCCCCGCGAACCTTGACTCGTTGGTAGGACTTTTCCATGAAGGTTGACCGCGGCGCGGCGTGTTCCTGGAGCGCTGAGCAGCGAGGGGCCCCGGGAGTTGTAGGCAGCGGAAACCTCAGCTGATAAACCAGTGATCTGAGCCAACTGGTTGCAGGGATCGACGCCGAGGGTCTCCGATCGAACTCTCCGGGAAGTGGAAAGAGCCCCTTTTCCCTCCCACGGGCCCCCCCCCACCCACCCACCCTCACGACGTCAAGACGGATTTGTGTTACTGAGGCAGACTTCCCTCTGCGATCAATAAAAGGTTCGGGGATAGCATGGCAATGGTAGTAAGCCAGTGGCCAGAGAACATCTCGGCAGATCCGGGCTCTCAGCTCCAGATTTGCGGGCAGGAGCCCGGCGGGGCCCCGGGGACGCCCAACGGCTCCACCTCCGGGAACGACGCTCTCTCCGGGGACAAGATCCCCAACGTGGACTGCATGGTGTGCGGGGACAGGTCCAGTGGGAAACACTACGGCCAGTTCACCTGCGAGGGATGCAAGAGCTTCTTCAAGCGCTCGGTGAGGAGGAACCTGACGTACACCTGCCGGGGCAACCGGGACTGCCCCATCGACCAGCACCACCGGAACCAGTGCCAGTACTGCCGGCTGAAGAAAGTGCCTCAAAGTCGGGATGAGGAGAGAAGGTGAGAGTGTGTGTGTGTGTGTGTGTGTTTGTGTGTGCGTGTGTGTGGTGTGTTTGCGATGAGCAACTCTTTAGTTGCCAAACCAAAGACTGCGTAAAAATGTGTTTCCCGTGGACTTTGGGCTCCGGGGGTCTGCGCGTTTTTGGTGTTACGTTTTATAAATAAACACATATATGATGTACGAATATATGATGATAGTGTGCCAGGGTGCGTTTGTGTCATTTAAGGTCTCCGCTGGGGTCAAACCGAGACATGTGCGTGAGAGGCTGGTGCGTCAGAGCCGCGCGGTCCGCTGTTGCGCCCCGCAGTTGCGCGCCGCAGTTGCGCGCCGGGCTCGGGCCGTTGTTGTGGGTAAATGATCGGCCAGCACCTGCAGCAGCACAAAGGCCGCTTCCCGCTCGGCTGGCGGATCTGCGCCGTTCCCCCCGGTGCGCTCCGTCCGCTCAAATCCCCTCTTTGTCCGCGCGTTTTAATGATGCTGTTTGCTCACCGACACCCGGAGCCGCCATAAGAGGATGCCGCAGCATTTGTTGGGCTGTGTTGGATTAACAACGGGTCAGTTGGTACAAAAGGGGAGCAGTCGAAGCGTGTTTGTGAAAAAGAGCGCTTCCCTGGGCTGGCTGTCATTCAGCAGCGGCAACACACACACACACACACACGCACGCACGCACACACACACACACACACACACACACACACACACACACACACACACACACATACACAAACACACACACGCACGCACACACACATTGCATTTGCAGATTCTACTGATCAAAAGAGCTGGTGATAAACCCTAAAGTCCTGAGAAGGTTCGATGATGCTGAAGGGAAGCCTAAGACAGGGATGTTGAAAGATGGGTGGTTTTTGTTCTCCATCGGCCAGAAAACCATTTATCCTCTTTGTACCCTGGAATGAGATGATCCTTTCAGGATTATCACAATGCTATTAGGCGGCGACTCATCACCAAACGCCACCCTGCCCCATGTAAAACACCTGCGCTGGCATTTATCTCTGATGCATCCCGTTTGAGAGGAGTGTTTTCAGAGGAGAAGAGCCGTTTTTTCTGCTACAATGAATTAAATCAGCCATTCAGATCTAATTTTATTATATTTACCAGCAAATTTGAAAAGTCTTTGAAAAATGTGTGTTTTCCCCCTCAGTCTTTGATTTTGCAGCAGTATTTTAAACACCAGTTGGCAGGTCAGCTGACCAGTAAATTGCTAAAAGGACTTTTCTTTTTTCTTTTTTCAAACCCAAACTGCTGCTCCCGCCCTTTTCTCCGCATCTCAAAAATGCTAAATGCAAAACAGGTCAGTTCACATTTGCTGACTGCATCTGGTGGTGCGTTCGAGGTCAGCCGGATTAAACGTGTCCTCAAATCCTCTTCCCAGCGTAACTTCTGTTTATCAGATCACTCATTGACGGTTCTGAGGGCACAACAAATGACAACACACACGCACACGCACGCACACACACACGGCTAGCGCCACAAATACCCTGAGACCAGAAGCCTGTGAAAAGTTAACGCTTGTAAGGTCCAAAAAAACTGCCGCCATGTTGTTATTTCACTGAAACGGTCGAAGTGAGGCTAGCGGCGCGGCTCCGTCCTGGAACACACGGAGTGTGTGAGGACAAAAAGAGGCAGGCGTGTGGAAGCCCACAGTTGCTCTCCGGAGGACATGCATTAGTCATGTTTGGCTCTTCATTATTCAACGCGCTCACCTAGCCTTGTCATCGTCTCTGCTAGCATCTGGGAGAACAAAAAAACTGCCTTTAGCTTGTTCTGTTGTCACAGCGCGACAGATGCTAGTGGTACGGATGAGAGGGTACGTCTTTGCCTTATTTCAGTGGTGTCTTTAGGTCAGAATCTGCCTCAGGAAGACCAGTAAGAGCCTGGGTTTCGGTCACTGGGAACCTCCGTGGTTGCGCAGAACCTGATATCATTTTCTGGCTGCTTTTATCCGCCCCGGCACCCATTTCTGCCCACTCGCTCCTCTGTCGGTGTTCTGGCTGGATGGAAATCGGGGAGGTTGAACCAGCCAGTAAGGCTGAACCCCCCACAGCTAACTGCTGCGTCAGTGGTAGCGGTGCAAATCTCCTGCCTTGCACGTGCTCTGACCTCCTCCACGGGGGGCAGCGGTGGAGACGCATGTGGTTGGAAAGCCTGCTGCCAAAAGGAAGGAAAAAAGGAAAGCAGCAAGCTGGGCGACCGGCGATCCGCCGGGTTTCCGTGGAAATCGCAGTGTAAACACAGCTATGACAGCGCTAGCTCCTTGCTAGCTGTGCGTGTGGCCCGACTTGTGAGCCCCCAGTCGGAACCTTGACGGGCCCAACTGTGCTGGGCTGCTGTAAGTCCTCGCGCCCTCTGACTGGGGGGGGCAGCTGGGCTCTCTGGCGCCCACCTTCGCTGAAGAGGCCGTTTGAGAATCGCTGCAGCGAAACGTCCCCCTGGCACCAAATATGGAGTGGAGAGTCAGGGAATGTGGCTGGGGATTTTTTTTTTTTTAATTGGGGGTTGGGGGGTCGATTATGAACCCAGTGGACTGATTGATGGGTTTAGTGCACGTGAGGCTGGCTCGGTTACACGGGGCCGACCCCTGCGCACCCATGAAAACACAACAAGGACTTCTGGCTGCCATCTAAATCTGACGGGATGCTCCTGCTCCCTCCATCTGTCTCTGACCGTGTTTATTTATTTTTTTTTATCCCCGGGCATCTGTTTCTCTCCAAACTCATATCTGCCTCTCCTCCCCTCCCCTCTTCTCTCCCTCCCTCTGTTGCCATAGATGACATCTCTCTGCATACACTCTGTCTGCCTCTCCGTCCCTTCAGACGTCAGGATTTCTCCTTTTTTTTCCTCCATTTTTTTTTGCCGCGCTCTGCTCTCCGTTGCTCTGCCTTGTCAGCCAGCTGCAGGCGAGGAAGAAAAGAGCGATGCGTCTCAGTCAGACGTACTCAAGTGCTCTGCCTCTCAGCGAGCGCTGACCTCCTCCACAAAGAGGCATTTCAAGAAGTCAAGTGGAAGCAGTAAATTCACCACTGTCAGTGGGGTTCTACTCTAATCTGACCAAATACCTTTAAATTATTATATTTGGCTGCACATTTGACACAAATCAAAGCTACAGCTCTTACTCTCCCAATTTCGAACAGTTTGATCAACTTTATTGGAAAATCCGTGACGCAAAGGTTAAACTCATCAGTGTTCCGACACGTTTTCATGCAGAAAACATGATCATTTTAGACTGGTCTGGTTCATGAAAACTTGCTGATCATGATTTAGGCCTTGTTTAACAGGAAGTCGGAGAGGACCTTGGAATAATTGCTGTCGCTGCATGTTTACCGTTTCCTACTAATTTCAGCAGAAATAGCGACACCCAGTGGTCGGGGTTGTAAACGCACCAGGTAAAACTCATCTCATTGACTGCAAAGACTGTTTAAATTTACAGGAACACACGGTCTTTTTTGTCTTTTTGTACCAGAACTTTTTGAAGTTACTGTATATCAGGAACGAGAACATTTTAAATCCAAATTTTAACACTTTTCCCCCAAAGACACATTCTATTATTCCTATTCCCATTTATCACAATAAATAATCATTTTTAATTCGGTTTTTTTTTTTTATCCTGACACTTTGCAGGATTTGTGGCTGAGCAGCAGTCAGGCAGCTCTTAGTATGTGTGTGTGTGTCTCTGTGTGTGTGTGTGTGTGTGTGTGGTTACTTGCTGAATGTGATGCAGCCTCTTTTGTAGTTCTCGCATCGTCTTCAGATCAGAGGAAAAGGTCTAAACTGAACCAACCCTCTGGAGTGATTCGCCCCAGCAGCTGTGTTTGAGGCAACAGGTGATTCTCGGTTTAGCAGCGTTTCTCAGGGCCTCCCCCCCCCCCCCCCTCCTCCCCCCCACCTCTCCTCCCCCCCCCCTCCCACTATCTCTAGGTCACCTGGCAGCGAACATGTTCCACTCCCCTATACATCCGTCCTCGCTCTCCCTTTTCTAGAGAATAATACCTCCCCCTCCTATGTTCTCTCTCTTCCCTTCGCTCTCGCACACACACACACACACACACACACACACAAAACACACAGCTTTCTTTGACTTTTCCTTTGTCTGTGCGTACCAGCAGATGCATTTTGTAGATATGCAGTTTAAATGGTTAAACAGGTGTTTATTCAGATGGACCTTTTGGGTGTTCACTTCATCACCATCACCATCATCATCATCATCATCATCATCATCATACACCTACAGTGGGGGTTGGAGGAGCTTGTGTGTTTGTGTGTGAGTGCTCGGCCTCTGTGCGCCCTTTTCACCGGAGATCATTTGGTAGTGTGTGGACCTGGAAGGTGGGGCTGTTAACCTCAGTGTGTGTGTGTGTGTGTGTGTGTGTCGTGTGTGTGTGTGTGTGTACACCTGTTTGTGTTTTTGCATTTGCTACATATTAAAAACTACAAAACGTTTTGCTACAAAACTGCATTCTTCCAGCAAAGCGGAGAGGACATTTCTGGGAGGTGAGGACAAGGTTGGGCTAAAAGTGTGTTGCAAGCGGTCGCCAGTTTCCTCAGATGCTCCCCAGTTGTGTTTGCTGGACCACTTTACGCGTTTGACCTCAAAGCGACATAAAGGCACCTTTATGATCATTATTTTTAGCTTTTCCATGTGGTTTGTAACCAACGATGCTCTGCCTATATCTGTACAATAAGTTATTGCTCGCTAAGGACGAAACCCTAGCAATTTTTAAAATGAATCTAAAAGACTTTTAAAACACCAGATAACGCTTTTATAGTTTCAGCTGCTGCTAATGACACGTTTATGTTAACTGCTGTCAGTGAAAAGTTGTCCTCTGCACCTAGATCTGTCCAGAGAGACCCATTTCACCTGTGATTTTCCATTTTAGCTGTACAACGAGGACGCACTTCAAATTCCCAGAGCAGCCCGGGGCAGTACCTGACAAATGGCACTGACCCGTACAACGGACAGCCCTACCTGTCCGGCTTCATATCTCTGCTGCTGCGCGCCGAGCCCTACCCGACGTCACGCTACGGGGCACAGTGCATGCAGGGAAACAACCTGATGGGCATCGAGAATATCTGCGAGCTGGCAGCCAGGCTGCTCTTCAGCGCTGTGGAATGGGCCAAAAACATCCCATTTTTTCCTGATCTGCAGCTCATGGATCAGGTGAGTGAGCAAACCATCGTTTAGGCTGAAGCAACCGACCGCAAAGAGGTTAATGTGAAGAGTGTTTTAAAAAATGGCCGTGTAAATGTGTTGACTTTGGGCTGCAAAGTATCATAAATACATCATTAGTGTCAGCTTGTGGAATAGGGAGTATGTAAAGTATTTTTTAGACGACAAGTCGCTCCAGTGTATAAGTTGCATCAGTCAAAAATGCGTCATGAAGAAGAGAAAAGCATGTACGAGTGGCATTGGGATTTAGGTTGGGTTTTTTTGGGAGGGGGGGGCATTAAGGTTTAGATATGACAATTTAACACACTAGCATAAAGAACATATGTGTGAGGCTGAAAAAACAGAATTAGCATAACAAACCCCCGTCTCCTACAAGCTAGTTACTGGTTAGCAGGTTTAGCAAGATCTCAAATTCTCAAATTCCACATGACTGAATCCACTGAATTTTTCATCCTCGGTGAAGAGGAGTTTCTTTTGGGGGCTTTTGTGTTCAGTTTTTCTCAGTTGTCTTTAGGTTAATGTTTACACTTTTTCAGTGGTACAGGGGTAGCACATATTGGTAGTCGCACCTGAGTATAAGTCTTACGTCCTTCCTGCCTGCCTGATCGCTTGTGTAGCAAATAAATGGATGGATAAAACCTCTCTTCTGTGTTGTATTGATATTTTTGTAAATATTAATGAGGAATTTCCAGCTTATTTAGCACTGCCTGTTTGAATTTATGATGTTGAATCTGTGGGGCCGCTCTGCTCAGCCTGACTGAACATTAATTACCTCGTTTAAAGACGACCCACCTCTGAAATGAAATAATCTAATGCCTCCTGAACTGTTTCTAAGAGCTTGTTTCATGGCGATCTTCCCGTCACGTTATCTGTGTTTCAGGTGGCGCTCTTGCGCATGTCGTGGAGCGAGCTTTTCGTCCTCAACGCTGCCCAGTGCTCCATGCCGCTGCACGTGGCTCCTCTGCTGGCAGCAGCAGGCCTGCACGCGTCGCCCATGTCAGCGGAGCGGGTGGTGGCTTTCATGGACCACATCCGTGTCTTCCAGGAGCAGGTGGAGAAGCTGAAGGCCCTGCAGGTCGACACGGCGGAATATTCCTGCCTCAAGTCCATCGTGCTTTTCACTTCTGGTAGGTTTAAAGCACCGCTAGCTCATTTTCGGCTGCATTTTTCACTAGTTGCAGCTTGTAACTCTGTAGAATATGATTTTTTTTAAAAGAACAATCACTTCCTCAGAAAACCCGCCATCTAGGTGAGGTTCAAACAGGGGGCATCTGTGGGGAAAGCATCAAAGTGCAGTAAGATGGGCCTTTGTTTTCAATTAACACCTCTTTGACCTCCTTTGCTAAATCCCAAAAGTACTTGCCCCAACACGCGGGGTGTAAAGAGGACGGCGGTGTTACACACTCCCTGCGTGGAACGTTACCAAGGTGGGAATCGTGGGAAGGGGGGGTTGGGGGGTGAGAAGTCTGCAGGCGGAACATGACCTCCAACTGAAAGGGGAAGTGCTTTTTACGCTATGAATTCTTTTTTGTCCTTGGTAAGATGTAACATATAGTGTTTTTAGAATCAAATGTAAAAAAATGTAAAAAATTAACTCGGGCCTAAGTTGGGCTTTGCTCAGCTCTGTTTACAGGTTAGGGTTAGGATCAGAGGTTAGCTAACAGTCCTGCTTGATGGTTTATTGACAGAAAATACGTTGAAAATGGATCCAACTAGAGATGGATGATGAAGCTCCAAAGGGACATTCTAGCATGCTAGGTGAAGGGGGGTCTGAATCTTTTTCTAACCAATCAAGGTTTTGGAGGAATGATTGTGAAGCCCGCGAGGGCCAGATTAAATACTCCATCGGGCCACATGTGGCCCCCGGGCCTCAGTTTACCCACCTCTGGTTTACGCTGTAGATGGGAGCTCCCGAATGTCCAGCAGCTCTTTTCTGACCAGTCCCAGCACCTGAAACAGTTGGCACAGAGGATAGAGGAGGGGTTTCTGGGGGACAGGCTGAGCAGTGGGCTGAGCAGTGGGCTGAGAGTCGGCGTGTTTTTTACACACCTGGTTCAAAGAGGTTCAGATCCTGAGGTGGTCAGGGCCTCTCCACGGGTTGGGGGCTGGTCTCCTGCAGTTGTTGATGTTCCGTTGTTGATGATGGATTGTTTGCTGAAAAATGTTGTTTTAAATTTACAGACAGTTCCGTCTTTGCTGTTCTGCTCGATCAGTGCCAAACCTACACAAGTAATTGAGTGATGGGTGTTTTTTATAGCGCAGCTGCGGTTGAGGATGAGGGTGTTTGTGTCCCTAGTGGGACATGTGATGTGTTGGACCAACTGTGATCCACCAGCAACTGTGGGGAGCTCCTGCCTGTTTCCTGTTAGGCTCTTCTGCAAACACTGCCACCAAAGTCCCCATAGAACATCCTGGATCTATAAAAACAGACTAAAGATTTCTAACAGAAGATAAAACTGACCAAAATTAAAGGTTAAAAGACACTTCATGATGGTTAAGGATGGGCAGATATCTTTATAAGTTGCCGGTAATAAAGCATGGAGTGCTCTTGTACAGTTGCCTGTGTGAAAATAACAAATTTGAAATTACCGTATACACACATTATAAGTCACACCTCAGTCAAACTACGAAAAACAAAGTGTGACTTAGAATTCAGAGGTCACAGTAAGTTTTCAGGAGTTTAAGGATTTGGGCTGTTTTCATCAGCATAGTGGGGCAGTTTTAACGTTCTCCTCTGGCTCCCTAGATGCCATGGGGCTGTCGGACGTTGCGCACGTGGAAAGCATCCAGGAAAAATCCCAGTGCGCCTTGGAGGAATATGTGAGGAACCAGTACCCCAGCCAGCCCAACCGCTTCGGGAGGCTCCTCCTGCGACTGCCGTCTCTGCGCATCGTCTCCTCTCCGGTCATTGAGCAGCTGTTCTTCGTCCGCCTGGTAGGCAAGACGCCCATTGAAACGTTGCTGCGCGACATGTTGCTGTCAGGCTCCAGCTACAACTGGCCCTACATGCCCGCGGTGCAGCGCGAGCGGCCCATCTCCCTCCACTACAACGAGAACGGCCCCTGAACTGGCCGCCGGGACTGCAGGGACCAAGTCAGGGTAGCCCACCGAACCCTTTCATCCATCTTCCCTTTACCTTGGTTGCACCTCACTCTCCATTCCAAAAAGGTGTTACCCATACACAAGCCAGCAAGTCATCCAATTGGACTGTTTCAGAGGACCCGGTGGCTCGGCTGGTAGCCGCTGGGATGCGGAGCAAGATGAACTGGTCGGTAGAACAGGTGTTGGGACAGTTCACCAGCAGGTCTGTTGGACTCGCGTCAGCTGTCGCTCAGCATCGCCGATGAGGAGCTTTGCTTTTTGGGTGCTATGCACACGTTTTCAGAGGCGGAACTCAAGAATGCCAGCGTATTGAATCACGTGATAGGACCCCTGCCAGGAGCCTGCTGTACACACATGTACCAATTTAAATAAAAGCCAGAAGCCATTAAAAATAAAGACAAATACCAAAATGTCTTGGACTTTTAAAGATGACACGTTCTAAATTTGTGTGTTTGTGTTACCAATTACATGTTAGGGTTCTGTGGAAAAAGCTCAGGTTTGATGGTGGATGGACACACACGCACACCACACACACACACATCATTGTACTTTTACCATTGTGAGGACTTTCCTAGGCATATTATGATACCGGCCTGAACCCCAACCAGCCCAACTCAACCCCGGACCCCGACCTAAAATCTGACCTCAGCCCACCTTTTGACCCCGACTTTAGAACCACGTCTTAACCCTCAGACAGGCCTTTGAAGTTGTGAGGAGCAGCCAAAAAGCTCTCACTTCCCTGCAATACCCTACCCAGTATGTAGCAATTACAACACACACACACATACACACTCTTATCTGTGTCTGTGCCAAAGCTAACAAATGAATAATGAAGTTTTGGTTAAGAAATTTAAATGGTTGGTTTGTGTATAATTTCAATATGTAATTTGGGGAGTCTAGGGGGGAGAGAGAGTACCGTAATTACAATTATGCACTTGTTTTGTAACCTAGCTGGATTCTACATGCATTCACTTCTTTGGAAACAGAGTACTGGTGGACTTCTCTGCCTTCATGCCATTTCTTTTTTTCCTCGTACATACTGCTCCCAGAAGGGCGCTCCTGAGGGCACTGCTTCGTTTTGATTTTAGCCATTATTGTCAAGAATCAACCTTTAGGACCCTGTTGGGTAGGGGTCATTTTTTCAACATTTGGTGTACTTGCTGTAGAACAAAGATTTTGACACTGAGCATTCATTTTATGACTGTGCCATAATATCTTGTTACCTGTTATAACAGGTATTATGTCTTGTCAGGGCAGGAAAAGAACTTGTTCATTGTGGGAAAAACAGAGTGCAATCTATGATTACTCAAGGTAAAGAAAAGCCAACAGTTGTGCATTTTTCCTTCTTTTCTAAGACCTTTTGCAAGTTCTTTTTCCTCCTTCTGACGATATTGTATTATCATGTAGGGTAAAACCCCTTCAACTCATGTCGTATGAGCTTATTATACTGTTACCATACTGTATCGCTAACATGAAAAAACCTCTGTGTTATATGTGTGTGTGTGTGTGTGTGTGTGTGTGTGCACGTGTGTGTGCACGCGCATGTGTGTGCGTGTGTGTGTTTCCTTTCCTTCAGCAAGTGTTGTTTTTTTTTTTTTTCTTTTTCAGATATTTCCAACATGGCACTGTCATATCCACATCAAGTATTTGTATTGGAAAAACCATCTAGGACCCCAGCGCTGCCTGTTGACGGATGGAAGAATAGAATGTTTCTATTACTTTATTTTTATTCCCTTTTTTGTTTGGAAGATATCGACTAATAAATGAAATAAAATTCTGTTCACAGAAAAGTTTCTGCTTTCTCTTGTGTAAGTTGAAGTGTTAGCGCACAATATCGGTATGTGACTACACAGGCCGGATGTTTAATACTTTAAACGTTACCGCCAATGTCGTCGTGTTGCTTCTGGACATTATTTCTTTCCCTCTTGCCCGCTGACATGATAAATACTTATCATTTTGAAGCAAAGTGTACAAACTGTACACAAAATGTTGATATTGCCCCAACCTTAATGTGTGACAAAAAAAACCAAAACACTTGGAGTGTTGCCACTAAAGAAGAAAAATTTAAAAAAAGAAACCCAAAAAAACAAAAAAAACCCACAGACACTTGTAGTTTTTGTCCCACAAGTGTAGTTTTTAGATGTATACTTCTAAACACCTCACACCTACACAAACATGCATGTGTTGGACTGGCCACAAAGTTACAGCCAGGGTGTGTTATAACGTGTGTCTGTGGGTGTGTGTGCGTATGTGTGTGTGTGTGTGTGTGTGTGCATCAACTGTAGCTGTTTGACCTATGCCTTCAATTCAGAGCTGTCACTCTGCCAAACACCATGACCCTCAATCTCCATTCTGGAGGTGCAAAATTTTTTTCCTTAACCACATGAATATAGAACATGTGGCCAAGTGCATGTGTGTGTGTCTGTGTGTATTTCCGTGCATACTTTACCACATCAGCCCTTTACAGCAAACAATGAAACATTCGCCATTAATGCAATATGTATGTATGTTGCTTCCAGGTAAAAAGCAGGTGCAGCAATTACTGAGTGTGCTTGCAAAATCACTTTGCATTAAACATTTACAGGTATTCCCACAGATTATTCACACTCAGTCACATGTTTTGGCCAGTATGCATAAATATTTGCATATAATTTATATTCACACAAATTTACATCGTGCAAATCTGGAGTCATCTTGCTGTTTTGATGTATATGAGGCACCTTTGAGGTCGTGCTAGGATGAGTGGAATCGGTGTTTACGTGTGTTGCCCAAAACTAGACAGCTTGTAGGACATGAAAATCTCCCATCAGAATCAACAGTCCTTCATTTAACCTTCCCAGATCCCGCCAAATGAAACGTTTTTTCTGTCATTTCTTTCATTTTAAGCAAAGCATCGCAGGCAAATTGGATGTGTCCCCGAGCAACCCCTCTCCACTCGGATCTCATCAAGCCAAGGTGGGAGTCATCCCGCTCCTACATCACCGATGTGTTGACCAAAGACGCCGTTGGCCTCCTTCCCATACTCCCCCCTTCTCCCAATCTGCTCACAGCCGTTCCCCCCATAAATCCTTAAAGAGGGCCCCCGACTTTAATGCATGGCATCTCCATCAATATTGATGTGGGAGAAAGGTCTTCCAAAGCCGCCTCAGTCACAGAACATTAATATTGATAGTTGTTGTGCACCGGCCTGGATATTTGGTGTCACTCCAAAATTGTTATGGCGCTCCGTCAGGTTGGGGGTTAAAGGGCAATATTGTTGCTGGATGTGGACAACGCTGTTTAGGAGTAGACAAGAGTCCTTGTGTCCTCTGCATGGTCGATGACAAACCAAGAAGGACATGTCTGGAGTTGGAAAGTTAAGGCCGCTAGCTTCAGTTTGCTTCAGTTTTATTTTATTTGGGAAGAGAAGAGACTTCTTTCCCTTTAGCTTTTAGTAATTGTCAAAATACACACATGTGCGTTTTTTTGGTTTATTTTGAATTTAATCACGGTTGGAAGCACAGAGGTGCGATGGTTGGCACTGATGACTGGTTTGGATTTTGACGTCGGGTTTTCGAGGTTGGGGCAGCAGCTCTGCCTCCTGCCCAAGTTGGTGTTAAAGGCAGAGGCTCCTCTCCGAAAGCAGCTACAACCAGGCCTGATGATATCATGCTCCAGCATCACCATGTTCTCTGTTCACGCAAACATATGCTGTCGCACCCAGGCTGTTTTTCTGGGTCACTAAGTTAAATATTTTAGATGGTTTATTTTTAGAACCTTCTGCTTCCACTGTGTGTGTATGTGTGTGTATGTGTGTGTGTGTGTGTGTGTGTGTGTGTGTGTGCGTTCTGTGTGTTCTGTGTGTGTGTGTTCTTGTACTTGCTACATACTAAGCACCAAAATCACATTCTACTAGCAAAATGAGGACATTTCGGGGAAAGTGAAGACATGGTTTTAGGGTTGGGATTAAAATTAGGTCCAAGTCAAGGGTCAGGGTCAGGGTCAGGGTCAGGGTCAGGGTTAGGGTCAGGGTCAGGGTCAGGCGGTTTGTTTGAATGTTTAGGGTTAGGGTTGGATAATACATTACATCTATAAAAGTCCCCAAAGAGAGAGAAGAACACAGATGCTGTGTGTGTGTGTGTGTGTGTGTGTGTGTGTGTGTGTGTGTGAGTGTGTGAGTGTGTGAGTGTGTACACGTGCTCTACTCAAACTCCTCCACTGTTTGCAGTAAATGCAGGCTGTTTGACCCACAAAGTCATCGTCTCATGGCCCTGGGGCTCATCTGCAGCGTGTTGGGCGATAAAAGAGGTCATCATCATTCCAGACTCAGAACTTTGCACATCCAACAACGCACAGCAGCTCACCACCACCTATAAAGGAACACAAGTGTATGTTGTAATAAGCGACTGCGCATTTGTTGTTATTAAACGAGTAAATTTGGTGGTTTTGTGCAAATCAATAGGTTTTCTATTCAGATAATGAATATTATTTACTCTAAGCCCTTACACTGGGAGGCTGTGAGGTATCATATGTTCATTTATTACCATTAGAATAAATGAATAACACGCCTCCATGTGAATTGAAATCACATTAGATCACTTGTATGCGGCATTGACCTGTGAGGGTGCAACCAGGGTGGAGTAATCGCTGCAAGATGAGTGGGCATTGAACTGTGAAAAGCAGACGAGTTTTCCACCGATTATGGCTGGAAACTGCCCGGGGCAAAGGTCTCATGATAGTTTATGACCTTACTATGCACGTGGAATCAATAGAGAGCTCTGCTGCTGACCTTAGCTTTGCGACGGCAGCTCTGATCTCTGCTCCCACACCTGTCCTCTTATTCTTGACTTTCTTTCTATCTATACCTAGCGTCTGTGAGCTACAGGAGTAGAATAGTGCAGAAATGAGACACTTGGATTAAATGACAGAACCCGTGCTGACAGACAGGTAGCCTTTGTTTTTGAATCTCAGAGGGAAATAAACTCGTAACAGCACATGAAGTGGGGGAAAAACACACACCCAAATAGTATGCAATGTACACTCATACATAATAAATAAAAATAAATAAAAGTGAGTGCAGACCTGTGACAATCTTTCCTGGTCAAAGAGCACACACTTGGCTTGTGAAACAAGCCCTAACAGAGAGTGTAGTTCCCGAGTTGTCCCAGGCTAGATCTCTGCATGCAACTGGGAATTGTTAAGGTTCACAAAGTTACTTATTACATGAATCTTGTCTTCACTTAAACTAACTATATTTTTAATTTTCAAAATGCTGAAACATGTCAAGGTTAAAAAAAACCTTATACCTTTTTTGTCTTAACATAAAAAAATAAAAACACAAGGTTTAGCAAGTCCGGTTGTTAAACAGTCCTTGGCCTTAACAAGTCCAGTTGCACACAGGGTTCTACCCTTGAACACTGACCTTTAGCTGCTGCCGTTTTTCATCTATCTATTTACTTACTGTATTGTTCAGTCCAGGGTGGGATGTGTGTGTCCACGATGGCCTGCAGCTTGGTTAGCATCCTCTGCTCCAGCTCCTCCTCCAGGTAGACCTCAGCTAAACAGCTGTTTGTGTCTGCCGAAGGACCCCAGCCTCCTGTGAAAGTCAGGCTGATTTCGGTCCCTCTCGTACACATCCTCCATGTTTGTGGACCACTCCGAAAGTCAAACCTTTTTAGATTTCTTACTGTGTTCCATCCTGCATCTGGTTTCTTATCAAATATTTGATTTTGTTTTCTCTGGCAAGATTTGTATTTGTCATTTGTAACAAACATTTGTTTGGAGTCACTGAAGGCAGACATTGGTTATCCTGCCATTACAACACATTTTGTATTTTTTAAAAATGATTTTTTTAATTTTTATTTGTGAGTACCTAAAAAAGCCTCTTCCATATTGGTTGCAGATGTGAAAAAACATAATGTTTTTAGGGCTCTAAGCAGCTGCAAAGAATTACATCTAAATGACAGTTTCCTTTGCTGTGCATTTGTCATGTGGCTGCCACACTGTGTTTGTTCTGGTGCATTAGTGCACAAAAATGGGAGAAAAACAGGGAGAAAAACATGCACGTTTTGATTTATTCATTACCACATGGGTCTGTTTGGCTCAATCACTAACAGTGATTAGCACGCTGCTTCACACGACTCATAAGATCATTCTTCGTTAAGCGACGGCAGGTCAGAGGGAGAAAATATGGACATTTGCTCATCAGAGCAAAAACCTTAATCGTTCATTTCAGTCGGTGCTCATTGACTGTAAACTGCACTTATCTGACACATTGTCCACAACTCTGCTCAACCGGAAGGGAGTGTGGAGTCGTAACGACGTAAAAAATGTGATATTGGAGGATTTTTTTTTTTTAATTGGTAATATTTCAATGTTGTTTTCCTAGTGTGTTTTGGAATTTGAAACTTTTGTAATCCTTTTGGAATGTGGCACACTGTATTTCAAAACCCAACATTGTCAGGCGTACAACCTCTGTTAAAACCTAGAGTGTATCTCATGGAGGCTGCGTGAAGGACATGGACCACAGGGTCTGGCTCCAGGGACAGCACACTGATCTTTCCAGCTGCTGCGTGTCTGCCAGCACCAGGAACGTGTTCGGCCAGGAGCCTCAAGGCTCAGCACCAACATGTGGTTCTGGTCTCTCTCCCTCTTTTCACTCTCTTTCTCTCTCTCCTTCACACACACACACACTCACAGATGCGTGCGCACAGTGCCCTCGTGATCTCTGGATGACACACCTTGTGACCGCACGGATGAAGAGCAGCAGACAAAATCATCACTAGCATGGATCAGAACTGCAAACATAACTCAACAATTAATTAACAAAGAATTTAACTACAGTAATTTTAGGTGTGTGTGTGTGTGTGTGTGTGTGTGTGTGTGTGTGTGTGTGTGTGTGTGTGGGTTTTATGTGCTTGTCTACAAGTGTGTTAGCCCTTTTTGTTTTAACATCTAACACACTTTGCACTGCATTTCATATTTGAAAAGTGCCATCTGAAACAAAAGTGATTTAATTTGATTTGATTATTGTATTTAAAAAGAAAAAAGCCAGACTCGGAGGGGACTGAACATTTCTTAGGACCAAACTTTACATTTAATAGTAACACTCGACAAAATGCACAGAGCAGTAAACGTAATATTAGTAGAGGAAACTCACACACAGCTCCAGGAGGGTGAAGAGTGGGCATTTTACAGCTCTCATTTTCACTAAACCTTAGAAAATCAACAAAATCTGGACATTCAGCTGCAGCACAAAGACTCACTGCAGCTTGTCATTGTATCCTCAGCCACGGTGACGGCGAGCTGTCTGCTCGGTGTGTGTGTCGGTCCAAAATAGAGCAGCATCAGGATTATTATGTGGTGTTGTGACCCGTCTGTGACCCCGGAGTACACTCTTCTGTGCCCCCCCCCCCCACTCATGCCACAGTGGGGGAGGTTAGAACATGACCTCTGGAGGTCTGATGAACTGTTGATGCTCTCTGCAAACATATTTTCTCGCGCCGTGTGTAGCAGTTTGTGTGTACACGTTACACCTGTAGGGGCTGTGCGTTAGCATGTGTCTGCTGAGTAAAACACACGCGCTGAAGGGCAAGGTTAGCATACCGGCTCAGAGGATCAATATGTGGCGTGTTTGCGGATGATGTTTGTGCATGTGAGTGGATTTGTTACGTGTGTGCGGATGCTGCTTGGAGGTCCAGGGAGGAGGATCCTCAAGTTTACGGTTCATCTTCAGTTCAGAGAGAGGTTCAGCTGCCGGTCAGCAGGCCACGAGTAGAACAGTCTCATTCCTTCTATTCTCTAATCCCCCCCACCCCAAACACACACACACACACACACACACATATTTTCTCTCCTCCTCTTTCCGTGCAGGTCTGTTTTTACTCCATTGCTTCTGTCCCTCAGCGGATGCTCTGTCTTCTGTTTGAACCAGGCTGTGGACCAGTCCGGTGGCAAACACAGGCTTTTGTTGTTTTTGCATTTTCCTTGGTGATATAAATACAATTGTGTGTAGTGTTTTGAAATTTTAAACACCAGTTTTTAAACTGTGCTTCAGCGAATCATTAAAAAACTGTAACATTTGTTCACGTTTTTCCTCCTCTCGTCAGCGCTCTTGAAAAAACCAGCTTGTCGCAGAGAGTAAGCATTTTTTTAATCAATTGATTCTTTGTAATTTGTTGCCATTAGTGTTAGGACATTTTTTGCTAACAGAATTGTTCATTAATCTCACTGTGTGTGTTTGTGTGTGTGTGATCATCAACATTCCAATAACTGGATACAGCCTTCTAGCCCCGCCTCTTCAGCCGCTTGAAATATAGCTGGTGCCTTCTGATTGGTTGAAATAGCAGGTAGCAGATAGCAGAATACATACACATTATCATATATGGCTAATGAAACACGCAAACATTGTTGTATACACAAGTATAATGGCTTCTAATCTACTGAGAAATATAATATCATATAACATTTCATCCCCCACATGAAACAGATGTTTTCCCACTATGTGGAACTATACACTATCATCTGGAGAGGGCTTCTGTCAGGGTTTGGCATATTGTAACTAAACTGGTAGCTGAGCACCTGCCGACGAATCCGTCCCATCAGTCCACGCGGCTCCTGCTGAAGCCCCCCACCTCCACCCCCACTGCAACGTTGTATTGCTGAGTCTCACTTTGCATGAAAAATCGAACTCCATTCTTGTTCTTTATAGGCGCAGCTCTCGACCTCTGTCATCCCGGCGGTTTAACCCGGCGGCGGATCCTTGCTGACTCTCCACAGCCTGTCCTATTGAGCGGGTGAGGAGCGCAGTGGGGGTCACCCTCTGGTAATCTTATCTTGTAATTGGGTTCAAGGTTAAATGGCCCTGGAGCGCAGCGCTCTCCCAGGGTTAAGGTCGCAGCAGAAAACGGCAGCTTTTAATCACAGACGGGGCTGGAAATCAAGGTTTGACCTTCTGCCATTTGGCTGGGCTGGATCTGCCCGGTGGCCTCACCTCAACCTCTTCCCTCATTAACGTCCCCGCATGAAGACGTCCATGTAGGACAGGACGCACCGGGCTTAGGGAACAGTTGCTTGGCAACCAATATTCAAACCAAGGTCCTGCAAGCTTTCAACCTCAGCGCAAATCAGTGTTGATAGCAAGCACGCTAACATTTAGCGGGCAGAAATCAGATGAGGAGAGACAATGGAGCATCTGAAGGGCTTAGCCGACTGTTTTGCCTTTATACGTCACCAGTAACACACAACATTGTTACTCATTTGTTTCTCCCGTGGATATTTGATGACGACTTTGTGAAAAAGTTGCACTCTCCTACAGCTTTAACACACTCATTTTGTAAGTATAACACACACGTGTTCATTCAGTCCCCAAACAGCATATATATGAATTCTATAGAAGTGTCTTCTATGCTTTAAGAGGCATCAATGCGAAAATTCTTTCATTATCATCTATTTTTTTTTTTTTTTAAATAAAGAAAAAAAAAACAAGCTTTCCAGCTGAAACTCTGAATTGGCAGAAAAATGTGCACATGTTAGTGATTAGCAGTTAATGAAGGCATGTTCCTTTTTTAGCTGTTAAAAAAATAATATTCTAATGAGAAAAATGTGTTCATTAGTCTTCCTCCCCCCTCAAATGTCCATTGTCCTCCTTGTCTTTCGGAAAGATGGATGATGGGTGGTGGTCAGGTCCGTGCAGCGTGACCCAAAGACTTATTCATTGCCAAGGGCAAGGAAATAGACCCGATTAAAGACCTTGTAAATAATGGCCCATAAACATCTGCCTGTTAGCCGGGCCCATCCATCTCCGTCCCCCATCTGTTCCTCTCTTTCTCTCACTCCCCCACATTTGATTTTCTCCTTGCAAATGGTCCACAGGGCAAAGGCAGCGTCGCAGCAAACTCACTCATACTACACAAACAAACAGGGAAGCTGGCCAGTGATCAGTACGGTTCAAATCCCCACCAGCCACTGCACCCGTGACCCCGCCTAAAGACAACAATGGAGGTCATTAGCTTCTCTTTTTTTTGCTCGGGTTTCCTTTTATTTATTGGATTATGTTCTGCTCCAGCTGTGAGTGTGCTTCTGCTGTTTCTAGTGCGTCACGGACCACCCTGGTCCTGCTCCCACTGGGACTTTTACTGTGCAAATTTAAGGTTGACCTATATCTGCTCCCGGCCGGGCTGAAGCATCTCGAGGGTTAATAAACCCTCGGAGTTCACAATTCTCTTATTCATTTGCTGGAAATGTGATGTACTAAATGTGCTTTTCCCCTGATGTGTTTATTTCATTTTCATTTAATAACATTAAAAAGTAGAGACATTCTCACCTTTATTTGAATCTAACAGGTTAAAAGGAGCCTTGAGCTCCATTGTATTAACACTGAGGAGTTAAATAACAACTGTTGG